>LPNX010330296.1:823628-897981 GCA_001517045.1 Pseudotsuga menziesii
ATATAGTTTGGTATTAATTTATTTTATTGAGATTTATGTGTTATAAAGTTTAAAATTATATTATTTTTATTATTATTTTATAATAAATTAAATATATTTAATATTTAAAAAATTATAATTATACATATCAAATGGCATAAAGTTTGACATTAATTATTTTATTGAGATTTTTGTAGTGCGCATCATATAAGATGGCATAAAGTTTGGTATTAATTTATTTTATTGAGATTTGTGTAATAAAGTTTAAAAATATATTATTTTTATTATTATTTTATAATAAATTAAATATATTTAATATTTAAAAAAAATATAATTATTTATTGAGATTTTTTTTATTAAATTTATTTATATTTTAAAATTTATATTAAAAATTTAATTTTTTATTTTTTATAATTATTAATAAATTTTATTTTGTTTTTATAAATTATAATAAATTATTTAAATGTTTAACAAACCAAAGACAACAATTAGAATAACTAGTTTATGAAGCTAAGTAATTTTTCTTTTTAAATACTAGCCTTATTTAAAAACAATAGAAAAAACTATTTTTTATATTATCAATAAATTTTACACCTTCAAAAATTATATTATTATGAAACAAATCAAAACTTTATTAAAAAATTATTATTAATCCAACACAACTTCATAAAACAAAATTTAATCCAACACAAAATTGCACATTTTTCATTTTTGAAAAAAAATAGATAACCAGATTTCAAAGATACACAAATATTCTTCTTCATCTTCATGATTGGGAGCATTGAAATCTACTGAATTAACTTTGTCTTATCTTTAATTCCAACTGTCATTAATAATAAAAAAATTAAATTAAGGTTATTCCTACCTTCCTACATCAACGGGTCTTAACCTGTCTTAGATCAACCCTTCGGTGTCTGTTTCATTGTTATCCACCATGGTTTGATCTAATCCCATCCACGATTTTGTAATCCAGTGAAAAATACAAATAATCCACATACATTCCACAGTGGTTTGATCCAATACCATCCATGGTTTTACATCGATTTAATTGAATATCACTTCAGCTTTAATTAGACTGGACTGAAATGTCCGTAGTCGTGGTATTGTCTGCATCTAGAAGGAATATGTTGTAAATTAATTGGTTGTATTCATTCTTCATCTTTCCAGTTTAAGTAGATTGCTTCAAAGATTTTTTTTTGACAGATCTATATAGACATATATGTTGACAAACACAATATACCATTATTGTTTAGTTTCTTTGTTGTTTTGTTTGTTTGGCTACTTTCACAAATTCCCCAGCTTTCCCAATATCTTGCAGGATTTGGAGATCCCATTATTTTAAGTTGATCCATACAAGGGCTACTTTCATGTCCTCTTTTTCTGGGTTGAATCTCTTTATCCACTCTTATGTCCTCTTTCTCTGGATTGAATCTGACTTACACAAAATAAAAAGTAAGGTGTCTCTGCCGGTCCTCTGATTAAAAATGATAATGTCCTCTGATTAAAAATGATAATGATAAAAAACTTCTTTCAGAGTTCAACTTTTTCAACTGAGTTCGCAAATTGCACTCTGAACGGGCCTTGCCGCGATCCGCCCTAGAAGCTGGCTGGACGATCCACCCAAGCGTTCGTGGCGGCGGCTCCTTCAGTCTTCTGCTGTGTTTTCACAGACCCGAAAACCCTCCTGTCATAACCCTATTACATCCCAGCCATTACTTTGTTGTAAATTTTAATTGAATTAAAATGATATAATTCAACTTAGGCTCATCTTTAATTCCAACCGTCATTAATGAATTTTTTTTTAAAGAAGGTTATTCCGACCTTCCACATCAACATGTCTTAGATCAACCCTTCGGTGTGTGTTTCATTGCCTCTTTTCTGATCCGCCATGGTTTGATCTAATCCAGTCCGCGATTTTGTAATCCAATGAAAAATACAAATAATCCACCTACATTCGACTGTGGTTTGATCCAATACCATCGATGGTTTTACATGGATTTAATTGAATATCACTTCAGCTTTAGTAGCCACCATGTTTTAATTAAATAATTTACAGGTTAATTGCATGGTTTTGGGGTTATTCCAAAGGATGAGCGATCCATTCCAAACTATTAGCGATCCAAGTAGAGCAGCAGACGAAGAATGATTGAAAAAATGATTCATACTATATGGATTTCCCTTTGAGATCCCCACAACCACCTAGCTTGAATTTCTCTTTCAGATCCCCAGAGGCCAGCCACAGATGCCAGAAACATAGCTTAAATTTTGTTTCAGATCCTAGAGCCGAGCTGCCTATGGGAAAAGTAATAAACAAAGAGGAGGACTTCATGCTACCTACAGAGTTTTCAACCAGCGGTTTTACTTGCAGATGTGGTAGTAAATACCCAGAAAACCAAAACTTCATGAAACAAAATTTATAATATACAAAGCTTCATGAAACAAACTTCATAAATACAATTTGCAAAGCATTATGCATTTATAATATACTTTATTTTAACCAAGTCCCGGCTTCACCAAGATATTGGGTACAACCCACTTCTGCTCATCGAATATTATAAATATGGGGCATATATTACACATTAAAGATACCACTCTCATTTTTGGATTTACAGACCTATTTTTTTATCCATGAACAATACAAATGGTAGCGTACACTGTTTTAAGAGTTGGTTTTCTGGCTACATACATCCAATGGTATCTCTTTCATTTTCTCAATACACATTCAACCAGTTTGTCTGACAACCCCTCCTCATCACTGGTTATTCACCAGAAAATATATAAAAAAACAACACAATGCCCAGATGGAGATTGAGCTCTCACCCGTTTATTCGCCTCCACCTTGAAACCGCTTATCTCTGCAACTCGAGAAAGTTTCAGGTTCATACCTATTCTTCTTCTTGATTTTGTGTAGGGCTTCAGCATACACTGGGCTTCTTTCCCCCATCGAACCTCAGCAAGCTTCACACCGTAGTAGAAGATCGGAATAATGGTTGAACCCGACTGCAACATGACACTCAGCATATCCATGCGCCTATTTGATTCCATAGCGATATGGACAGAGGGGCTTCGAATAGTATTTGGAGTCTGCAGATCCTCCTTCTTCAGAAAGACTTGGATTCCATGTAAAAGAAGGCCACTGTAGGGATGGATGGCCAAGGTTGTCTCTGCATCTGGACCACAATGATTTATGAAAAATAAAACTTCATAATAGTTGCTGGCCAGAGAATCTGCAACCTGCAGTGGTGGAGGTGCATGGAGCGGCCATTGATGCAGAGACAAACAAGAAATGAGAGGAGCAGATGTGTTCATGATGCCCCAAACTGTTCGGTCCTCTTCCTTTCACTTATCTATACTCGCTCAACAATTTCTCCCAAACACATGTGCCACGTTGGCAACAATTGTTTGCCTTTTTTTAATAAAGTTTATATTAAATAAAACAACACCAATTATTTCAATTTTTTTAATACGTTCTTATTTAATTATATATTAAATAATACACTACGCATGCTTGCATGTTGCAATCTTTATTCGCCTGCCATACACAACGCATATCTACTTATTAAATTATTTGGTTATCAATTCGAGTTAAAACTCCTACAATATATAACAGATAATGTGGGTTTGCTGGTGATTAAAATAACTTTTCAGATTCCTTTCTTCACATGAACTCTTAGCCGTTGAAATATATTTTTTGACGTGGTTAACTGAAAAATTAATAATTCATTAAGCGAAGGGTTGAGAGACACGATGATATCTTGAAATTTTTTCCCATTGAACAAGTTGGGAGGAGTTATATTTAATCTTTTTATAGATGATTTGGAAGGGAATAAATGGATTTTTCTTTTTTTAAGATTTTGAATTTTGTTAAAGAAAAATAAAATTCATGTTATAACTGGAATTTCGGGTGTTCTAAAAATTTTTTTAAGGTGTTGAGTTCAATTTTATAATCAAAATTACCATTAATACATATTTATAATTGGATTTTTAAAAATATAAAATACAGAATTCCAAGGAAAGGAGTAAACTTTCTACCTGATTATTTGCACCGATCGGACGACCAACAATGCGTGATGTGAAAGCTCACGGAAGCTAGGTCGTCCAATCGATACAAATGGTCAAGTAGAAAATTTACTCCCAAAGTATCAAATCTAAATCTAATTTTTATCTAATTTTTACACATCTTCTGTATAATCCATTAAGTTAGTTAATCACACATACAACTCCATGAAGTTAACCAAACACTATTCCATAGACTCCTTTGCCGGCACAAAAATTCTACTTGACCAAGTTATTAAATATGTTGGGTGTTGGGTCATGTGATTTGACCAAGTTATTAAATATGTTGGTTCATGTGATTGGAGCAATAGGAGATGATAATGTACAAGATTTATTGGGTCCTTAAAACATATAATTATTAAGTAATCATAATAAAAACTCAAATTATTATATAGAATAATAATTATATTTTAATTAAAAATTAAGATTAATTATATAATGTTGGAATATAAAAATGGTGGTTGTAATTATTTATTTAAAAAATAAATTTGAATTTGTTTTTTTAATTATAATATTTTATATTATAATTAATTTTTTATTTTTAATTTGTATATGTAGATTGTTTTGTAAATTAATTAAAAATAATAATTCAATAAAATATTGAAAAAATAAGAATAGAAAATATTAATTTCAATGCATAAGGTGGATTTCAATTTGTTGAGTCTTCTAAGGTTACAATTCAACATCATCTAATCACTTTCCTCTCTTAATGTTAATTGTATGGTTAAGCGGCATCTATGCCATATTCCAATTCCATATCTACGGAGCATATCGCAATTACCCTCTAAGGTTAAGGAGTGATTACGTAAAAAGGGGTCATCTAATGAGTTGAAGTCCTGGATAGGAGGAGTTGATGTAATTTAGCAACTAGCAACTATAAAGACTAAACCTACTCATTTACTTATGTGTCTTTCCCTTTGTGAACCCCAATGAAGGCATCCAACACCTTTTCTCATTCACAAAGTTTTAGAATGTGCTTGGTCGTGTTGACTACACGCTTATCCTTAACATTGTTTTCCTTTTGGACACTTTGGGAAAATTCATCTTGTGATATATTTCAATGTAGAGTCTGATTCATCACACTACATTGTACTTCTATCTCTCTTTCACATTGTTTTCATCCCAGTCTTCAAATCTTTGAGCTTACACAACACACAATAATCCCATCTATAATGGCAATGTGCCATGGAAAGGTTGTCGGTTACCACAAATTGGGATGACAAAGCACTCCCTAAAGGTGCCCTAAAGTGACCAACCCAAACAATAACCCATAAGTGCTTCAATGGTTGGCAAGGGAAATCCAAGCCACACATCAAGAATCATGAACATGGACACATGGATCAAGCACCAAATAATAATTACCATAGGCAACCAATCAATCGAATCGAAGGCCAAATACACCAATTAACATAGACATTATATTCAAGAACCAGACACCAAATACACTAAGATATATCATATATCACATAAACCTAATAACCACTATTTCTAAGTTAAAATCATCACAATTGTCAATGACAAGAGAATTGAAACCAGTTATTGTTGAGACTAGCAGAATTCCCTAGCCAAGCTAAATGCATTAAATGCATTGCCTCCTCAATCACACATGGTGTGTTTAAGACCAACAAATCCTACAATTCCTGAGTTGCTAAACTCCGCATTCATTTTGGTCTCCATCAGTGTATGTTATTTTGTTTTTTCATTAAGGCTCGTGTCTAAGAGATGTGGAAAGAATGCATATGTACTAATTCACCATTCCATTGTCATTGCATGGAGCGGCAGGTGTTGGGGAATGGGATTGAATCATAAGATACATGAATATTAAGGAGAGGGGCAAGGGACAAGTGAACCACTAATTTACCTCACTAACACCTTATACCAATCGAGCTCCATAATTAACTTACACATCATCAAATTTGTCTGGAGTTGTCTAACTAGGGGACGATTTTGACTTTTCAAGATCGGTCAATTTTGTAGAAGAAACTGGAGAAAGACTAGGGCTTCTTGTTCTGGGAACTTCCCTCCACTGATCAATTGAAAAATTAGGACTATCAGAAACACCCTAGGAGGGGCATATATTTATATGTAAGAAGTTTCTCATTTTTTGGATTCTCAATTTTTGACCTAACACTATTGTCGGGGAAAACTAGGGCATCAAATATTTTCCAGTTTTATTCACAATTTTGGGAAAATAAGTATGTTGCTCAACTCACCTTGAGGAGGCACATATTTCTATCCAACCAGATATGAAAGATACCTAAGTTGAAAAATTAGGGTTTATCTGTCAAACCCTAGGTCCACAAGAAGCAGTATTCCATAAGAGCTTTCATGCAATCTCATTAGTAATTTCTATCCTCTCTATTTCCATTTGACGTTCTCATTTTTTACCATGATGACAAACAATACCAAGCTTGAGGACAAGCTTGAAAGAGTTGAGAAATCCTAAGCATGGAAGTATATAGTGCTTATCATACTTGAAGAAGCATGACATGGAGAACTATGTCAAAGAAGAAGTTGCAGATCCAGAGGGAGATGAAGTCAAAGCAAAACACAAGAAGGACCTAGTCAAAACCAAGATGAGTATTTTTGTCTCCATTATATATCACATGTATCATCATTGAAGAATCCCAAGGATATGTTCAATGCAATGAACAGCTTGTACGAAGATGACCTTGAGAACTCAACTCAAAGATGTTAAGATGCAAATGTCATAAAACATCCAATGTTACTACACAAGGACATCTCAGCTCAATGAGCAATTAGAATCCATTGAAGACAATGTCAAAGAATAAGAACCATAGATTACAACTTTGAATGGTCTTCCAATTCCAGTTAAGGAATTTTTTCTAGAAGGAATATCACCTATGGAGGAATGCACGTAAGAAGAAGCTTGATTGATGGCAAAAGAAGAAGAGATGGACTAATATAACAATCAATCCCTAACAACTCATGGAGGATATTGATAACCAGTGACCTTGACAGGTGACATAGATGGACACAAAGAAGATTAGTAGCAGAGGAGGCTACCTGTCACTCCAATGTCTTGGTGCACATAATACAAGATGTATAGGGAGGATGGTGCTCCACCTCAGAGGGAGTGACTAAGGTAGATATTAAAGTTAGAGAATATTGACATGATTCTTGGGAGTAGAGGAATGGTGAAATCCAGAGGATATTTTCCTTATCCAAGTAAAAAATGCAGAGCAAATGGTGTGGTACCTAAAGGGTACAATTGAGTATGGTCTCATATATGCGAGAAACTAGAGAATATTCCTATAGAGATATGATGACTTGATTGGGTTGGTATTGCTACAAAAAGAAAGATCACTCCAAAATGTTGCAGAAAGCAGACTAGTGTTTCTCTCAGTGCAACCAAGGATGAATATATTGCGGCTGAGAAGAAAGCAATGGAAGATTCCTCAAGTGATGAGGAATATGGTCCAGAAAAATTATACCAATGAAGATGAATATCACACTCTTATCCATTTCAACATTGGATAAGAAGGGATGCATTGGTAGGACACACAGATTCAACACCAATACATAGTTCTATGTGATATGTGGTGTAAGAAGACTTGCTTAGTATTTTCGACCATGAGCAAGATAGGAACAAGTCCTTAGAATCAGATAATGAAGTTGAACACATTGGCAGAGACTCCAGTAATTCAAGAAGACAGTGATCAATATGGATTCTACCAAACAAATGAAGACAAGTATTTAAATTGTCATTTCCTATATATAGTTGTTCAACTGTGTACATAGACATGTTTCAAGACTCAGGAAATGTATTATGAATATTAAAATATTTGTAGTTTAGTAATAATATGAAGGTGATGGGTAAGTGGCTTATGTTGTTGATCTGGATTTATATGTGAACGAAATGAAAGAATAGATACAGAGTCATAATAATAGACATTTTGCAAAGATAACAGAGATACAATAAACACATATTCTATTAAATTGCAAAAATAGAACAGACTGTAATACAATTGCTAGAATGGTGGTAGCTATCTATGAGAAGAGATGTGGCTGCTACGCTCATCCGTGCCAAGCTGAATAAAAAATGAGGCCAAAGGGGCCTATTTATAATAATAATGAGGGTGAGAACCCCAAAAGTCCAAAACGTAACCCTAGAAGATGAACCGTCATAAAGTTTGTGNCTGCCCAGGGTCATAACTTTTGCATACGATCTCCAATTTGGGCGTTTGATAGCTAGTTGGAAAGGTCTATCTAAGCTTTACAACTTTTGATAGACCAAATACATCTCTATGGCAACCATTTGGCCCTTGAATCACCAAAAAATGTCGTTTAGGGCCTCAAAACAACCCCGAAAGTTTGGGACCCAAAAAATCGTAGAAAAATAACTAGGAAACTGCCACAATGGACAATTGTTTTGAGCCAGTGGAATAGGTCAGTGGCCACCGATATCGATCTAGATCAATCCTCCCTCCTTAGGAAGCAATGGTCTCCATTGCGTCGAATCCTGTATCATATCTCGAACTGTGTGTTGACTTGATCTCCTTGTGTGACATTTGCTGAAGTGAAGAGGCTTCCTTTCTTTGACATCCTGAGAGGGTTGTAATTGTTGTATGGATGATTTGTTTCTGGATGAGCACCTTGAATGTGTGGCCTTGCATCATAGAGGTACTCGAATATATGAGGAAACAATGGCTCTGTCTTCTTCTTCTGTCTGATGAACAGAGACACCCTGTGCAGAGGGTGTGGAGGTCTCTGTGATCTTATGTTCTCGTTCAGATGCAATTGTGAAGAGGAATAATTTTCTAGTGTGGGAGCTTATCTTCCTACCCTGTGATATTGTGGCAAGTGCAACTGTCTCTGGGATCCGATAGAGTTGTCTTCCCAAAGTGACAATGACACTATGAGTTCGTAACTCATATATAGCATGGCGCTTCCACATATATGGTTGTCCTAAAAGAACATCACAGACTTCAAGTGGGGCCGCATCACATAGTACCTCGTCTTTGAAAGGCTTGATGCCATATGGTAGGAGGCATTGCTGAGTAATGCAAATACCTCGTCCTTGGCTTAGCCAACCAATGTTGTAGGCTTGCGGGTGTGGTTTTGTCGAAAGCTCCAATCTCTTGACGAATTCTGTTGAGATCAGGTTCTTTTGGCTGTCATTGTCAACAACAAAATGTAGAGGTGTTCCCTTCACCCACATCCGCGAGTGGAAGAGGCGTTCCTCTGCCTCTAACTCTTTAGGATCCTCTAGTTGAATCTGTGCAGTAGAAATAGTGGCAATGGGGTCTGCATCAATGATCTACCTCCCATTGTATGCGGTTGTCGCATTGGGTTCGGAATCAGAATCAGGATCTGATTTTGAAGATTTGATCTTGGCCACTAATGATTGCTTTGAGCGACATTCATCAGTGTTGTGCCAAGGGATTTTATGAAATTCATACCACTTACCGGTGTCCTTTTTTGTCTTTCCATCCCCCTTCTTTTCTTGTGACGGGGACTAGTTGTCATTTCCTTTTACTGTGTTCTGCGGGCCAGGGTTTCCCTTGCCTTGCTTCTGTGGTGGATTCGCAAGTCCAAAGTCTCACTTGTTCTTTTGTCGAAATTTCTCCTCGATTTTGACAGCATACCGATAGGAAGATCCAAGTGAAGAGATGTCGAGGAAGTCCATCTCAATTCAAATGTACCAATGTAGACCACTGCGATATTTCAGAATTAGGTGCCGCTCAGAGTCCTTGATACCCAGCTTTGTGTGCAAGGTATGAAAGTTGTTGGTGTACTCCAACACCATATGGTCCCTTTCTTAACGCATAATGGTCCATTTTGTCTACTGATCATCATAGTTTCCCATAAGGTAATACTGTTCCCTGACGACATCTATGAAAGAGTCCCAAGTGGGATTTGTTTCAAACATTCCAGACTTGTCTAATGATTTTTGCTCACAATAAGTACCCCACCAATTTTGGACATGGGGGACTACCTTAAGGAGCGCAAAGGTGATCTTTTCCCTGTCAGAAAAATTGTGGAGAGAAATATCCTTCTAGAACATTCAACCAATTATCTAGGGCATCTGCATTGATTTTGCCTTCAAATAAAGGAATATCAAAGTTAACTTGTACCTTGAAGGGAGTTACATCCCCAAACCAGCTGCTCATTAAAGATGCACTTGCCGCTACCGGAATTCATAGAAGGATTTCAGCGAAACTATCAATCATCTCGTTCCTCTGTCGCTCGAGGGCTTCCTCAAGCAATGACTTGATAGGATCTCCTGATCCATCATCTCTCTTTTCTTCCTCCATGGTAGGTCATTTGGGACGGAGAGAATGATCAATTGAAACTAGTTCGAGACCAAACTCTCTATACTCGGACCTCATCGGGGGCATGCATTAAGAAACAATCAAAGAGCAGATTGCTCTAATACCACTGATCTAGATTTATGTGTGAATGAAATGAAAGAACAGATTCAGATTCATAATAACAGACATTTTGCAAACATAACAGAGATACAGTAAACACATATTCTATTAAATTGCGAAAATAGAATAGACTGTAATACAATTGCTACAATGGCGGTAGCTATCTCTGAGAAGAGATGTGGCTGCTACACTCATCTGTGCCAAGCTGAATACAAAATGAGGCCAAAGGGGCCTATTTATAATAAGAATGAGGGTGAGAACCCCAAAAGTCCAAAACTTAACCCTAGAAGATGAACTGTCATAAAGTTTGCGGCCCCAAGGTGGTAAGTTGAACAGTCAACTTCCCGGGGTCATAACGTTTGCATATGATCTCCGATTTGGGCGTTCGATAGCTCGTTGGAAAGGTCTATCTAAGATTTACAACTTCTTGATTGGCTATATGTATGGTAAATCTAACCATTTGGCCCTCGAATCGCCAAAAAACGTTGTTTAGGGCCTCAAAATAGCCTCGGAAGTTTGGGACCCGAAAAACCGTAGAAAAATAACTATAAAACTGCCACAATGGACAATTGTTTTGAGCCAGCGGAATAGGTGAGTGGCCACCGATATCCATCTGGATCAGTTGTTGTACAAAATTTCATTTCTACTTATCTAGAATGAAACCTCCTTGCTGACATAATGTCTTGGCAAGATGGTATCCATCTAGAAAGTTACCGTATGTATACGGGATATGGATGATTGTTGCATTAGTGGAAATAGTTGCATGATTATATGACATGTACCTTTATGCATAAGAATTTATCATTATATGTTATTAAAATTTTCTAATCATACAATTGTATTTGAATTGTAGGAAGGATTCTATGCAATCACCTACAAGATATTAATGATGCAGTTGCAGATGTACAAAAGAAGAATGATGCAAGTTATGGATGTACAATGCAGTTGGAGATGTATAAGAGAAGAATGATGCAGTTGTAGATGCACAAAAGAAGAATGATGCAAGTTGTGGAATAATAAAAAACAAGTTGCAGAAGGGAGCTTTAAATCTCAAGTATGTTCCTACAGAGGAACATGTGGCAGATGTGTTGACTAAGCCTCTGTCTCGTGTAAAGTTTGAATACTTTCGAGACAGGCTTGGCATAGTCCGAAAGGACCTCCCCTCAAAAGAGGGAGTGAAGAATATGATATAAGGTTGCAGTGGTGTGGTAGATCAGCATAGGGTAGGGTACGTGTGTCTAGGCTTGTTGACCCAAATGGGTTAGTAAGTTAGAAAATACCTGTTGATCCTAGGGGGATTAGTATGTATGGCTAGTCTTGTTTATATCGAAAGGGTTAGTAATCCAGACAAGGCTTGTTTGGTCCCCGAGAAGATCCATCTGTTTGACTAGGATTGTTGGCCTGAAAGGGTTAGTAAGTCAAAACAATGCCCAGATGGATCTACCAGAGAAACCATCGAGGTGTTGCTTCATATGGCTAAGAGGGAAAGAAGTTGTTTCAGGATGTCTCGCTAGGATTGTTGACCTAGAAGGGTTAGTAAGCCAGACAAGGCTTGTTTTGTCCCTAGGGAGTTCAATGTGTCTGACTAGGCTTGTCATCCCAAAAAGGTTAGTAAGTCAGACAAGATGTTGATGTAGTGGTTTCAGTATTTTCATATTGATGCTGATGTGGCAAGTTCAGTATTTTCAAACTGATGTTGATGAGGCAAGTTCAGTATTTTCATACTGATGTTGATGAGGAAAGTTCAGTATTTGCATACCGATGTTGATATGGCAAGTTCAATATTTTCATACTGATGTTGTCGTGGCAGGTTCAGTATTTCTATACTGATGTTGAAAAGACAAATTCAATATTTCTATACTGATATTGATGATGATGTTGCTTCAGTATTTGTATGTTGATGTTGATGATGTGGTTGTGGTCCCAACACCTTGTGTTGATGATGTTGATGTGGTTGTGGTCCCAACACCATGTGCTGATAAAGTTGATGTAGTTGAAGTCCCAACACTTTGTGATGATGGTGATGATGTTGTTTCAACATTTTTATGTTGTTGATGATGATGATGTTCCAACATCTCGATGTTGATGATGCAGATGATGATCCAGTACTTATTAATGATGTTCCTTTAGCACTAACATGCTAATGATGTTGTTGTTGTTTTAATATTTACATATTGATGTTGCAGATGATAAACCAGTATTTACATACTAATGATGATGATGATGATGATATTCCAGTATTCACATATTGATTTTGCAGAAGAAGATTTAGTATTCACATACTGATGTTAGAGAAGAAGGTTCAGTATTCACATACTGATGTTACAGAAGATGATTCAGTATTCACATATTGATATGGAAAAATATGATTCAGTATACACATACTGATATTGCAGAATATGATTCAGTATCCACATACTGATGTTGCAGAAGATGATCCAGTACTCATAGAAGATGATTCAGTATTTACATACTGAGGTTGCAGAAGATGACCCATTATTCTCATATTGAGATTGATGATGAAGATCCATGGTGTTGTTCCAAAACTTCCTATGACATATAGAGATTCACCAGTCAGTTGTACAGTTGTGATGATGGTTTTTTTTGATGTAGAATACCTTCCTAGTTAAGAGGGAGTGTTAAAGTATTGTAACTTCGGAAGATATTCTATTGTACTTTTAGTGTGTCCTCCTTTGGAGATATTATTCCTCTATTTGGAGATGTCCTTGATGTAATTTCTCATGTAAAAGTCATGATTTAAACCATCCAATGTAAGTTAGGGAAATAGTACCCACAAAAGTATTTTATAAATGTATTTTGAGTCTTTCTAGGTAGGTTGGCCCTAATTAGAGAACCTAGCCAACCTAGTTAGTTATTTGAGTCACTCACCTGATGAATATAAATAGGTGAGGTGCCTCTCTCATTCTTACACACCTTACACTCAATCATTGCGTAAGAGAGAGAGAGAGATGGTATACTGTGGAAGAGGAGCAACTATTCTTGTTGTTGGGGTTTTACACTGTACTTGGTCGAATTCTATATAGAGGAAGTTTTGTTGGTTTTTCTCCCCCATGAGGGTTTACCAGGATAAATCTTTGTGTTATTTTGTGTTGTTGTCACTTGTCTTTCTTTCAGTGATCATTTGCTTATGGCTATGATGTTATGATGCTAAATGTTTTTAGATCTTGTATAACCATTAAAAATCTAACATTCCTCTCCATGATCTTCTATATACCCTTGAACACTAGAAGAAAGACAATGCATTAGGAAAATATATTGACAAATCATACCCAATTAATGGATTTATGTATGTGTCATCATTTTTGTTGAGGTATACTTGGAAAAAGGGATAGCGAATTTGTGATAAAGTGGAGTTTCTATACATAATCATCTCCATGTATAAAAATTGTGAGTATATTTTTTTTAAATGTAACTTCTCGCCCTCTAGAATGAAGATGATATAGTTTTAATTAAGTCTCAAATGTTAGAAAATAGATATAGAATCAAAAACAACAACCACAAACTCAAAGCCAATGGTGGCCTCAATTAAAGAGCCAACAACATCTACACAAAGAAATCAAGAAAAAATTGTAGATATGATTTAAACTCAAAACTATGAACACAGCTCTGCCCCCTCCCCTACAAAAGAAAATATCTAGAAGGAACTTCAATAAGAAAAAAATAAATAAATATGCCCTCTCACTTATCTCAAAATATCTCAAGGATACCTTAAAAGAAGTTAAAGTAAGTAGCATAATGAAGAACACTTTAAAGGACAACAAACCAAGATCACGATTTTCCACTAAAAGAATATTCATAATTATATAATAAATAAGACAAATGACAACAAACCAAGATCATGATTTTCCACTAAAAGAATATTCATCTATATACAAGAAATAAGACAAATGAGAGGTACCAAGAAATAAGTAGGAAAAAATAATCAAAGAAATATAGTGGCTAAATGCAACTAAATGAAATCTCTTGACATTCAAACAACCATTCACCAAACACTTTAAATAGGACCCTACTCTAATCCTCAAAACATTTTATGATAATTATCTCATAGAACTATAAAGAGATAGGGTTGGCTTAAAAAAGGGATGAAGTTAAATAATTCATCAAATTTTAGAAATTGGATTTTGTTCTCCTTTCATAAACAAATCTATCAAGGAAATTTTTCAAAATTTTCATTTACATTAATTATTCAGGGAATTTGTCATTTACATTAACTATTCAAAGTAGAAAAAATTTCATTAGAATAATATGAAAGAATCTAGAAGAAATATTGGAAGCCATATAACTAAACTACAAATGAAGACTAAGGAATGATCAAATGATGATTGACAATTCCTCTCATTTATATCTTATATAGGATAGCTTCATTGCATTTTTTTTGTATCTAGGGGAATCAGCAATTGGAGTTGGGATGGTACTCGCATGACACACGGTCCAGGGATCCATTCCTGCTACCACTATACCCCTAGGTGCCTCACACCCGCTGCAAGACATGGGACACAAGTAAATCCGGGTGGGATTTGAACTCGTGACCTCCAATTTACAACAAGTGACTTCGTAACAACTGAATTGCCAATGAGCCACACCCATGCATGCTATGACAACTTCATTGGATTATATTTAATATCAAAAAGAAAAAAATGTTAAATTCAATTCAAAATTTTGTATATTACATAAAATTCTATAACTAGATTCTAGCTAGAGATTTCATTATCACTCTCAACTATAAGGTAGAAAAGTTGGCTCCTTTGTTAGGGATCCTTGTTAGTAATACGCATCAATGGAAAATTATTGATTTTGAAAACCAAAGAAAGGAATGTACAGATAGATTAGAAGAAGGTTAGAGATGGGATAATATTTTTAGTCCACCTTTTGATGCAGGGGCATCCATCCCAAGACCGACCAATGAGATAAGCGACAGGGAATTCGACTAGAAGTAAGAAAATGAGATTCCATGAAGGAGAATTAGGTACTATGTGATCCCATGCAGTCGGGTCAAAGAGAGAGAAATTGATAGAGATTATCATTGAGAACTAGTCGAGTGGTGGTGAGTAGCTACGATCAAAACTCACAGTGGAGGAAGGATCAGTCAAAGGACTGAGTAGTCAACAAGAACTGGACGAATCGATACTAGATAGGATAAAGATGAGCGGCTGTAGTCGCAAGGGAAGAATCGAATCCCTTCTATGTGAAGGAAAGAGTATTGTCCCTATATGGTCAAGAAGACCAAGAGACGACTTGAGAAAGAATTCCAAGTCCCAACCAAAGGTGAGAAACTAGTCGAATGACTAAGTGGATCGGTGATGAAGTAACATAGAGGATACTGGAAACCATGAAGTGGTCAAAGAAAGAGGCCAAATGAGTATTGGTATATTCGAAGAAAGAAATTGACATGGTAGGTGTCCACATGGGTGACAACGACTGAGTTACAGTCAGAGAATATGGCTAGTTACGAACCAGTAGAGAAGAGTGAAGTCTAATCAATGGGAAAGACGAGGTACTAAAAGAGAAGAATTCAATCTAGAGAAGTCGACGTGGGAGGACCAAATGATTAAAAGTTGAAGCAAAGACCAGTTTCTATTGGTCATGGAGACGAGTTAAGACTTGACACGGACAAAGAAGCGTTGCAGGAATTTTGACCAAGTCATGATCGATGATGAGAGACGAGACAAAGATGAAGATTGAGTGAGAGTAGTCTAGTCGAAGGGAATTTTGACATACAGAAAGGAATATATAAAGTGAAGGCAGTCGAGGGGAATGTCAATCGAAATATGTGGAGCTAGTGGTCACACTGGGTGACTGATGAGAATCGATGAGTACCAGTCAAGAGCTGACTGATGGGAATTCTAAGAATGTTGAATTCCAATACCTCGGAAGGACAAATCATGTCCAGGTTGCAATAGAGGGTAGGTGGAGAAGTTGTAGATAAGTGATCACGGTAGGTGAGGAGGACAGATGGCACTGTGCACCATGGATATTTTCATAGGAGGATAGAATCTTCTAGAAGCCAACTAAGCAGGTGGATGCACTATATAAATAGCCATTTAGGTAAGAGAGAAGGGGATTGGACCCTTATAAATGTATTGGCATTCCTCCTTTGAGTTGGAGACAACCCATGTATATCCATAGAGCTACATTGTAATGTACAGGGTCGATTGAACCATAAGGGATTTCTCCCTTAGTTGTAAATCACATGCGTAATTTTTCTTCTGATATTAATACAAGCCACAATTCTTGGAATTATATCAGTTGTGTGTTGTTTGTTGTGTGTGTTTTGATCAATCCAACTGCACAAGGTCGACGTGTTTTCATCAAGTGGTATCATAGTTGCATGACTCTGAAAGGAGACGGTCGAGGCCATTTGTGCCAAGTGGTATCATAGCTGCATGACTCTAAAAGGTAATGGTCAATACCATTTGCACCAAGTGGTATTAGAGCAAGAAGGAGTATCCTACGTGAAGATTCTGGTTGCGATCGAAAGGATAAGGTGACTCCAGCTTCGGTTGGGTAGAGTTGCTAAGTGAAGTGGAACCCAGTTGCAATTGGGTGAAGAAAAAACTCCAGATGTAGTTGGGTAGAGTTGTGGAAGAAGGATAGATCCCACGTGAGGTGGGGTAGAGTTGTCCATAACCTAGTTGCAGAGCAAGAGAAATCCGTGGAAGTTGGAGATTTGTATCTCCACAGTTGCGGTTGTGGGTAGAGTTGTAGGCATTCGAAGTGAAGGACTGGGGGACTACAACAAGAGTGTCGGGTAGATTCAACCAACAACCAGGTAGAATATTATAGCATTGGGGTAACTCCAGTGATGGATTGTCTAGTCGAGTACCTACCGGAGAAGAGAATAAAATCCTAGTTGAAGACTGGAAGTAAGGAAGCAATTCCAGTAGAAAGGTTGAGCAGAGCTGTTGAGGAGAAGTAGAAGAAAGAAAGAAGGAATCAGTCGAGGATTTTAGAAGATGACTGCACAATGTAAAGGATTAGAAGTGTTGAGGTCGAGAGAGGAGACAAACTTGAAGAAAGTTTGTGATGCACTGAGGGCGACAATGATGAAGTTAAAAGATTTAGAGACAACACAAGGGTTGGATAGGATGATTGTCTTAGATAAACAGATGAAAATCTTGATGTCGGGTAAGAGAATCCTCACATTCGAGGAGGCCGAAAAGATACGTGAAAGGATTGAGAAGAGGCTTGAGATTCTAGGTAGAGTATAAGTTGATAGGTGCAAAGGAGATTCTGCACAAGAGGAAGTTGACAGATGCTTCCTAGAAGGAGGAGCGATGTTGGGAGATTCCCTCGAGAGGAACCAGCAGGAAGTGAAGGAGCCCATATAAATGGTCGAGTTATGGAGACTGGTGACGGAAGGAGATTCACATGAGAAATCTTAGTTAGGAGTAGTCAGAGGAAGAGACTACTAATATGGAAAAAAATTGTTGGATAAATATGGAGCCAATGATATAGATGATAATTTGGATGAGAAGTTTGTCAGTGAGGGGATAATTCCAATGGAGGACTTGGCCGAGGAATTGGAGGTGCACAACAAACTTCACATAGGGAAGTGCAGAGGAGAAACTATCGATGGAGTTGTCGATAGGAATACGAACACAGTGAAGGCAGAAGAGCGTGAAGAATACCACCAAATTACCAACGATGATGAAGACTACAGAACAAACAGGAATCTACAGAAATTCCCAACATAGCCAGAAAGTTCGATCGATGAGTCGAAGGATCACTTGCAAAGGAGTGTAGAAGGAAATGGAAAGTAGGGAATAAGGACTACAAAGGTAACCAACAACATGGACCAGAGCCAACGTCTAGGGTCAAAGGAGGAAGAGAATAGGTGATTCATGGGGATACTTGTAGCAGAGCTAAGTCTACACTAGCAACAGTGAGTATGTTGAAGACTGAGGAGAAACTTTCATTTGTTATGAAATCCATCGAGGTGAGTTCAATGGAAGAGATGGGTCAAGAATCCAAGAATAAGAGGAATGCAGTCGAAAGGATACCAACAACGTTGCTAAGGAAAGGCAACGTGAACCAGAAAAACATAATGTGGAGTTTGGGTCTAACAAGGAAACCACCATGGAAGGTGAATTTAACAATACTGGCCGAGATTAACCAACAAGTTCGGGGAAGGTTGGAAGGAATTCCAACTAGAAATGGATCGGGTCAAGAAAAAGTAGATGGTGATTTTCAACAGATAGACTAGTCAGTTCAAGGCTAGGTAGATGGGGTTTGATAGCAAATCACCCCAAGTGATAAGAAAGCATTCAAAGTTGGCCAACTAAAAGGATTGAAACAAGTCGGAGGAAAATCGACCAAAGTGGAAGAAAAGGATAGACCATTGAGGAAATCGTATAAGTTTCGACACCACCACTAAAATAAAGGCTAGTAGTAGGACCTAGAAAGAGAAGAAATTCCTCAACTTAAGGACAAGAATTTATTTAACATGGGGAGTATGATGCAAGCGCATCCATCCCAAGACCGATTGATGACATAAGCGACAAGGAATTCAACTGGAAGTGAGACAATGAGCTTCCATGAAGGAGAAATGGATATCGTGTGAGCCCATGTAGTCAGGTCAAAGAGAGAGTAGTCAACAGAGATTGTCATCGAGAACTAGTCGGGTGTTATACCAAAATTGGTTGTGAGCATCTACAGTAAAAAATTGCAACAGAGGAAGGATTAGTCAGAGGACTGGTTAGTCAATAGAGGTGGTCGACCAGAACTTGTCAACTCGAGACTAGACATGATAAAGATGATCAGCTGCAATCAAAATGGAGGACTAGTGGAAGCCCTTATGTGTGAGGGAAAGTGTAGTGTCCCTAGATGGTTAAGACGACCAAGAGACAACTTGAGGAAGAATACCAAGTTGCGACCAAAGGTGAGAAACTAGTTAAAGGACTAAGTGGATCGATGATGAAGTAATAGAGAGGATAATGGCTACCATGAAGTGGTCGAAGAAAGAGGCCAAATGAGTGTTGGTATTGTTAGCACTGGAAATTTACCAAAGATTATGAAGGCTTAGTCCTAGGTAACAACAAAACCACTTTTGAAGGGAAGACTGGCTTTCTTCTCTTCCGAGAGGGATCTCTCACAAAATATTAAAAAGGCCAGATATATACAAGTGAAAATGTGTACAGCTTGTAAGATTGGTTGAAACGGGACATAGGACCATTGGGATATGGAGTCAAGATGCGAAATATAGATAACAGAACTTTATGCATGGGAATTTTAACACAGAGGCAAGATAGGTACTCAGTCACAGTCAAATTATAATTTATCTGGTGGAAAATGAAGAACGTGAACAAACCATGAACACAAAGCATTATGAAATGATTTCCATATTAATTTTAGAATAAATGTTTTGTGGACATCTGAAAAGAATAGTTAGAGCATGCTAACATGAATTCTAGAATTGTTATACCCTCATTCCATAAGTGAAAGAAAACATAATGAGCAGATAAACTGGAAGAACATTCACATCGAAAAGGAAAATACAAACTGCAACTTAGAATAACACATGAATCTCTGGAAAAACACCAACTTTGGCTCTGCAATTTTCTTAAGAAACACTTGAAAACATACAACTCCAAAAGTACGCAGGTTCCTACCCCTTCTCCCTCTACGGGAGGTAAATTTATAATGTCTTAGACTGGCCTTAGAATCAAAATTAGTTACAAACCGAAGAACAAAATTCTAACAAACTCAGATGTGGCATATTCACCACGATTTACATAAATAAAAAATAAACTACGGGCCACTGAAAATAGGCTTAAAAACCTTTTTATGTATATTTCAGCTGACGAGAGCTGTACAAAAACTGAGAGAGGTTACTGCGAATAGGTATGTCTTGAGGAAAACTCATCGTGTTATCTTCCGTAATATCTTTAAGGCTGTAATCTTAATTTTTTTGATCCATACATTTGAATTGATTTCCACAGCTCAGATCCGGGCAAATCTGCCATGATCATATCGTGAGCCAAAACCCTGAGCTCCATGTTATCTGAATATGTAAGATTAGGCACCCTGGTACATGCAATTTTGAAATCAAATAATTTTTTGAATTACTCAGCCAATTTATCTAACACAATGGGGCCCGACAGGGCGTGCTGCATATCCCCAAATTTGTTGTGATCAGACCTACAAAGGACTAATCTTTCCAGATACTCCTCTTGGGTCAACAAGGGTCCTTTTTCCTCCCAAAAGAAAGGAATCCCTTTGTTTACCAATGGTCTAAACAAACTGATCACTTATTCTACTCTATGATCTATGATGTCTATCTTGGCTTGCACAGTTTCCAACATCTTGTGTTTTCTAATAACTCTCCTGGCCCAGGATACCACAACAACTTTGTACTGGATACCCATTCTTTTGATTCGGTCTTTAGATAAAGTACTAAAAAATTAAAAACATTTTGAGCTACCTATATTGGTTTTTTATGCAAGGCATGTTTTACTATCACAACATTTTTCTTGGCAGTCATCAAAGCATCCTCCTAGTCAGCAACATAATCTAGATACACTATAAATTTACTTGCCTCTTTAATGATTTCATCCTATATCATGTGTTTGGCCCCCTGCAAGGTCATTTGTCCAATCACTTGCTTTTTTAATTTGGCATTTTGGTCTATCAATTCCTGACATCTTTCTACTAACTTCTTCTTCTCTTCTTCCTTTTTCGAAGCCATGTCTTATAAATTCTTGTTTTGCTGCTTTAATCTTGTAAGCTCTACATCCCTTAGCTTTACCTATGACATAGCATTAGACAAGGAGGTGGTGTCTGTCTCTACATTGTTCATAGTGCCTGGAATTCCCACCACTTCACATTTATCTTGTAGCTCCTTTTCCTTGGCTGCTAGCCTAGCCTTCAAATCCTCTTCACTTTATTTTAGCAACTTAGCCTCCTTCTCCCATTGTTTCTCTTTCTCCTTGAGCTTCAAAAGTTTGGTTTTTCAATCAATCAACTCAGTATTTAAAGCCTCTTTTTCCTTCTCAAATTCATTCAACTCAGAAGTCTGAATGAGTTGGGTAGAAGGGATCTTCAATATCTGAACCTCCTTTTCTTTTTCATCTAGCATCTTTTGAGCTGCTCCTCCTTGGTCTGACTTCCCTTCTCCTTTCAATAAGTCATCTTGGAATTTCTTGAGTTTGACCCTAAGGGCCTTGTTTTCAACCCTTTCCTTTATTAGAAGATCTTGTGTCTTCTTTTTACTTGACTCCATCTTGGACATCTATAATGTAGCCTTCAGCAATCTGGTATTTAAGATATCACTAGTTTCTCGGTTAAGGTGTATGATATCCGTAGTGGGAATATTTTCTAGGTTCACCTTAACTTCTGACACTTTATTACCCACTGTCATGGCTAGACTTAGGGTGTCTGTAGTCTTGATCCCTTACAGTCTTCAATGCTACATCTGGCTTGGGTAACTGTCTTATTTCCTCATATAGCTTTTTTGTCTCATCAAAAGTTTTATCATCCTTCTCTCTGTAAGTGTTTAGCCAATCTTCTTTAGATGCATACTTACTTAGAGTTTGTCCATTAAATACATACTCCTGAAGCTCTAACCCATCTTTTTTGGACTCTTCTTGTTTCTGTTTTCCCTTTACATTGCTCTTCTTCACCTACCATCTCATGTTGTTTTTCTTCACCTGCACTATCTGTTGTTCTTGTTCAAATTTCTTCTTTTTTAGCATGCTAGAAGTATCTATTACATCAGTATCCATGGGATCTGCATGCTCTCTCTTCTTAGTATTCTCTGAAAACTTATTAAAGATGAAACATTTCCAGAAGCTGCAACTACATCAAGAGATCCATAAGACGAGAATTCTTTCCAGGCAAAGAAGACACAGAATCCATTTCCATGCAGACATCATCCGAGGTCTGATTTGGGTAATCCTCCCAATTAGTTTCCTCCCTGAGGCCATCTATTTAAGTGTGCTCAAAGGGTTTGTTTTAATTGGTATGTCTTCTCTTTGAAATCACCTGATGAGGATCCTAATTGATTTCAGCTCCCAAAGGAAATACCATACTCTTAAGCATATTGTCAATCACATGCAAGGAAGCCCTACTTTTTTACAACATATGGCCTTGCCTCCCAGTGGAATTTCATGTCTAAACTCTTCCTAAAGCTTAGAAGGTGCTCTTCTTCTACTGTAAGCTTCTTTCTAAGAAATTCCAAAGATAAAATACTAACCGTCAACAAACGCTAGGAGAACATAGGGCTGGTGCACAAACCGATACAACCTTATAACAGTTTCTACCTTTGTAAGGAACCAATCTCCTATCATTTTGCTATGGGAGAGCTGCAATAGTTCCTTCATTTCTGGCAACACCCTAGGCAGTCTTTCTTGAAAAAATATGTTGTAAACCTTGGCCATCAAATCATTCATAAACGCACTATAATTCACGGTCATCTCATCTGTAAGCACCAGCCTAGGAGATTGAAAACTATCTTCTTGGTGTCACAAAAACATCTTCGGTAAGAAATACTGATATTGGAAAACCCTGGTATTGTGGAAGTTAACTAGCTCAGAACAAATGTTTTCATCTAGAAACTCATCAAATTTAAGACAACAGGACTGAAAGGATTGTCCTGGAAGTTGAGGTTCGATGGGATAGGTACTCAGGACAAACAGCAGACTCAACAATGGCTATGTGACATAGCCATTGGTATCTAAACCTAAAAAATGACTGGCCAGAGTAACACAGGATTGGGTTTGTTCATTGAATAGCTCTAGGTTGATTGGATAAGACAAACTTAAGATCTCACCATTAGGTTTGGAACATGATTTCATTAATGCTTCTGTAATGTCCCCGGTTTCGACCCCGTTTGCATGATGTATATAATGTAATTAATCATGGTGAGGAGCTCAAGGCAAAAGCCCCACCATCGATTTGGTTGTGTATGTTTCGGCAATGGGGATAATTGTCGATGCTATGTCGTGCTATCCGGCACCTTATAACTTGACATCATGTAAACACGCACATCAAATAAACTAAAACCACAACCAGCTACGGCAGTGCAACGTTGAATGAAAAGGGCATGGTTCTGAAGGATAAAGGGTGGGGGGATGTCAAACCTTGGTTGTTTGGGAAAAATCCATGTTTTGTCACCTTGTGTGTTTGCCACCTTTTCCTTGTTTGATTTTCCTTGTCTCACCCAATCTCTTCAATGTCTTGTTTTGGTAGTTGGGGCAGTTATTGCTGAAGTGGTGGTGGTTGTGGCAGGCTTTCAACCTTACCCACTTGCCCACTCCACCCATGGCTACCCATTCTTCTCCCTTATGCACTCTTCCCTGGTCGGTTCATTTTTGGATGGTCGGCTCATCTCCTCACGCGTCCGGTCTTCTGTTCTCCTCACGCACTTCTCATCGCGTGTTGTCTCTGTGGCCTGTTCGTTCCTCACGTTGGTTGTTCATCCGCATGTATGAGTGGAGCTGTGCACTCTCACGTAGGAGCGGAGGTCTTGCTCATCCTCACGCACAGGCAGTGGATCGGCTGGATCTCAGGAGGGGAGCTGTTTACCTGTGGTCATTCACGTTTTCCACAGAGTGGAATCGGGTAAGTCTCCTTTGCGTTTTGTGGTATGGTGCAAGTTACACTCACGCACAGACTGTTTGGGGTCGTTTTCCCACGTTGTGAGCCTTTCTCACTGATTGTGATTTGGGGCTGTTGTCCTCCCCACGTCTTTGGTTGGCTGTGGTGTCCAATTACGTTTTTGGCTACTATACCTTCGTATTGAGTCGTTTCTGCAGTGGTCTGCATCTGAGTGTCCTCGCTGTTTGGGACTATGTATAGCTGCCATCGCTGGCACTGTGAGATGTGGCTGTTGATTCCCACAGTCATGTGGGATGAGTCTTCCATGGTTATGCCGGAGTGTTGTTTCTTATCCACTGTGGGCTGTGGAATGTTGCCACTGTTTTTATTGTGAAGTTGGATTGCCGATATACCCTGGTTTGGGTGTTGTTGCTGAGTTGTTTTGGCCACGATAGGGCCAAGAACAACTCTGTGTTACCTTGTGGGCTTGAGCTGTGCTCATTGTTTGTTTGGGATTATCCCCGGTTGTTTTTCCTTCTTCACAAGGCTGTGAAGGGATTTTTTGGCTCCGTGTAAGCAGTGGTTGGTCTTCGGACTGTGCTGGCTTGGCCTCTTGTTGAAGGCCCATTAAACCCAACAGTGTTTGGTTTGGCTGTTTGGTGCCCCTAGGCTATGTATAAGCCTGCAATTGACCCTTATCCTTGGAGGAATCATGCCCAGCTCGGGGGTGGAAGTGTGCTGAGAGATTGATGAGCACGCTGGCCTATGGTTGGGTGGAACATTGCAGTGATGTAGCTGGTTGCGGGGTGAATTCTTCATCAAAAGATAAGAGCTGCTGTTATCTCATCTCTGAAATTATATTGATGTTTAATGAATAATAATGAATTATGTTGAATGCTGGAATGTTTATGTATGTTTGCTTCCGCTGTATGAACAAAGAATCATGCATCTGTGTATGATTGTATGTTTATGCATCTCTGTTATGCATGTTTAAGCTTGCAACTTCAGCATTGATGACCATCATTGTTTTTCATGGGGATGTTTGCCCCTTATTTGATATTCGTCGCGTCTTCTTCGTCGGATAAGGGATGGGGACGTGACAAAATGGTATCAGAGCTATTGGTTGGCAGCAATGGGCCTCTATGGGCCAAGAAAGAGCCGCTGATAGAGGGCAGAATTACCCTCTATGTCCAGCAGAACAGCAGTGAGCAAACAAATTCAGAAAAACGGTCTAAGTGTTGAGCAGTCGGACCACTAGAGGAAGTGGAATTCCGCCGTTGCGGAAGGATTGGAGAAGTGGACTTCCGCCATTGCGGAAGGACTGGCGAAGTGAACTTCCGCTGTTGCAGAAGGATTGGTGAAGTCTCCCATCCGTCGTTGCGGATGGCGAAGCGATTCCGCATCCGACTCAAAAGCCATTCGATCGCCGACACTGCAAGAAGGTTAGAATTTTGGCCAAGTGTCGGAGCAATCGGAAGGGAAATCGTTTTGTCAGCTGACGTTGTGGAAGCGAAAACACCAAAGCTTCCGACTTGAAAGTCCGCCGATGTCCGACGTAAGTGCCAAATCAGAAGGATTCAGACTTTGGTGAGCCGCTGTTGCAGAAGCCAAATCCATTTGGCTTCCGATGTGAAAGTCCACCGACGTCCGACGGCCAAGTTGTTCTAAGCGCCGATCGGAAGAAGTTAAAATTTGGCGAGCCGCTGTTGCGGAAGCCAAAGCCATTTGGCTTCCGATGTGAAAGTTCGCCGACGTTGCGGAAGGATTGGAGCTTTCGAGAGCCTCCATTGCGGAAGGATTGGAGCTTCCGAGAGCCGTTGTTGCGGCTGCCTAAATGACTAAACCAACCGAAGCACAAAGGCTTCTGACAACCGATCAGAAAGACAGCCGACAACCGATTCTGCACTGGGAAAATTTGCGTTTCAGTGGGATTTTTCCAGCAGATTTTGACTGTTTCTCCGTGAAATTTTGAGTTGTTTTACAGAGAATTTTCAGAGCTGAAAATGAGAAATTGGCAGCGATCTAATGCGCCAGATTTCACGAAAACCAATCATTTACAAAAAAAAAAAAAACGAGGGTGCTACCCTCGACCTGCCCTGCAGTGGCGCAAGGAAGCCACAAGGGGGCAAGCCCCCTTGACCCCCCTCGTCCCCTGAGACAGTCATTCTTGTGAAAAGAAGATTCTATGTTTTGGGCAATTTAGTAGAATCCAGAATTCATAAAAGATGAATGGCGCGATGTAAGTAAGGTGGCTGAAGTTGGCTGAAGTTGGAAACCAAAATATGGTTGTGTGTAAAATACCAAGATTTGGTGAAAGCCCTCATTCTTAGAAGTGGTGTGGTTTTCACATCCGAGGTCGGAATGACGCATGTGAATAGGCGTTGGAGAGCGTATTCAGTAAGGAACAAGGATAAGTGACCAGAATCTGAGCATGAAGTAGCAAGGTGCTAATGATGGCCGCTGCTATCAAAGGGACAAATATGGACAGTTGCATGCCTAGGGGCAGCAAGGACTATGAAGGATAATCAGCTGATGTGTGGAAAAGGAGTTCCATGCCAGGATGAAAGACTTGAAAAGGGAAGTTTCCTTAAAAACTCTATCTTGCTGATTATAATTACATTTCCTAAGTTTATGCTTGAAAAGCATGAGGATATGTATTGCATGCATAGGATATTGCATGTTGGTAAGAATATTGGAAATTATATATTTACAATGAACCACTAATGATGATCATTGCTTTGATGTTGGCATTAGTGAGAAAACCAACGATGACATGGATCTAGCTGAGTATGTTGCTGATGCTGAGGAATGTGACTAGCAACCCTATGAAGAAAGGGATAAGGCAACGAGTCCATGACAAATGTTGGTGAGCAAATGCTGCAATCTCCTGCAAAGGACCAACCAAATTGGTCATGTCAAGGGTATAAGTAAGACCCATGCAGGTAAGAGCTTGCTTATGACAAATTCCATGGATTGGTACAGGTAAGAGACCTCATACCATGTGAATATTGGAATGTAGACAGGTGTCATGTCTATATATGTTGATGATATTGATTATAGTAATGCACCCTATATGAATTAGTCATGGTTAGGCCATGCACGGTATATTGAATGCAAGATAGCATGAATGGATAGGCATTGGAAAGATTTTATGAACCTTGTAGTTATGCAATGGATGTATGCCTATGAAGGGTGTGAATGACTGATTGCATAAGTGTAGGTGCAATGTTGTGATGTATTGCATGAACGCATTGAGCTGAATGCATGTGATATGCGGACTAACTAATGACTGAAATGGTGAATTGATGATAATTCAGGAATCATTTCAGAGGTTGTTATGAATGCAGGATAGTCATGATCAATTGGCTGCCAGAAATGCTCTATTGAAGAGCAAGGTGGTACAAATGATACGCCTGTGAAGTAAGGAGTATCTAAACATTTCATTTAATTGCATGAATGTTGTGACTATACCTTGCAATGTTAATATGATAATGATTGCATGAAGTAAATGAGCTTTGATAACACTGATGTGACTAATAACTGGAAGTATTTGAATTTTATAAATTCTGAAAATGCTTCAGTGATGGTTGTAGCAATGACAAGGTTATATGCATCCAGACTTACCAAGTGTTTGGTTGTTTGAAGCTTATGTTTCAGGTAGATTACTTCGAGCATGGCATTGAGAGGTAAGACCCTGACCAATGCCAGAATCTACCATGTGAAAGAGCTTGTTAAATTTGAATTGTGAATTTCAAATTTAAGAAATTACTGACAACTATTAGTCATTGTTGGCTTGCATAAGCTTGTGTTTGGATGTTGAAGCTTATGTTTCAGGTAGATTATTTTAAGCATGGCATTGAGAGGTAAGCCCCTGACCACTGCCAGAATCTACCATATGAGATGCATAGTAGGTTGTTAAGATTCGAATTGTGGATTTCGGATTTAAGAGATTGCTAACAACCACTAGCCACTATTGGCTTGCATAAGCTTGTGTTTGGTTGTTTGAAGCTTATGTTTCAGGTAGATTATTTCGAGCATGGAATTGAGAGGTAAGACCCTGACCAATGCCAAAATATACCATGTGAAAGAGCTTGTTAGAATTGAATTGTGAATTTCGGATTTGAGAAATTGCTGACAACTACTAGTCACTATTGGCTTGCACAAGATTGTGTTTGGTTGGTTGAAATTCATGTTTCAGGTAGATTATTTCGAGCATGGCAGTGAGAGGTAAGACCGTGACCAATGCCAGAATCTACCATTTATGAGAACAAGTCTCATGGTTGTGAAAATTAGTTGGTACGGGTTATTAAATTCGAATTGTGGATTTCGGATTTAAGAGGTACTAACGACTACTAATCATTGTTGGCTTGTATGAGATTGTGTCAGGAGGGACGCATGGTAAGTGGGTAATCATGTTATGATAGTAAGCATAAAATTATAATGAGCATAGTAGTGCTGCTTACAAGAGACCCACAATTGAGCAAGTCAATTTCTATAGTAAATAGAGTTGCAAATTCTTATTGAATTTGATTGCTAATGTCATTGCTTGGTTATGGAATAATCAATTTGGATTGTAGTATCAGGTAATGATTGATTGTTTGGCTATTTGATGAATGTGTCAGGGGTACACACTGCAGGAAGACCATGTGTGATGGCCTGCAGAAGCCAAACTTCATGGGAAGGTTTTCCCTTATCTTGGAAATGGGTTTCGGGTGAAACACCATTGGACATTTTTAAAATGTCTCATCTGCACTGCATGTTTGGTGATAACATGAGTGAGATGGTATGGATTATGTCAGTGAGTCAGGTGCGGATATGAAACGTAAAAAGGAAGCAGGGATGGGGGCTTGATTTGCTTAAGCCTGGTGATTGGAAACCACACAGACAGAGCTAGAGGGCTGACTTTCTTCTCCACAACCCCGGGATAGCACTGGAAAGGGAATGCAGGGCCTGAGGGACTGTGTAGCAGAGAAGGGACTGATTCCTTGTGTTGGGTGTGTGTGGGTGTCTTAGAATTCAGGCTAGTTCTGGTGTAGGTGTTCCTAGCTCTGCAGCGAGCTCACCAGCTTAGCATTCAGCCTTTCTTAACTCCTTGACGGTGCCTAATAGATACAACGGCATACTGCAACGGCAAATGGATAAGTGTTCTGTAACCCTTGCTATGAATATGCATGTTTAATTATTAAATTCTATATGCAGAACATGTTTTGATTTAGTATCCATTATGACCGAATGATATGAAATGTGATTACAGTTTTGGAGCAATAACGCTGATGGGTTTGCTTGTATTGCTTGTGTTGCTTGTGTTGACAGGCTAAAGGTAAATGGTAAATGGTTGTTGTGAGGGGTTGCGGAGTAAGGGTTATTGTTGATATAAGTGTGTGTGGGGTAAGTGTATGATGGGCTGTGATATGCCTAAGGATCCATAGTAGATCCTAGACCTGGAAATGGTCATGATAAAGTTCCAAGCCCAGTCGACATGGTTATGTACTGGCTGGACTTTAATTATTTGATGTTGAGGAGAAGCATGCGTGCTGACCAAACATCTAAGTCCATAGGTGATCCCAAGGCTTGCAAAGCGAAGCAGGATCCTGTGGACGAATGAGGAAATGCACAATACATATAAGTATTGGATTGTTTGCTTATAAATATGCATGAGTATGTGATTGGTTATGATGTTTTAAGCTCTTGTGTTAGAGATAAAACTGATGAGAATAAACTAAACATGTGAATCTATTCAATGTTTGAATATAGGTATCGTTGGAAGCGAGGACTATGAGAGCATTCTAGGGGTGCATGTGGACATGTGACTGTCCTGGAAAGCTCGGAATGAGCGGTAATGAAAAAGGTGCTAGTAGGACGGGGGAGTCCTAGCAGCCGAGACAAACCATGTGGAGAGACTCCATGGTTTAGAGGTCTGGAATAGACCGAAGACACTAAGTGTCATGACCAAGAAGGATTGGTCCAGCATTCACGGTGAAGTGAAAGAGGCTAAGAGCATGAAAAGCCACTGCGATGGTGTGGGTTCCGGGATGGAACAAAATAAAGAGGAAAAAAAAAAAACTCTTACTGCTCTCTCTTGCCTATATATATATATATATATGTTTATGCATTGTGAAAACAAAGGATTGTTGAATGCATGTATGATTGAAAAAGAAATGTGTGTAATTGCTTAAAGTGAATTGTGAATGCTGGAATAGTTAATTCCCTGCCCAGGAATGGACATGAATGAGCTCGTGTGCCTGTTGGGAAGGCATGAAAAATATGAAAGTTTCCTTAATGAAACTTGGACTGTCATGCCAATTGGGTAATTAATTAACTGATTTTAATATCTATATTATGCTTGGTCTGATAGAGCTTCAATGGTGCATTTCACAGGTGAGAAAAGCGAAACCAGGTGGTGCACATTGAGTATGGCAGCAAATCAAAAGTTGTTGGACTTAGCTGGAAGTCTCCTTCAAATGATTGCCAAGACCCAAGAGAACCTTGGGGAGATGCTCAAGATACAGAGAAGGCAGAACGAAATGAACCACCAGATTTTGCAAGACTCTATTGGTTTGCAAAGGGAGGTGAAAAGCCTTCTGGGAGCAATCGGCAAAGCAAAGGAAGGTGGATCAGCAATGGGACAATTGTCCAAGCGACCCGTTGGAAAGCGGTCCAGGCATGAAGACTCAAAGGAAATTGAGCAGGTAAAGATGAAGCAGCCAGTGAGATACTGGAAATGCGGAGGACATCATTTACGTCGGGACTGCCCAATGAGGGAACATGATGAGGGCAATAGCCGCAAAGTTCCTAGACTTCGGGATCAGCTGGAAGCTGAGAACCAGCAGGAGAATTCCATGGAAGCTGAGGGGCTTGGTATTGAACTTTCAAAGTAAATGATTGAACGCGGGACAGATCTGCAATTTTGAAATTTTGATGTGCAATTGTATATGTATTGTATATATGTAATGGAACACCGAGGATGGTGTTATTCCAAGGGGGAGGGTAATGTAATGTCCCCGGTTTCGACCCCGTTTGCATGATGTATATAATGTAACTAATCGTGGTGAGGAGCTTAAGGCAAAAGCCCCACCGTCGATTTGGTTGTGTATGTTTCGGCAATGGGGATAATTGTCGATGGTATGTCGTGCTATCTGGCACCTTATAACTTGACATCATGTAAACACGCACATCAAATAAACTAAAACCACAACCAGCTACGGCAGTGCAACGTTGAATGAAAAGGGCATGGTTCTGAAGGATAAAGGGTGGAGGGATGTCAAACCTTGGTTGTTTGGGAAAAATCCATGTTTTGTCACCTTGTGTGTTTGCCACCTTTTCCTTGTTTGATTTGCCTTGTCTCACCCAATCTCTTCAATGTCTTGTTTTGGTAGTTGGGGCAGTTATTGCTGAAGTGGTGGTGGTTGTGGTAGGCTGTCAGCCTTACCCACTTTCCCACTGCACCCACGGCTGCCCATTCTTCTCCCTCATGCACTCTTCCCTGGTCGGTTCGTTTTTGGATGGTCGGCTCATCTCCTCATGCGTCCGGTCTTTTGTTCTCCTCACGCACTTCTCATCGCGTGTTGTCTCTGTGGCCTGTTCGTTCCTCATGTTGGTTGTTCATCCGTGTGTATGAGTGGAGCTGTGCACTCTCACGCAGGAGCGGAGTTCTTGCTCATCCTCACGCACAGGCAGTGGATCGGCTGGATCTCACGTGGCCAGGAGGGAAGCTGTTTACCTGTGGTCATTCACGTTTTCCACAGAGTGGAATCGAGTAAGTCTCCTTTGCATTTTGTGGTCTGGTGCAAGTTACACTCACGCACAGACTGTTTGGGGTCGTTTTCCCACGTTGTGAGCCTTGCTCACTGATTGTGGTTTAGGGCTGTTGTCCTCCCCACGTCTTTGGTTGGCTATGGTGTCCAATTACGTTTTTGGCTACTATACCTCCGTATTGAGTCGTTTCTACAGTGGTCTGCATCTGAGTGTCCCTGCTATTTGGGACTGTGTATAGCTGCCATCACTGGCACTGTGAGATGTGGCTATTGATTCCCACAGTCGTGTGGGATGAGTCTCCCATGGTTATGCTGGAGTGTTGTTTCTTATCCACTGTGGGCTATGGAATGTTGCCACTATTTTTATTGTGAAGTTGGGTTGCCGATATACCCTGGTTTGGGTGCTGTTGCTGAGTTGTTTTGGCCACGATAGGGCCAAGAACAACTCTGTGTTACCTTGTGGGCTTGAGCTGTGCTCATTGTTTGTTTGGGATTATCCCCGGTTGTTTTGCCTTCTTCACAAGGCTATGAAGGGATTGTTTGGCTGCGTGTAAGCAGTGGTTGGTCTTCGGACTGTGCTGGCTTGGCCTCTTATTGAAGGCCCGTTAAACCCAGCAGTGTTTGGTTTGGTTGTTTGGTGCCCCTAGGCTATGTATAAGCCTGCAATTGACCCTTATCCTTGGAGGAATCATGCCCAGCTCGGGGGTGGCAGTGTGCTGAGAGATTGATGAGCACGCTGGCCTATGGTTGGGTGGAATGTTGCAGCGACGTAGCTGGTTGCGGGGTGAATTCTTCATCAAAAGATAAGAGCTGATGTTATCTCATCTCTGCAATTATATTGATGTTTAATGAATAATAATGAATTATGTTGAATGCTGGAATGTTTATGTATGTTTGCTTCCGCTGTATGAACAAAGAATTATGCATCTATGTATGCTTGTATGTTTATGCATCTCTGTTATGCATGTTTAAGCTTGCAACTCTGTTTATGCATCTCTGTTATGCATGTTTATGCATCTCTGTTATGCATGTTTGGATCTCTTCAAGTTCATCTTCAAACATATAAAGTGCATTCAAATTTCCAAATTTCTCATTATCCACCATGTCATGAGAATCCTCCAAACAATCTACCATTTGACAATATAAAACATAGGAGGAAAAACAAGTGTCTTGCAACTTTTCAAGAAGTTGCTCATTTTGAATTGTGAGCTTATGAATAACTTCATTATTCTTCAAGTAGGATTCATGTAACAATTAACTAAGCTCAATGACATTTTTTCTATAAAAAATCAAAGACATTAAATTACCTTTGATGTTGCGCATTTCTCTTTGAATCTTCTCCATGTCTTCAAGTAAGGATGGCTCCTCCAAGGAAGTAGCTCTCCAACAAGAATTTGATACCAATGCTTGAGTGTCATGGAGTATGCTAAGGGACTCTTGGATATTCTTTTCATTCATATTTAAGGACCCTTCAAGAAAATGAGGCTCTTGCAAATGAACCTCCTCATCTTATTCCTTCTTTCTTGGACCAACTTCATGAAGCTCAAGTGGTGATGGGGAAGTTGATCTTGTTTCTTCTTCAACTGCTACAAGGTATTCATTTTCATGTTTAATGGAAGTTTGGCTTGCAGAAACACTTTCAAAATTTATCTCTATGTTACCAACATAAAGGTGTGAGCACCCATCAGTAGGTAATCCTTCATAGTTCAAGCATCCATCATTAGATTCTCTTTTTTCATTTCCAAGGTAGAATGTGTCTCAAAATTATCTTCAGTATTTTCAATAAAAACTTCTTCATACTCATGTGATGTCTCTTCATCTTTTTCAGAGTCACTTGGGAGTGAATTTATATCCTCTTCATGTACTACTTCTTCTACTTCACCTATTTCAAAACTAGGTAGTTCATAGGTCTCCTCCTTTTGCTCCTTCAAGCAAACTGATGCGTTTTTCCCCTTGGTTTTATTAAAATCAATATATATTTCCCAACTTTGGATAGCCAACAATTCAAATCCTTTCATAATATTATTGGTAATGTCTTCAAATATAGGTTCCATGATTTTTATATGCTCCTTACCAATATATGAGGTTCCCTTTTCATCCCTAGTCATAGTTTCCCCCAAAAAAATCCTTCTTCTTCTACTTTTTTTCCCTCTTCAAGAAAAGCACTTTTGGGTTTCAATATCTAATGGTAGTCCCTAAATTCTTGTCCTCATAAATATCAGACCACATCAGGTGCCAAGATCATGCTCTGATACCACTTTAATGTCCCCTTTTTGGAAATTTTATCAAAATGATCAATTCTTCAATTCTTTCACAGTGTATTCAAATTCATCTTCTTATAACTCTAGTTATATGGATTCAATTGATTCCAAAATTCCTCCAATTGCTTTCAAACTTGGTGAGGAAGGTCCTGAGGGGTTATGGGACATATTAGAACATATATCATACATATAATCAACTAATATATCCAATCATGGTCTTCAATTTGTAAGGAAAGAAATTTCGAGACAAGACTAGTTAATTTGGGAGGTGGAAATCCCCCCTGGGTCCTGGAACAAATCTCTTCACAACACTGTAAAACCTTCACTAATGGTAGGTATGATACTTAGATCTGTTATAAGACATTAATTAAAGTATATTTGAAGCATCATATGTGGTTTTGGGGTCGAATAGGTATCCAAGAGAACTCCATGAATTTACTAGTATTTTTGAGGTTCCAACCCCCAATGGTAGATGACTCCAAATAGCTCCAGATGCTCTCGAATTGTACCAGAGGGTGTATGAGTGATATTATATTAATTATAATTTTCATGGATTTATTATGGCCCTCAAATCATTTCTTCAATTCTGTACCAAATTCTGAACAAGATAGATGATTTTACTAGCAATTTTGGGTTCAAATCCCCCCGAGGCAAGTGGTAGAAATGGCTTCCCAAATGTGCAGAAACCCACTTGAATTCTTAAATTGAGGCAGGGGATTTGTATAAGACACTATAATAGACTCATATGCATAACCAGTCGAACTCCCATGGCTGTTATCACTTCTTTCAATCAAATATAAAAAACTAGTTTTGGACCCTTGGGGAAATGAGATGTTGTTTGTCCCAAATGCTATGAAATTTGACCCAATGGACACAAATTATAAATTACAGACCATAAAACCCATAATATAATTTAATTACAGTTCATTCATTCATAAATCATCAATTTTTCACACATATATTCGATTCCATCAAGATTGCAAGAGTTTATAACAATGTATTGGGGAAATGGCACTGTTTCTTCAATATTGGACAATAATACATGAGATATCTTGGAATTTCAACCTGAGAGATTTATGAACTTGAAATACAGAGCATTAACATCATAATACAAAATACTGGAGAAAGAGTATCTCCCTCAAAGAGATGAATATCTCACCAAGTGTGCCTCACTCCATAGAGCTGAAAGATGGTGAGAAAACTTGAGATGAATGGAAGAACAAGATGATATTGAGATGTCCATGAGATTCCTGTATCTTGAACCTGTAAATTATGAATCCATTTAAGCTCCTTGAAAGACCTGAGTGGCCTCTCCAAATCACCAATTAGGATGGGAATCTTTCACCCTTAAAATTGGCTAAGGCAAGGAACTAGTCATCCACTAGCTCTCTCTTCACAAACCCAAATTCATCAAATGATAAAAAAGCATCTTATCATATATGATCCCTATATTTTATAAAAAATATTGGTCTTCTAAGGTTCCAAATCCATCCATAAACCAAATCCAATTCGAATTGGTGTGGTTGCTCATGCTATGCCATGTGGCCTCTCTCTTCACCTTCCCTCTTCTCCCAAATTCAAGTTGGAGTTTCTTGGCCTTCTCCAACTCCCAAATTCGACCTCTAAGATGCTCTATTCAGGTCTAACATGTCAGTATGTCAGTATGTCAGCCTTCATATCTGACTTGTGTCATAACTGTCATAGAATCTCCATTATTGGTGTCATATATGTCATAAATGTAAGGGGAATCTAGCCAAGTGTCCATGAAACTCCCATTTGGCTCTTCCTCTCCCATATAAGTTACAATTCATCCCAAATTCAACATATGAAGTATATGTACAAGTATATTAACCTTATAATCCATACAAAAACATTAGGATTCCCATAGATTCGATATTGCAAGAGGAGGATGCCACTGTGGCACCAATTTTCTAGCTTGTGTGGGCCCCATAGTCTCCATGTGTCTCCATGCTCCATTGCCACTTCAATTTTCTCTTGTATTTATTTAATAAGATATATTATTAAATATTTATCCTCTTCTAATGTCTAAACATCATTTATTATCCCCCTTATTCCAAATCTCAAAGCTTCCACCCCCAACCTAGGTAACTAGTGATTTTCCTCCTTGGCAATTATTTGACTTTTAGCATCCATTTGACAACTTTCATGAATATGGAAAATGTGATTTGACCATTGTGACCCAATGCAAAATTTGGGACATTACATTACGCACCACTCGACAAACAAAGGACAGTTAGGGGTCTGGTTGACAGAGAAAAAGTAAAAGAAGGATTTAAAAACACCCCAGGTATCATTACCCTGGTCCTTAAGAACCTTCAACCTATCCTTAGTTGTTTCAATTGTCTCATTCATTAGGATAGTATCAGAAATTTCAATGTTTCTATATTCAAAACTCTTCTCATACCTCTGATAAGAAACCCCTACTTCCTCGTTATCTGCTACTTCTATCACCTTTGTATCATCCATTCTATCCATTCCATAATTACTCAAAAGGTTTGAAAATGCCTACCTTGTCACTTCGCACAGTTCTCTGAATTGTCCACACTGGAGTTCTACACACAGTCAAGGTATTCATCAATCTCGAAGCTCAAGAAAGACAAATCTTTTTCAACTCCACGTAGATGCTTTTATATTTTTTTACATTGCATAACCCTCGTGCTTCTTCATGCAGTCTATACCGTAGATCTATTCATCTTTGCGATCTAAGCCTATGATACGCCAAATATTCATACCAAAACTCAACACTATCAACCCGCACAGCCTGATTTGGGGAAATCACCATTGATTGTCAATCTCCAAACTACCCTCATCAGGACCATTCAACCTTGGGAACTTTAACATTCTTCCAATCCTTTTTCCTCTGATCGAGTGAGCAACTTCTGATCGCGGAATGTTTCTTATCCATTGATCAAGATCGATCTATCATTGCAACCATCGATCTTTGTGGCCCCTACAACTTTTCGTAGATTGAAATCCCAACTTTGTTCGCGCTAGTTCAATCCACAGAATTATCTCAAACCACATATCAATCTCTATTCTCATCTCCACTGTCCGATCTTTCCATCCTTTAACTCATTCTGCGATTTGAAAAAATCTTCTTTGACTGAGCATTTTCACTGTGCAAAAATTGTTTGCGCCATTGATCTAGATTTGGATCAATCTCAACCCTCCAACATTGCTCCCATTTAACATACTCCGCAAACCTAAAGACCGCATTCTACCTTGCATCTCTGATCCATGAAATGATTTTTCACCATTGATCTTCACTCTCCTGGCTTTGAACCGTCAATTCATGACTTTCTTTACCTTATTTCTGCTGTTGCCTACTCCAAAAGTAAAATGATCCCCCACGGTGGATCCAAACCCTTTCATCATCCCACGGTCCACTATGAATGATTCATGGGCCTCTGTTACATTAAAGGGTGCCTCCAAAAATATTCAAATATGGTGCTAACATGTATATTTGAAGCAAGTAGTCGACAAGGCAGGTGTTGACATGGGTGATAATGACAAAGTTACAGTCAGAGAATATGGCTAGTTGCAAGCCACTAGAGAAAAGTGAATTCCAGTCGATGAGGATGCCAATGGACGAAAAGAGAAGAATTCAAGCTAGAGAAGTCGACGTGGGAGAATAGACTGAGTGACAGTCGAAGCAGACACCAGTTGCAATTGGTATTGGATATGTGGATACAAGTGAAAGGTTGACACAGAGAAAGAAGCATCATGGGAATTCCAAACAAATCACGGTTGATTATGGGAAACAAGATGGATATGAAGACTACGTGAGAGTATTCTGGTCTAAAGGATTTTCGACAGACAAAAAGGAAGATATAAAGTGAAGGCAGTCGAGGGGAATGTCGACATAAGGATGTGGAGCGAGTGGTCGCACCAGGAAACTGATGAGAACCAACGAGTGTTAGTCGAGAGCTGATCAACATGAATTCCTAGAATATCGAATTCCAAGACTGCAAAAGGATATAGCATGTTTAGGACACAGCAAAGGGTAGGTGGAGCAATTACAGATCAGTGATGGTAGGATGCGAGGGGGCCATATGACACTGTGTGCCATGGATATTTTTAGAGGAAGCTAGAAGCTTCTAAAATCCACCCAAGCAGGTGGACACACTATATAAATAGCCATTGAAGTAAGATAGAAGGGGATCGAACCCTTAGAAATGTATTGGTATTCCTCCTTTGAGCTGGAGACGAGCCATGTGCATCCATAGAGCTATGTTGTAATGTATAAGGCCGACTAAGCCATAAGGGACTTCACCCTTAGTTGTAAATCACATATGTAATTTTTCTTCTGATATTAAGACAAGCCATAATTCTTGGCATTGTATCAGTTGTGTGTGTTTTGATCAAGTCAACTGCACCAAGTCGACGTGTTAACATCAAGTAGTATTAGAGCTACGTGACTCTGAAAGGCGACGGTCAATGTTCTTTGCACCAAGTGGTATCAAAGCTACATGACTTTGAAAGGCAACGGCCGAGGTCATTTGCACCACCGTCTTTGAAGAAGGCTTGGCTATATTTTCTAGCACTATTGACTTTACCACATAGGTCACTCTAGCTAGAAGTTTATATCTCAAAAGACCCGAGGCCCATCAACTTTTTTCTTATATAGAGTACAATTTTTATCTTTTAAATTTAAATTTTGCATTCTTATATAGAGCACAATTTGTATCTTTTAAATTAAAAATTTTAATGCAAAAACAGAATTTTTTCAAAAAAAATGAACTCATTTAGAGTCTCCATGACAATGCTTTATAGTTATTTTCAAACGAAAGTTTTTATAACCAATGCAATGTTTTTTCAACCAAAAATAATAATAATAAATTAATTAAATAAGTAAGTCAGCCAGCCGGTCAATACATTATTTTATCATGATTTTTTATTTATTTTTCTCTTATTCGACCTACAAAATAGTTATATCATGTATAGCTTTCATAGATTTGTGGAATATTATCGCTAGGGGTTTCATCGGTAAGTCAAGAGGGGTGCTAATATTTACCCATTAAAGTTCAATTCCTATCATTAATGTGTTATGTTTCGTCCGATAAAATAGAAAGAATATCATGGATTTTATGTTGGTTTGCTTAATGTTGCCTTCTTCATTTGTTTTTGGGATTGTTGCATAAATAGGGAAAAAAAAAGGGAATGACATCATATTATTTGAATAGTTCTTTATTGGTTTTTGAGATTGTTGTAAAAAAGAAAAAGGAAGAACATCATATCATTTGAATGGTTTTGATCATGTTAAATGGAATTTCAAAATATTTCATAGCAAGGGGGAAGATAATCATTTTGTGTCAATGAGTATTTATTATGCTATGGAATGTATTTATTTAGTTGGATGGATTAGTTAAGTCATGCCACATTAAATCTCAACTAGTGTAAATGGTATAAGTAGACTTTCTGAGGCTGTGGAAAGAAAAGGTTGGTTGATTGATGATAGTGGAAAAGGTTTATAAGTTATGTGTAATGAGCTTTTTGGAGCATATTATGGTTACTAAGTTATGTAATAGGGCCTATAATCTTGTTGTGAGCATATGATTGTAATGGTTGTGCTAAGTAATGTGGATAAAGACTCCCCTTTCATTTTTATTTATGGTATCAATGTAATGTGATGTATTATGAGTATTTCATTTTCCTCGTATGGATGTTGAATGGATTATGTATGCTTTTTTTTCTAGGTAAATTATCTAAGGGAAAACCCTGAGGCACTTCCCCTCATTTCGAGGACGGTATCTAGGGTAAACTATGGATTCTTCAAGGAAGAAGGCCATTATAAAAATATACTCATTATGAGATCAACATGTCACTTTCAAGAATATAACCTTTGTGGGGAAGATAATGCTCCATCCCACAACCACTTGAACTAAATCAATTGACTGATGATGTACGCTATATTATGAATACTTTAGACTTACAAATATATATTTAGTGTTTTATATTGAACATATATGAGATTAATAATGAGCTACCTTTCATCATGTAATGTGCTTCTGCATTATTAAACATATTGATTGTACTTTGGGTGAAACCTTAGCATTTTGGGGGATTGAACATGTTAGCATGTTAGACTACAACGAAGTACTTTGTTGGACACATAGAGAGAGCATTAGGTTAATAAAAACATAAATGGTTTTGTTGACGACACATGTGCTTTAAGAGAGGGATACCCATAGGATGAAATTGTGGTTATTTTTTATGTCAAATCTTAAAGGCTGGTGCGAAAAAAAATTGAAGGTTTTATAACATAAGAATCAAAGTTCTAAGGGCGGTATCCTTGGTGGTGTAGAGACAAAATTCTTTATGAAATCCCTTGTAGAGATAAATATGAGGTTTTCTAGGTTGAGTACTCAATAAGCTTATACAAATGGTTGAACTGGCTTGAGCAAGTGCTTCAGTATGTAAATAGAGAAAAAACGTATGTAGAGTGGAATGCTCAAAACTTGCATGTTCCTCATCAACTAAATCATCCACTCACCCATATAGTTGACTTTTGGGTGCAAACTACAATCAAGGGGTACATTGTAGAATTTTTTTTTGAATATTGTTAGTCTCTTTCAAAAGTAGAAGCAAAGTTGAAAAAGGGAGCACACAATATATTACCCCAAGAAATCCCTCTCTAGATAAATAAATAAATAAATAAAATTTTAAAAAAATTTGGAAGAGGGGTCGCTACCTTTTTAGCCTATCAAAATGGTCAACTAGACACCCTATGCTAGGGGAGTGAACAACGTAATGTTGACAGGTCAATAATTATGGTATAATGGGGAGAGTAGAAGATAGTGTAAAGGTTGAACATCCTTTAAAAAAGATAGCTATTGCAGATTAGTTGGGGAGTAAGTAGATGAAAGTGGTGAAAAAGAGAGGTGTGCAACTACAAAAGAATATTAGCGATGAAGGGAGTAGTAGTGAAGGGGGATGAAAGAGTTATGGAAGTTGAAGAGATAAGTATAGTTGTCCAACTAATGGTTGTGAGACAGAGGGTTATTGTTGGAAGGGAATTAGATGTGAGAAATCTAAGTTGGAGGATCATCAAGATATGAAGAACTAATTTGGATAGGAGTGTAGATAGATATGGAAATTCAAACTAATCGATTAGAGTTACCCTTAGAAGGAGAATATCTATGGCCTAAATTAATCAAGGAGAATACTTGTGTAGGAGGTGAGGTGTAGTTATATTATGTGCTTGTTGATATACAACAATTGTTCGAAGAAATAGAATCTCATCTACCTGAGATAGTGATATATAATTCTAAAAAAATCCAACCCAACTCTAATCACACCCCTGGCATTTTTGCATAATACGATACTTAATTATGATGATTTAAATTATTCTTATACAGTTGAATCATGTTTAATTGGAGTTGGTGGTAGTGAGCATAGTGGAATTGGTGGAAACGTATCTAGAAGTAATAAAGGAGGCAGTATTCATAGTCAGAACTTAGTTATGGAACCAAGTCCCAGAGATTAGTAGGGTTTTTTCTTTGTAATATGGTACGAGTGCAAAGTATGTCTCCTTAGAGACTACTTGAGTTTTATGTGAAGGGTGAAGAATATGTCACTCAACATGTTGATGTATTTGTAACTTCAGAACGTATTCATTTGTATATTTTATGTATTGTACCCTAATGTTTATTCCGGGAAGTATCTGTAATGTAATTGAGTCATGTCATGCCCCGATGTTCCTATTGGGAGATTCAATTATGTAAACAAGTCATGTAAAGTCATAGTGGGTAACCATCCTTATTGATCAAGGGTTAAAGTCCCCGCAATTGTGGGGCCCTATAGTTATTAGACTCTCCTAGAGAATTCAGCCCTAATGAGTTATTGTCAAGTCAGGAATTAGTATAAATAGAGAGTGAACCTCTCTATTTATCATACATTCACTCACACTCAGTTGTAGCGCATAACTGAGAGAGAAGAAGTTGTTGGGACAAGAGAGAGAGAGAGAGACTACTGCTGTCAGGAGATCATCTTACTGTTTTTGGGTTTTACTTTTGGTGTTGATTCTATCTCTGAGGAAGTTGTGGGGTTTTCTCGTTTATGGTTTCCCTGAGGAAAATATTTGTGTCTAATGTATCTTGTGTTTGATTGTTGTGATTGTTATTCTCTCAGTTAAAGATCCTAAGATAATGCTAGCTTAAATGATAAAAATCTAACATGGTATCAGAGCTAACCTGCGAAGAAGACACTATGTAGCTGTGGAAACTAGGGCTTCCTACTTTTTGGATCTCTCTCCACATATTTTCAGCAAAAGTAGGTTGGGGTGACTCTCCTCTCTAGGGCGCATCTTTCTATCGAAGCAGAATCTGATTCTGAGCATTTTCAGTTTTTGACCCGACACTACTGCCAGAAATTAGGGCTTTCCACATAAGTGGAATTTTTTAGTAAGCCCAGGCCTGGATTGATCTCCTCCCCAAAATTTAAGTTTAGAGATCAAGATCAAGTTTTTGGTTGGACAGAACGCCGAGAAAGTCAAACCCTAATCTGCTCATGAACCAGCTCTGCAAAAATTCAACTCCAGATCCAGATCTAACATCTTTACCTGGTAAGATCTAAATCTTTTGTATTTCCATTTGAGGTTCACAGTTAAGATGTATCATCATACCAAGCTTGATGAAAAGCTTGAGGGAGCTAATAACTTTCGAGCATGGAAGTATAGGATCTCCCTGGTCCTGGAAGAAAATGAGTTGAACTCTTACATCACTGAAGAGGTTCCAGTTCCAGAGGGAGATGAGGCTAAATCCTTACACAAGAAGAAATTGGTCATGGCTAAGAGGATTATTGCTGATTCAATCAAGGATCGCCTCATACCATAGGTGTCCTCCCTAAAGACACCTAAATCTATGTTTAATGCCCTAACCAAACTGTTTGAAGGAAAGAACATAAACCAGAAGATGACTTTGAGGAACCAGTTGAAGAATGTGGAGACCATATAGTCATACTTCACAAGGGTCTCCCAGATCAAAGAAAAAATTGAAGCAGTGGATGAAGAAGTGTAGAATGCAGAGATTGTAATGACCACCTTGAATGGTCTCCCTAGATCATGGGACTTCTTTATTTAAGGGATTTGTTCTAGAATAAATCTAGTCACCTTCAGTAGACTGTGGGAGGAATGCTCACAAGAAGAAGCTCGAATAGCATCCCAAGAAGAAAAGATGGGAAGTGAACATCAAGCTCTCACGGTACACTCCAAGAAAAAGAGAAGGGACTATCATCATTCTAAAGGTAAGCATCCTCCCTCTAGAAAAACTCAACTCAAATTTTATACTTGTGATGAGATAGGACACTATGCCAGAAAATGTCCTAGAAACAAAAGAAACTCCCACAAGAAGAAGAACAACAAGAGAAGACATCATGCTCATGCTGTAGAGGATGATGAACCTTTCAAGAAGAAAGTCAGACAAGAAAGTGATGATTCTTCAAGCGATGAAGAATATGTTTTGATTTTCACTCTCACGGGAACTATCTCACATGGAAGCAATGATTGCCTTATAGACAGTGGGGCCTCCAAACACATGACGGGATTCAAAGAATCATTTGTGAAACTATCAGAACATGAGTCACCCCATAAGGTGAAACTTGGGGATGACTAACAATATCCAATAAAAGGTAGTGGTGAATCCTCCTATAAACTAGACTCTGGAAAGTCTATAAAGATGAAGGATGTCTTATTTGTACCAAGACTAAAGAAGAACCTCCTCTTCATATCTGCAGTAGATGTAAAAGGCATGAGGGTTGCATTTGTAGATGGCCAGGTCCTTATGTGGCCAAAGGGAAAGACTATATATGATGTAGTAGTAATTGGAGAGCAAGAGGGAGGACTATACAAATTGAAGGGACAACCAGAACAAGCTTTGGTCCATGACTCAGTAGAGCCAAATGAACTTTGGCACAGAAGGCTTGCACATGTGCACTATAAGGCACTACCACTTGCAAGAAAAGTTGTTGAAGGACTTCCAGAAATACAGACAAAACATGATGGTTTCTGCAAAGGATTTCCGAAAGGAAAGAACACAAAGAAGTCATTTCCAAGTAGCGAGAGCAAGGCAAAAGGAATCTTGGAAATCATTCACTTCGATGTATGCAGTCCGATGTCATCCAGTTCATTAAGCGGGTATGTATACTATGTTTCTTTCATTGATTATTTTTATAGGAAGACATGGATATACTTCTTAAAGAACAAAGATGAAGTATGCAACAAGTTCAAGGAATTCAAAGCCTTGATCGAGAACCACACAGAAAAGAAGATCAAGACCTTTCGATCAAATAATGGCAGATAATTCACATCAAATGAATTCAAAGAGTTATGCAAATATTCATGGATTAAGAGGGAGTTAACTACTCCATATAATCCACAATAGAATGGGGTTGCAGAAAGGAAGAATAGAACGATCATGGAAGCTGCAAGGGCCATGCTTCATGACCAAGATCTTCCCATGCATCTATGGGCAGAAGCTGCCAGAACAGCAGTGTATGTACATAACCGTACTCCACACAGAGTACTCGAGAACAAGACACCTGAAGAAGTCTTTTTCGGCAAGAAACCAGAAGTCAGCCATCTCAGAATATTTGGCTATCCTGTATACATACACATTCCAAAAGAAAAGAGAACAAATTTAGATCCTTCTAGAAGGAAGGGTATATTTGTAGGATATAGTGAAAGCTTGAAAGCTTACAGAATATACTTCCCAGGATTCAAGAAGATCGACATAAGCAGAGATGTAACATTCGACGAAGATTCAACTTACAGCAAATCTAGAAAGAGACCAGTTGAAGACTCTGAAGAAATAGAAGTACCCATAATTCAAGATACAACTATGAACGATGCAAATCAAGATAAATATTGAGAAATAGAAGAACCCCAGGAACCTCTAGATCCACCCCAAGAGAAGAATCCTCACAAGAGGAAACCTGCATGGGTACGAGAGGCTATCCAAGGTGCAAAAGATATGGGGCTCCAGAAGAAATACATAGAGAGAGGAAAAGAACTAGGTCCTGCTCCGGTTATGTAGCCCTGTTATGTGACATCATTGATAAAGAACCTTCCAACTATGAAGAAGCGGAAGAGAACAAAGAATGAAAGGATGTTATGATCAAGGAGTACCATTCGATCATGAAGAATGATGTCTGGGATGTTGTCCCTAGACCAGAGGGGAAGTCTATCGTGACTTCTAAGTGGATCTACAAGATCAAGCATGCTGCAGATGGTAGCATAGAGAAATATAAAGCAAGATTTGTGGCTCATGGATTCTCCCAGAAAGAAGGAATAGATTATGAAGGAACTTTTGCAGCTGTAGCCAGATACACTTCCATCAGATCAGTACTTGCTCTGGCTGCAGTGATGAAATGGAAGATACACTAGATGGATGTCAAGACTGCTTTCTTGAATGGTGTAGTAAAAGAGGAAGTGTACGTGGAGCATCCACTCGATTTTGAGACACATGACAGGGAAACTCATGTGTGTAAATTGAAGAAAGCCTGTACGGTTTGAAACAGGCACCGAGGACATGGTATGGAAGAATTGACAGCTTCCTATCCAGTTTGGGATTTTCCAAGAGTAAAGCAAATTTCAATCTTTACTACAAGATTGAAAGAAGGGAACCCAGTAATACTCCTATTGTATGTAGATGATATGTTTGTAATGGGTATGGATGGGTTGATTGCTAATACAAAGAGGAAGCTTGATGTCGAGTTTGAAATGAAGGACTTGGGTATGATGTGTTACTTTCTAGGCATGGAGGTGTGGAAGAATACATATGGAATCTCCCTGGGACAAGGGAAGTATGCGGTAGAGATCCTGAAGAGATTCGGGATGATGGAATGTAAGGCCATGACCACACTTATGGCATCAAATCTGAAGCTATTGGGTGATGCTTCATCAGAATCAATTGATGCTACGATGTATCATCAGATGATTGGATCATTGATGTACCTGACGAATACAAGACCAGATGTTTGCTTTGTTGTGAACACATTGAGCCAGTTCCTGACAGATCCTAGACATGTTCACCTGATTGCTGCAAAGCATAATCTAAGGTACCTGAAGGGTACAGTTGATTATGGGCTCAAGTATGAGGCAGATCAGAAGATTAACCTGGAGGGTTATGTGGAATATTATTGGGCAAGCAGTTCCATTGATCGGAAGACCACTTCGGGGTGTTTCTTCAATATGGGATCAGGTGTGATCTCTTGGTTTAGTAGGAAACAATCCTGTGTGGCACTAAGTACAGTCGAAGCAGAGTATGTTGCAGCTTGTTCAGCTAGTTGTGAAGCAGTGTAGCTGAGGAAGCTACTATCTGATTTGTTTGATCTCCAGTTGGATGCTACTTGTATATATTGTGACAACCAGAGTTGTGTGAAATTGTCGGAGAACCCAGTGTTCCATGACAAGTCGAAGCATATCGAGATCAAATACCACTATATAAGGGATATGGCGTAGAGAGAAGTAGTGAATCTCCAATATGTTGCGACGGATGAGCAGATAGCTGATGTGTTGACCAAGCCATTTTCCAGAGTGAAGTTTGAGTACTTCAGTGAGAAGCTTGGTGTTCTCCAGATTGAGGTTCCTTCCAAGGGGAAGTGATGAGTACATGATCCCTTCTGACATGGTGAGAGGATTGGTTCCTTCCATGATTAGATATAAGTACTGAAAACCATTCTCTAGGAGAATGGAGGCACCTGGTCAGTTACCAGGAATACTCAGCCTAGAAATGAGAGCCATTCTGATATGACTGTGGGATTGGCTCCCACATGATCAAATGTAAGGGCAGATCCATTCTGACATGAATTTGGGATTATCTCCCACATGATCAGATGTAAGGGTAGAGCCATTCTGACATGGGGGTAGGCTAGGCCCTCCCATGGTCAAATGTAAGTGCAGTGCCATTCTGACATGGGGGCAGGTTGGGCCCTCCCATGGTCAGATGTAAGGGCAGAGCCATTTTGACATGGGGGCAGGTTGGGCCCTCCCATGGTCAGTTGTAAGGGCAGATCCATTTTGACATGGGGGCAGGCTGGGCCCTCCCATGGTCATATGTAAGGGTAGAGCCATTCTAACATGGGGGTAGGCTAGGCCCACCCATGGTCAGATGTAAGGGCTGGGCCATTCTGACATGGGGGCAAGATGGGCCCTCCAATGGTCAAATGTAAGGACTAGGCCTTTCTGACATGGTGGTGAATGTGTTCCTCCCATGGTAAAATGTGAGTGTTGGGAATGCCATTCTAACATGGGGGTGAGCCAGGCCCTCCCATGGTCAGATATAAGTGTTGGACGGTCCTCTCTGACTAGGTCAGATATAAGTGTTGAAGAAGATAAATACCTACATGGAGACTAGGCCTACAACCAGCATAAAAAGGGGTTGGATTTGTAGAACTTCCTATGACGAGAAGAATCGATAGATAGCACCTGTGATGATGATCCAGCAGAGATGATCCAGAGATGATCCAGATTCAGTGACAATCCATATCCAGTGATGTTCCATATCCAGAGATGATCTAGATCGGTGATGAATATGACTTGAAGATGAAGATGACCTGAAGATGAAGATAACTTGATCCAGATGATACAAAGAAGAAGACCCGTGCTGATAAATTTTGTCGAGAGAATACCTTCCTAGTTAAGAAGGAGTGTTGATGTATTTGTAACTTCGGAATGTATTCACTTGTATATTTTATGTATTGTACCCGAATGTTTATTCCAGGAAGTATTTGTAATGTAATTGAGTCATGTCATGCCCCGATGTTCCTATTGGGAGATTCAATAATGTAAACAAGTCATGTAAAGTCATAGTGGGTAACCCTCCTTATTGATCAAGGGTTAAAGTCCCCGCAGTTGCGGGGCCCTAGGGTTATTAGACTCTCCTAGAGAATTCGGCCCTAGAGAGTTATTGTCGAGTCAGGAATTAGTATAAATAGAGAGTGGGCCTCTCTATTTATCATACATTAACTCACACTCAATTGTAGCACATAACTGAGAGAGAAGAAGTTGTTGGGACAAGAGAGAGAGAGAGTACTGCTGTCAGGAGATCATCTTACTGTTTTTGGGTTTTACTTTTGGTGTTGATTCTATCTCTGAGGAAGTTGTGAGGTTTTCTCCTTTATGGTTTCCCCGTGGAAAATCTTTGTGCCTATTGTCTCTTGTGTTTGATTGTTGTGCGTATTATTCTCTCAGTTAAACATCCTAAGATAATGCTAGCTTGAATGATAAAAATCTAACACAACATTGGTTTCTTCGTGAAGCAATATGCGGAGACAAGGGTACTACTTATTCCAATAAACTAGCACAATTCCATACTACCCTATACATTAGGGAATTATAATAGTATATGAATTTCATTGAATTTATACATTGGGGTAGCCATAGCACGTAAATGAATTTAAACAACAATTTGTGATAGATATACAACAATGTAAATCAAAACGGTAGAGTGTTGTAGAGCTAAAGAAAATTGGATAGATGGTAGTAGAAACAACATGGGAGTATGGTCTACGCTTTGGAGATTTGATTGGTATGTTAACATTTAGAATTCATGATACATAACATAGAGAATGGTTTATGGTGCATTAAACTACCATTGACCAAAATCCCTTTGGTTCAACAAAATATTGGAACCCCAAGAGAGGCATCAAAACAAGCTATGAGGAATGAATCCATGTTGTTGTACCTTGGTAATACCATGGTTACATATACTAGAGTAGCTCCTCAATTATTGTTAGTTCTATCTCATATTATTGCTATTATTGAATAGATTCAAGAGTTAACAAAACCTAAGATTAGGAGAGAATAGATTTGTTATACCAATTAAAAATAAAGAAACAACATGCCCATTCATGGCCTCTAGAATGAGCGAAAATTGCACATAATCAACCTTATGGACCTTTTCCAATAATATTGCGTATAGGAGTTGTGAAAGTTCCGACAACATCTATTTTACCACACAAAAAAGCTTTCCATAATACAACCCCATACCTAAATGCATAGTTATGATATTATTGTGAAATTTGACGCACAATTAGACATCCTTTGCAACTTTGTCCAATACTACAGAAATATTATTCCATTCCAAATACTATATACTATAGTTTTGGTGGTTCCAATAACCACATGAATAAAAAATGAAGATCCCTAGATGCTTTGGATGAACAAATGGAGAGAGCTTCTTCTAAGTTTTGGATAAATAAGAACCGCCAAGTGGAAGAGGTTGGGGAGGAGGATATAGAGGAGGTGATATTGGTGGATGGATCAAACTAGACAAGTATTATAATTTCAACAAGGTTGGCCATATCAATTGTGATTTTTAATTAGCTCAATGACCTTGGTGTACACACTCTTGAGTTAACACTCATGCTATTTAATACTTCCCTACTCTTGTTGGCATGTGGAAGGCTCGAGAAAATTTTTAAAAAAAACAAATTTGATTAGTTTATAACCAAATCCATACATCAAAATTATAAATATCACATCCATTAACTATGTAACTAGAAGAGGAACTAGAACTGGTGTTGATGCCAATAACCCCTTACCTAGTCATGTTAAGAAGTTTAGCACAGAAGCTCCCAAGTTCAATGGTGCACAACAAAAATAATTTTTTAGGGATAGTGTCAAAATGTTCAATAACATGCCAATTACAGGAATTCCAAGAGTTACAAAGATACTTGACAAGCATTGTTCAGAGTCTACAAAGCCTTGTCTAAAATAGAAGGGCTCCCACTAAAGGGGTCCAGTTAATTCCTTTACACTAGTGTATAAATAGTTTCACTTATTTCCTTATATCCTTGATGATGCCTATTTCACAAGAAAATTGTGTACATCACTTAACCATTTATATGGAGCCAAGGAAGAAGAGGGCAGCCCTATTGAAGATAACCTACTAAAAAGACACTCTGATAGCTTAAGCAGGAAAAATTAAAAGATCAAAGAGGAAGTTTCTCTTAGATGTGTAGGTAGATGGATGTGATATCATATTAAAGATGTCATGTACAATTTTTCGACAGATGTTAACATATTCCTTAATAAATATTGGGAAACAATGTGTAAACCCAATCTAGTATATTCTCCCATCCAATTTCACATGGGAAATCGGTATAGGATATTTTTCATGTGCTACTAGAAGATGTGGAAGATATTTGACAAGTGTAAAAATAGTTTCAAATTTTGAGGTGATTGAGATCATGGACAAGAAGGATCCTTTCCCTAGTCTATTAGATATTGATTGGGCCTTCAATAATAAATCCATTAGTCCTGTGAGAAAATAGAACCGACATTTGAGGTGGATGGTACCAAAGTGGTACCACTATTAGATCCACATCAAGGATGTGGGTATATTAAATCATTTGATGATACCTTTGAATACAACATGCTAGATCAAATCTATAAACTCACTACAAGTAGATGTGGTGATTTTAACAATTGTACCAATGGTCGAATGATAAGATGGAGAAATATTTACTATTACGATAGTAATTCAAAAGAAGCATTCAATAAATTGAAGGATCCCAACCATGAGTTATCAAGTCATAGATGTGCAACAATAAAAATGGTTTTTCTAGATTGGTATAGAGTTGGAGGATCCTCCTATTTATGATGAGACAAGAAATGTGGAAACTTTATTGAATTCCATGGAATGAAAAGTTGCAGAATAACAATGAGTTGAGGCTTTAGATGCTGTATTACAAGTTACCTATAATCATAGATGGGACAATCATAAAGAAGACCTATCTCCCTAGGATGGTTTTTAACTAACCATCATCTACAAAAGTTTTCCCATCCTAAATTTGAATGCCATGACTTGTCTATAACTAAGGGAAAATAATCAATGTTTTTGGAGCAAAAGGAAGGTAAATTAGATCATGATAGTAAATATTGGAATAAGTGGAAAGGAGAAGGCCTCTAACCTCAATTATGGGTGCATACATCTATGCATATGTTAGGGGAAGTCCCTTAAGATTTGTACTTTGACTTAGAATATTAGAGACAAAATAAGGAGTGGGTAAGATTAAAGAATGATCCTGTGTTGATTTCTCTCATGTTGGAGAAACCCCTGAAGTTGACACAACCTTATTAAATATTAAGAAGCTTATATTTTCTAATGGGTTGTGACCTTGGCTTCCCAAATAGCTTTGTTTGCAAAATTGGGAGAAAGTTACATCTAAGGACATGGAGCAATAGCCATGACAACCCCTTTGGTGCAGAAAAATAGTGCAAGATGATGGGGAAGAGGATAACTTAGAGGAGTTCTAGAATCTCTCCTTCCAAGAGTCTAAGGGTTCTAGAGAGATGACATACAAATATGGTGAGATTGCAGAGAGTTCCTATTAGAAACCGTTGAACTTGGGGAAAATCAATATCATGACTAAGGGACAGCCTATGTTAGAAGTTGTGGCACTATTATGAGAGTATGAAAAATTATTTCCTTAATGTTTCACATATATGAAGGGAATAAAAGATAAACTTTGGGAAATGAAGATAGGGTTGCAGTCAAATGCCAAACTACTTAAGCATCGCCCTTAGAGACTAACTTAACAAGAGAAGGAAAAGGTAAAGTGGGAAATCAATATAATGTGTATTAAATGATTGGTATTCCCATTAGATGAGTTATATTTGGTTAGTCCCATTGTAACACCTCGTTTTTTACCCTAGTATGTAAAAATATGTAAACACTGATGAAAGGGATACAAACCAAATATATGGTCCAGAATGACCAAGCTATGTATATTTGTAAACTTTCACTCTTTAATATAAAATCCAAGACTACTGCATACCAAAGGACAAAAGAAGCGATGGGGGATTATATTTCCACAAGGAGGAGAGAGATCATCCCAAGCCTAGGGTTAGAGGGAAAATGGTGCCCAACCCATACATGCCACTTGTCCAACTCTCTTTGGAAAAGGAAAAGTGTCCATATACATGGATGTCAAGTGGCTAGTTCTTGTCACCTTTGGTGCCACTTGTCTAGATTCAATCATGGATATAAATAGAGAGAGCTATTCATCATTGCACTCACTTCCTTCAAGCTAGAGATAGTCATTTTTTTGTTGCAAACCCTAACTATAGGAAGGTGAACCTCTTCCACTTGTACTGTCATCACTATACCACCATCACCATGTTGCACACAAAGAACCAAACAAAGAGAAAAACAGAACTCCCTGGATGCCTCGAAAGGAATTGGGGTAACAAAATAGAGGTATTGTTGGCTTAGAGAAAGGATCCCAATGTATAATTAACTCAAAGAAGGGAGCCCCATTCCTTGGTTGAGGGATAGTTGTAGCAAGAGAAACCAACACCTTCTCATGGATTGATAATCCCATCTCGCGGGTGTCCTGTCAAAGTAAGATTTGGCTTGGCAGAGCCTATGGTTGGGTGGAATGTCCTTGGTTTGTAGAAAGACACTTTACATTTATATAAGTATTTTCCTGTGTATGAAATGTGTTGTGAATACCATTGAATTATGCTTAGTGTAAATATTGTTGAATGTTCATTTTATTGTATGGAATTAATGTCAATTTGTGGGTTTGCTATCATGAAAAATATGCCTGCGTTATTTTCATACATGTTCATATTAGACATAATATTCAAATGCATTCATAATTCTAGGGTAAACCTCAATTAAACTAGTAGAAAGATGAAGTAGAATAACAAAGGTGTTTACAGGAGAAATTAAGGATGCATCATAGCACATTGGGAAATATGAGGACATTAGAATCATGATAGTTTGGTATTAGGGAGAGGATACAACACTGGAACTGTATGGGTTGAATTTGATTTATAGGTAGAATTGCAGTTTCCACTATAAGGGTATAACGGAAATTGTATGGGAAAATTTTTGGAAAATAGTGTATAATCAATCAATAGTTGAAATCGGAACGAAATTTATCTTATTGAATGAATGTTTGAATGACTGGGTTAAATTTAGAGAGCAGTGGAGAATAATTCATGATTTTGGGGAAAATCCAGGTGAAGTTACATGTTATAGATAAATTGACGAAAATTCATGCCTTGGGGAGCTCATTTTTGTTTACAGAACAAGTAGGGGAGCTGGTGATAAACAAAATCAGGAGTGAAAGGTTAAAGTTTATTCAATTGCATAGAGATTTGCTAATAAGATGAAAGATCAGAATGTAGTCTATTTATTTATAATGTTTCTTAAGTTTTGGAAAAGGCCCGGTATAATTTCGAGTTGGCCATTTGGCTATAATAAAAAATTTGGCAAGTGTAAATTCATAGAGCCACTTGCCAAAAATTCAAAATTTTGAATTTTCTAGAAATTACTATGTGGGCCCCACCTGTGCCACATGGACGAGTGACATGGAAGTTCCACATGGGTAGGAGGTCTTGTTATAGCATGATTTTACCACACCTTATTGTTACATTTTTATCATTTAATCAATATGATCTAGGATCGTATCTAAGAGAATAACATGCACAGCAATAATCACAAGAGACAAGAGACACCAAGATTTTTCCTCGGGGAAACCATAAAGGAGAAAACCCCACAACTTCCTCAGAGATAGAATGAGCACCAATGGCAAAAGTAAAACACAAAGATGATCTCCAACAGTTGTTCTCTCTCACTTGTGTAAGATCGTCTTCTCTCACTCATGCACTACAGTTGAGTGAGTGTGTGTTTCAAATAGAGAGTCTCACTCTCTATTTATACTAGTGTTCCACTTGAAAATTACTTACCAGGGGAGACATCACTAGGACAGTCTAATAACCCTAGTACCCCTCAACTGTGGGGACTATTTCCCCGACTTACAACAGAGGTTTAACCTCTATGTCTTTACATGAATTTATTATATTAATGATTCTCCTGATAGGAACATCAGGGTGCAATGAAATACAACATAAGATATACAAGTGAATACATTCTGAAGTTACAAATACATCAACACTCCCTCTTAACTAGGAAGGTATTCTCTTGACACAGTTCATCAGCACAAGTCTTCATCATAGTATCATCATCAAAGTTGGATCATCATCAAAGATGGATCATCATCATCATTGCTCTCACTGTCTCGAGAAAATGGTGCTATCTCTCAATTCTACTCGTCATAGGAAGTTCTACAAAGCCAGCCCTTTTTCATGCTAATTGTATTCCTAGTCTCCATGTAGGTCTTCTTCTTCAGCACTTATATCACCGGCATGGTAGGACACACCTACCACCATCTAAGAAAGGCTCCAACACTTATATCCACAGGCATGGTAGGACACACCTACTACCATCCAGGGAAATTACCCAGCACTTACATCCACTAGCATGGTAGGACACACCTACTACCATCCAGGGAAAGGCCCCAACACTTACATCCACTGGCATGGTAGGACACACCTACTGCCATCCAGGGAAAGGCCCCAGCACTTACATCCACTGGCATGGTAGGACACACCTACTACCATCCAGGGAAAGGCCCCATCACTTACATCCATTGGCGTGGTAGGACACACCTACTACCATCTAGGGAAAATATCTGCGCTTACATCCAACAACATGGTAGGACACACCTACTACCATCCAGGGAAAGGCTTTGCACTTGCATCCACCGGCATGGTAGGACACACCTACTACCATCTGGGGAAAGGATCTGCACGTATATCTGTCGGCATGGTAGGACACACCTACTACCATCTGTGGAGAGGCTCAGCACTTACATCTAATCATGAGAGGAACCAATCCTGCCACCATGTCAAAAAGGCATGGAATTTATATTTTACCATGGGAGGAACCAATCCTACCACTGTGTCAAAAAGGCACAACACTTACATATGACCATGGGAGGAACCAATCCACCCACCATGTCAGAAAGGCACAACACTTACATCTGACCATGGGAGGAACCAATCCTACCACCATGTCAGAAAAACACACGGACTCATCACTTCCCCTTGGAAGGAACCTTGATCTAGAGAACACTAAGCTTCTCCCTGAAGTACTCAAACTTCCCTCTGGATAATGGCTTGGTGAACACATCAGTTATATGTTCATCTGTCACAACATACTGGAGCTTCACTGCTCCTCTCTGAACCATATCCCTGATATAGTGATATTTGATCTCGGTATGCTTCGACTTGTCATGGAACACTGGGTTCTCTGACAACTTCACACAATTCTGGTTGTCGCAATATATACACGTAGCATTCAATTGGAGATCAAACAAATCAGATAGTAGCTTCCTCAACCACACTACCTCACAAGTAGCCGAATAAGATGCGACATACTCTGCTTCGACTGTACATACTGCCACGCAGGACTGCTTCCTGCTAAACCAAGATATCACACATGATCCCATATTGAAGCGGCACCCCAAAGTAATCTTCCTATCAGTGGCACTTCCTGCCCAATCTAAATCCACATAACCTTCCAGGTTAATCTTCTGATTCACCTCATACTTGAGCCCATAATCAATTGTACCATTCAAGTACCTCAGAATATGCTTTGCAGCAATCAAGTGAACATGTCTCGGATCCATCAGGAACTGGATCAATGTGTTCATAGTAAAGAAAATGCTTGGTCTCATATTTGTCAGGTACATCAAGGACCCAATCATCTGACAATACATCATAGAATCAACCGAATCTGATGAAGCATCACTCAATAGCTTCAAGTTGGATGCCATAGGTGTGTTCATGGCCTTGAAGTCCATCATCCTGAACCTCTTTAGGATCTCTACTGCATACTTCCCTTGTCCCAGGTATATTCCATCTGCATTCTACCACACCTCCATGCCTAGAAAGTAATCTATCATACCCAAGTATTTCATCTCGAATTCGACAGCAAGCTTCCTCTTCGTGTCAGCAATAAACCCATCCTCACCTGTTACAAATAAGTCATCTAAATACAGTATGAGTATCACTGGGTTCCCTTCCTCAACCTTGTAGTAAAGGTTGGAATCCGTTTTACTCTTGGTAAAGCCCAATCTATTCAGGAAGCTGTCAATCCTGTCGTACCATGTCCTGGGTGCCTCTTTCAAACCGTGCAGGGCCTTCTTCAATTTGCGCACATGAGTATCCCTATCATGTGTCTTGAATCCAAGTGGTTGCTCCACATACACTTCCTCTTCCACTACACCATTCAAGAACGCGGTCTTGATATCCATCTGGTGTATCTTCCATTTCATCACTGTAGCCAAAGCAAGTACTGATCTGATGGAAGTGTATCTGGCTACAGGTACAAAATTTTCTTCATAATCTATCCCTTCCTTCTGGGAGAAGCCACGTGCCACGAATCTTACTTTATATTTCTCTATGCTGCCATCTACATCATGCTTGATCTTGTAGATCCACTTGGAAGTCACAACAGACTTCCCCTCTAGTCTTGGAACCACATCCCATACATCATTCTTCATGATTGACTAGTACTCCTTGATCATAACATCCTTCCATTATTTCTTTTTATGCCGCTTCTTCATAGCTAGAAGGTTCTTTATCAATGATGTCACACAGTAGGGATACATAACTGGAATAGGACCTAGTTCTCTTCCTTTCTCTGTGCACTTCTTCTGAATCCCCATATCTCTCTACACCTTGGATATTCTCTCGTATCCATGCAGGTTTCCTTTTGTAAGGATTCTTCTATTGCAGTGGATCTACAGGTTCTTGAGGTTCTTCCATTTCTCAATCTTCTTTTGGAGTTGCTTCATTCATAGTTGTATCTTGGATCCTGGGTTCTTTTGTTTATTCAAGTTCTGCAATATGTCTTTTTCTGGATTTGTTGTAAGTTGATTCTTGGTCAAATTACACATCCAAACTGATGTCGATCTTCTTGAATCCTGGAAGTATATTCTATAAGCCTTCGAGCTTTCACTATATCCCACAAATATACCCTTCTTTCCTGAAGGATGTAACTTTGTCCTCTTTTCTTTCAAAATGTGTATGTGTCACATGCCCCAATTTTGTAAAATAATGTTATCTTATTTTGGTTTTATTCCAAGACATTATGTTAAATTTAATGCTAAGTTGAAACTGATGACTCAGCAGAGTCAAGGATGTGGAATGCAATTCTGAATATTTTAATTTTGAATAAATAAAAGTGGAGACAACAGCTTGGGAGAGCTGTTTAAAAGAGTGTTACTGGTCAAGTTGGTGGAGGGAACTAGGTGGAGAGAAAAAAGACAACTGGCAGCATCCTCAAACACTTCCTATGTTGCAAGTGGCAACCTCCCTACATTTGGGGTCATGATCCCCCAAGAAAGTGGGATCAGAGCAGGTGGCTCAATTAATGACAACCAACCCAAAAAGACCTAGGCAATCTTAATAAACGTACCCAATGTAGAGAGCTGAGGCTGCTCATTCCAGGAGAAGAATCATTCAGGTGAATGCACTTCAAGGAATTCATTGGGAAGGGAAATTTGGAGGAAGGTGTTTTGAGGGGTAAACTACATGAAGGTGATCTAGTACAGCCTTGCAACTGAAAGATCTTGCTGCAGTGTGCAGAGTTGGTATTGAGTCTCAGTACTAGTACTTTGTTGTTTGCTCAACCTAGTTCCAGCCAAGGAGACCAAAACAGGCTCGGGGGTCCTGAGAAGTCATTGTTTGAGCGCTCTCCAGGAGTTGGTAGGGAGGAACGGCCTCCCATTGCTGTTGTCATCCAGCTTTAAAAACAGGTTCCATTATCTTTTAATTTCTATGTTATATTTTATATCTGTGTGTGAACAGATAATGAATGATTGTATGATATGTTGTAAATTGTTAAGTTGAAATCTCTTAGTTGTTTCAAGGCTGAATCTGTACTTTGATGAAAGATAAATCCTACCTGTGTTTTCCCCATCTGGAGCAATCCAGATCGTACTCTAGCACAGGTAGTGTGTTTAAATGAATGAAGTATGATAGGAATATGAATGAATAGAATACTTATGTTTTTCAGAGTATTGAAATGTTTTCTTTCAGTGGTTAGTTGTTTTCTAGAAAGAATATTAATCTATTTTGTAGAGATGTTGTCAGAACTAGACTGTGTATTTAGATTATCAGAAAAGAACAAGAATCATGTTATTTACTGACAGTAGTATGTTTAAGTATACAATTCATTCTTCTACACATTATCTACTCCTATAAACTGTACACTTATATTGAAATGGAAGAACTAGTATTACTAGATGAATGTTTATGTTTATCATTTATGTTAAGAAAAGATGTAAAAATAAGACTGTTATTTTATCTCTTCTCCATTAGTACTAACTAATTTACCTGCAACTATCTGAACTCGAAAGAAGAACTTGATAAATATTTCAGTATTCTTTTCTTAGTATTAATAATTAGAGGACACTAGTAACCTATGCTTAAGTTATTATTAGTAAGGAACTGTCTTTATACACTTACAGACAGTATAGGTGTAAAGAGTATTGACAGGTAGGGAAGTTCTTAATTTCTTTCAGGAAGCTTACAGAAATAATTTTATTAAATAAACACAATCATTATAGACTGCTCTCAGTCTTATTTAATATATATAAATACCAACATAAACTTAAGAGGATATATTATTCATAGATAATAAAAATTATTAGTACAAATAATATTATTATTAACAATAAACAGTGATATTTATAAATTAATAAATTCTTAAAAACAAAGTGAAGAAAACTGTATAACAGAAATCGAATTAACAAAATAGCACTACAGGAATTAATACTCTATAAAAGTTAAATAGGATAAACCCTAGCTCATATTTTGAGCGTAATCTATTTGTATTTTTATATACTGTAGTAACCTAGGTTAAACATAAGATAGTTCTTTTAAAACTATTAAAGAACCAACTAAAAAATTTATACACAGAAATGAATTACATTACTGATCAACATGTATAAATGTATTTATAAAAGAAACGGTGCTTTTCTTTTACTAACAGCATGCATCTATAGAAATAAATGTCAGGGTTAAAACCCTTAAAATTATTACATTTACAAGTACCAAAACATTAAAACCTAATTTACATAAATTATGTAACCATTAATAACCAGGTTAATATAATTTACTCACAGTCCTTTGAAGGACAAATAATAATCTACTCACAGTCCTTTAAGGACAAATAAAAAACTGTATAATTATTATCACAAGAATAATTTATATCAAAAGGAGGGTTTATACAAGTCAAACCCTAGTTTATAATTCCAATCAAAACAAGCACGAATTAAGTTACGGTTGTAAGTATCAGCCTTAAGTTTTTATTTATAAACCCTTACAGAGTACTCGAACAGAGTATAAACTTCATTACATTCAAGAAGGGTAAAACCCTAACTTTTTACACAAGGTGTAATGTAAAACATATGTTAAACCAAACAAGTCTACTGACAGCACTGTCATTACAAAAACTACAAACTTCAACCCGGCCGCAAAAGCCAAACTTCAACTAAGTACAGTGCTCAAATAAACCGATTCTACCCTAACGAGGGTTTGATTCTAAGTATTACAACAACAGCCTGTAGAAACATTAACACAACAACATAACTCGTGGTGAGTCGAGGGAGGGTTTTCCAAAACCCTGGGCGAGTCCATAGACCACCCTAACACTAGTAGAGTGAAAAATCCATCATTTGGACCACGGGGCTTACCCGAAAGCGAACCACGAGCCACAGCCTTTGTAGGGGACTTTCTATTCCTCATTATACAAGCTTTGCAGCGGAAAGCACCTGCAAGCAAAGTAACAAACTACTGTCAGTTAAATATACCGATACAAACTACTGTAACAGCAAAGTATTTTTGCAGTAAATAATTTGAAATTAAAAGTTATTATTTACATGTAAGAAGAGAATGATGAGCAGCCTCAACGAAGCCCTGTCACCTGCAGGCTTTGCCTTTTTAAAAAATTAACAACATGCAAGGGCATCTCTCACACAACGGTGAGCCACGAGAACAGTAACCAGTAACTGAAGCACATTGTAAGCTACGAAGACAGCGAAAGGAGAACTACACAGACAATAAGCCACGAGCAATAGTAATCTCTACAGGTTGCAGAATGAGAATCTAGCTATGGAGAATCGCTTTTAAACCCACACACCAGTGACAAAAGCAGCACGGAGTCAAGGCACAAGGCAACCATAGCAAGGAGGAATGACAGCCACCATGGGAGCCAAGCAGAGCAACCCTGGAGCCAGCGTAAACTGCGGAATGGAAATGATGAAGGTTAGGTCACGTTAGAGTTTTATATCCCTGACACTTGGTCAGGAGACGACCACATGGTCTCCAATAATCAAACACACAGTGGGTCAAAGACTATGGTGCTTGCGTAGAACAAAACCAATTATTAAATCATTGGGACGAGTTTTTAAAACTATAATATTAACCCAATAATTCGCCATGACATCGTTAATCATATGCACCATATCATTTGCTAGTGTAAGGATGAATTTATCAAAATATTTGGGTACGTTGGTCTATCGTGGTGACACTTAAACCTTTGTTAAAGCCTGATAATCATTCTTGCATAAGACTCTTTTCCACTATAAACCATATGTTATTACAATATCACAATTACGATATGAATGGTGGCATAACTTCTCGTTAAACGATGTTGTTATTATAAAATAGAAATCAAATAATGCATGTTTATTTATATATAGAGAGATCAAGGTTTTCTTTACTATAGATAAGAGATCTATGTTGTATATAAGAGTTCATGCTAAATCACTCATCAACCATAGTCTCCTTTTATACAAGATTTTAATTTATACATAGGAAATCCTATATACAAGGACTCCACAAATTATAGTTAACATAATAGCTGAGAGGAATATAAACTCTATTTTGTTTACGTTTATGATCATAAACCAAGTATAGACTAAATTTCTATCAAACAACAGTTTATGAATGTCTATGAGACTCACAAAAAAATAACAACTCAAATGATAACAGAACTTTGATGTGATACAAAGCTTGTTGTAAGAGTACTAATATGGAATTCTGTTACACAGTTCATAGCAACAATACGTTGATGAATTTTGAGTTATGAATCAAATTGGAAATTACTAAAAGATTCACCAAATCAATTGGGTAATATGTAGTTATAGAACTTAACAAGATAACTAGAATAGGAATGAATCTTTTGAGACCAAAAGTTATTCGAACCTCATGGTTTAACATGAAAGTTAAAATATAGGCAAACAATGATCTTATGTAGGAAGGCATGATGGTTTGCAGCTTGAACAATCGAACTTATACTGTCCAAAAGATAACATGTTGTAAGTCATCTTGCAGAAGCAAAATGCGGGTCAATGATTACACAAACAAGATAATGTACTATTGCATAAATACTGACAATAACAATCATTATAACATTTACAAATTACATAGACTAAAGTATAAATACGTTGAATTGAGATTCTAATGCTTAGAGTCGCAAACATATTTTACTGTCGTTACTTACTTCCAAACATGTCTACTAGAAAAACTGAAGGAAGCCAAATGATTTTACCCTACAGGAGCTGTCTAGAGTTTAGCAGCTTAATTACTAAGATTTTAAATTGCAAATAAAATACTACTGACACTTTAAAAGATCTTTTAATATATACTCGTTCGATCATACCTGTAAAACCTATAAGAATCAGTATTCATCTGCGTTAGCACGATTGCTAAATAAGCCCCGGATTCAAAAGTAAATTCCACCTACTTGACATGAAAAGACTGATCAGTAAACTGAAGTAAACAGCACACAAGAAGACTTTATTCCTGTTACGAAAATAAACTATTAAGTTATTATAATTAAGATTTAGTGAAACTAATTACTTGACTGTTCTTTTAATTGCAATCCTTTAGCTGTTAGTAGACCGCAGGTTTTAGCATTTACTGTTATCTCAAAATTTTAAATTATTGTGAAAATTTGGGGTTTTGACAGTATGTACACTGGACAACCAAATATTCTGAGATGGCTGACTTCTAGTTTCTTGTCGGAGAATACTTCTTCAAGTGTCTTTTTCTCAAGTAATCTATTTGGAGTACGGTTATGTACATACACAGCTCTCCCAACAGCTTCTGCCCATAGATGCATGGGAATATCTTGATCATGAAGCATTTCCCTTGCTTCTTCCATAATCGTTCTATTATTCATTTCTGCAACCCCATTCTGTTGTGGGTTATATGGAGTGGTCAACTCCCTCTTAATCCATGAATCTCTGCATAATTCCTTGAATTCATCTGATGTGAATTCTCCACCATTGTCTGATTGAAAGGTCTTGATTTTCTTCTCTATGTGGTTCTCGATCAAGGCTTTGAATTCCTTGAACTTACTGAATACTTCATCCTTTGTTTTCAAGAAATATATCCATGTCTTCCTAGAAAAATCATCCATGATATAAACATAATATACATACCCACTTAATGAACTAGATAACATCGAACCGCATACATCGGAGTGAATGATTTCCAAGATTCATTTTGCCTTCCTCTCACTGCTTGGAAATGTCTTCTTTGTGTTATTTCCTTTCACACATCCTTTGCAAACACCTTCATGTTTTTCCTGTATTTCTGGAAGACCTTCAACATATTTTCTTGCCAGTGGTAGTGCACATGTGCAAGCCTTATGTGCCAAAGTTCACTTGGTTCTACTGAGTCATGGACCAAATCTTGTTCTGGTTGGCCCTTTAATTTGTATAATCCTCTCTCTTGCTCTCCAATCACTATTGCATCATCTATAGTCTTTTCCCTTTGGCCACATAAGGACTTAGCCATCTACAAATGCAACCCTCATGCCTTTTGCATCCAATTCAGATATGGAGAGACGATTCTTCTTTAGTCCTGGTACAAACAAGACATCCTTCATCTTCATAGACTTTCCAAAGTCTAACTTATAAGAGGATTCACCGCTACCTTTTATGGGATACTGGTAGTCATCCCCAAGTTTCACTTTGTGGGGTGACTCATGTTCGGATAGTTTCACAAAGGATTCTTTGAATCCTGTCATATGATTGGAAGCCCCACTATCTATGAGCCAATCATTGCATCCATGTGTGACAGTTCCCATGAGGGCAAAAATCAAAACATATTCTTCATCACTTGAAGAGTCTTCACTTTCTTCTTTGACTCTCTTTCTGGGAGGTTCATCATCTTCTACAGTGTGAGCATGATGTCTTATTTTGTTTCCATTCTTGTGAGAGCCACCTTTGTTTCTAGGACACTCTATGGCAGAGTGTCCTCTCTTGTCACATGTATAGCATCTGATTTTAGATAGATCTCTGATATATCTTTTAGAGTTATCTTTCTGATTCTCGTAAGAATGCTTACCATTTGGATGATGGTAGTCCCTTCTGCTTTTCTTGGTGTGTGTTGTGAGAGCTTAATATTCATTTCCCATCTTTTCTTCTCGAGCTACTATCTGAGCTTCTTCTTGTGAGAATTCCTCCCATAGCCTACTGAAAGTGATTAGCTTTCTTCTAGCACAAATCCCTTGAATGAAGGAGTCCTATGACCTAGGGAGGCCATTCAAGGTGGTCATCACAATTTCTGCATTCTCTACTTCTTCATCCACTACTTCAAGTTTTTCTTTGATTTGAGAGACCTATGTAAAGTATGACTGTATGGTCTCTACATTCTTCAACTAATTTCTCAAAGCCATCTTCTGATTTGTGTTCTTCCCTTCAAATAGCTTGGTTAAGGAATCAAACATCTCTTTAGGTGTCTTTAGGGAAGACACATGTGGTATAAGGTGATCCTTGATTGAATCAGCAATAATCCTCTTGGCATTGACCAAGTTCTTCTTGTGTAAGGCCTCAGCCTCATCTCCCTCTAGAACTAGAACCTCTCCACTTATGTAGGTGTCCAATTCATTTTATTCAAGAACCAGTGAGATCCTATACTTCCATGCTCATAATTTTTCAGCTCCTTCAAGCTTTTCATCAAGCTTGGTGTGATGAGATATCTTAACTGAGAACCTCAAATGGAAATACAAAAGATTTAGATCTTACCAATTTGAGATGTCAAAACTGGATCTTGAGCTGATCTTCTATAGTGTTGGTTTTCAAGATCAACGAAAAATTAGGGTTTGACTTTTCCTAGAGTTCTACCCAACCAAAAAATTCGAACTTGGTCTCTAAACTTCAATTTTGAGGAGGAGAGCAATCCTATGTTGGGCTCACACAAAAATTCCACTTCTGAGAAAATCCCTAATTTCTTGCTGCAATGGTAGGTCAAAAACTGAAAATGCTCAGAATCAGATTCTGCTTCGCCAAAAATATGCGCCCTTCAATGGAGAGTTAACCTAGCCTCCTTTTGCTGATGATCTGTTGAGAGAGACCCAAAAAGTAGGAAGCCTTAGCTTCTGCAGCTGCATAGTGTCTTCTTCTCGGGTTAGCTATGATACCATGTTATATTTTTGTCATTTAATCAATATGATCTAGGATCTTATCTGAGAGAATAACATGCACAACTATAATCACAAGAGACAAGAGACACAAAGAGTTTTCCTCGAGGAAACCATAAAAGAGAAAACCTTGCAACTTCCTCAGAGATAGAATGAGCACCAATGGAAAAAGTAAAACCCAAAAACACAAAGATGATATTTGACAGTTGTTCTCTCTCTCACTTGTGTAAGCTCCTCTTCTCTCACTCATGCGGTACAGTTGAGTGAGTGTGTGTTTCAAATAGAGAGTCTCACTCTCTATTTATACTAGTGTTCCACTTGACAATTACTTACCAAGTCCAGCCTGACTAGGAGAGTCTAATAACCCTAGTACCCCTCAACTGTGAGGTCTATTTCCCCGAAATACAACAAAGGGTTAACCTCTTTGACTTTACATGGCTTTATTATATTAATGGTTCTCCTGATAGGAACATCGGGGTACAATGAAATACAACATAAGATATACAAGTGAATACATTCCAAAGTTACAAATACATTAACACTTATACATCATGCCTAGATTCCCTTCCCTTGTCCCTATGCAGACTCACTATACCACCCTTACTCAATGTATTCCTGATGCTTTAGTATAACCCTACAAAAATCAATTTTGAAGATACACACAGGTGAACATATTTGTAGCCCACCTATACGCATGTTGCACTAATATATCTCGTGTACATCGGGTTTCATGCTCGAAACAAAATATATTTGGAGTTTTCCTCATTAAGTAACAAATAGCTTGATCATTGACCCTGTATATGCTGGAAAACGATCTAATTCAACCCTCCATTTCCCATTTGAGGGCTATATATTGAGCCATTGTGAAGCATTGAAGGAGGAGAAACTTTGAGAGTAAGAAAACTATAGCGAAATTTTTCCCCATTTCCATATGCTTGATTCTGCATCCCTTTATCCTTGTTGATAGAACTATTTATGTTTATCACCCAAGCTCTCCATTGTCTTTATGAGTTTCCTTGGTATGGAGGATTGAAGTGGTTGAGTCTCAGGTGGAGGAACTTGGTTTCTTGGTTCCAAAACGTTGCTGACATAGGTTGTCACTTTGTAATTTTGTTTTGAATTAATAGAAATACTCTTTTCTCATCCAATTTCATGTGCAAATTTTATATATATTTCCATGGGTATATTTGCTTCATACATGTTTAAATGGATTATGCTAGAGTAGGTGCTAACATTTCATGAATATGTTATATGTTTGGATATATTTTTTTGTTGACGACAAGTTGTAGGTTTCTGGCATTGGATTGAAATCTCAATGGATGACTCTTATGAACATTTGCTACAGGTAGGAAAAAAAAAATTTGTTGGCAGTTACATTTATATGGCATATTTTGGATTAGAGTTGATTTCTGGTGTCATCTTGTTTGTTGTGGTTCACCCCAAGTGATAGGAATATTTTCTCCATAACAGAATTGGTGATTCCGCTGGGGATATCTCATGTTTGTTGGGTTTTTTGGGTGCATTTCTGCTTGAGTTGCTCCCTGTTTCTTTGAGTTTTTGTGTCATGTTTATTGGTGTGGTCATCTATTGGCAGTTTCCTAGAGTGATTTGGCCTTAAAATTGCTTGTTTCCCCTTTATTTTGTATATGTGGGTGACAATCATGACAGTCGTGTATATATGTGGGTTGTCCTTTAGCTGGTCGTCTACACACACTATTGTTCTTTGAACAGTCACGTACACTTCAATTTTTCTTGATATATTGGTTGGAATGATTGTTGGGTGGGTTGTGAGTATTTCTGAGTCTTCTAGGGTCCTTATATTGTCTGTTGACTACTTTTATTATGACTGGAAACTCCCTTTTAAGGAAATTTGTTCTTGTCATCTTTCCACTTTTTGTTTTTCTTTTAGTGCATGAATCGTTGAGTCTTAGTGTCTTATTGGGATTGTGTATTTGTACTTTCTGCATAGGCTAAGAGTTTGGTGATTCCATTTTGCATTTTCATTCATTTATTATGAAAATACAAAAATATTTGCATCATTGTATGTTTATTTTCATTTTGCATCTTGCATTAAAAGAAGCACTTGCATTACTTTTGCTTGGAATGGAACTACTCTAGGCTTCATATCGAAAAGATTGCATTTGCATTTGAAGAGAAAAAGACTATTGTTATGAATTTCATTTAGTGGCATACCATCTTTTCATTTAAAAAAGTACTTAGCAATGTTTCTAGGTGTGCATATTTATTTTTTCTTGCTGAGTCATAACATCACTAGTTTCACGACCATACCCATTGAGTAAGCACAACTCATTAAAATTAACGCTTAATTTAAAATTGATTATAAAGATTTTATTTTATAGGGTGCACCAAGAAGATTAGGTTTTAGAGTCTTGTAATAGGATTATGTGAGTAAGCTTCTCCAAGACTATAAAACATAAACAATTAGGTGTCTGACCAGGGAGAGGAGAAGTACTTGATATAATTGGTGTTCTCAGGAAGCTCCTCTTACACGGGAATCAATCACATGACGATGCACACGTTGGTGGCGGGGATATCCCTCCACTACCTTCAGTGAGCATTAGATATATTTCCAGGATCTTATTCGTATCTAGGGAATTTTGAGGTACCTTTGGTGCTTTCAATCTTTGAGCTTAGTTACCCTTCCCATATGGTGGATCCTCCCTACGACTGTATTCCTGAGCATTGGTTATATTAAGGTTTTCATAGTTACTTTTCCTAGGTACCATAGGGGGTACTTTCATAGGTTATTCTATGGGTGTCTTGTCCATGTAGAGGTCGGACAACACAATCGCTTTATGCATTGAAGCTTAGGGACACTACAATAGGTCACGCAAATTTACTTGTAGTGTATGGGAGTATTAGGCCTCTCCTAGGAGAAACATATTTGTTACATATCGGGAGCTCATTTATCCTCATTCCTTGTTTTTTTGCATCTATCCTAGATCATTTAGGGGTGTGCTTTGTGTTCGATAGATGGTTTTAGGGATCGTTGTTACTTGAGTCTTTCCTTGTAGAGTCATCGTGGATTGATTTTTGGCTCCCTGTCAGTCCTCGTTTAGCAGAATTACCACCTTTTAATCCTTCATTGCCTCTTTACAAGAGGCGGAGACACAATATCGGTCCTCTTTCTCATAGAGGACTCATTAGAATTTTGATGATGAGTACTAATTTTGAGACATCAAAGATCCCTCTGACCCCTTCATCTGTGTTGGGAGGGAGGTTCCATGGGACTCCTTCTTTGTTTACCTTGTGGGTACTAGGGACTCCGGCTTACACCGGTCCTTATACAACTAGTCCTTCTCACCCCATAGGAACACATCCTTTTAAGTTCACGTGGCCTTTAGATTGTGTACCAAACTTTTTCTCGAGGGGGGGTCAAGTGCTGAGGCTTATTTTATTCCCTTTTCCTCGAATCCTTTTATCTTTGGCATGTCAAACGTATCAATGAGTATTCCACCATCCATCTCGGTTCCTAGTAGTAACCCTAGTGTTGGACAAGGGGGCACATCATCCCCTTTTAATACATATCAGTTTGAAGGTGGTCATATCCCTCCTTCTACTCCATTCATTGGGGGGTGACCACACCCTTGTTCGGCTCCTCATACTAGTGTTAATCCTATTTCGGGTGGGAGTGGACATGTAAGCATTGGGTTCACGACTTACATTCCATATTTTTTCCCATATTCTACTACACCTATTGCTTCGAATGTGTTCCTTATGACGAATCCTCCTTGTACTTCGAGTGGTCTCTTTGGAGGGAATGTTTCTTTTGGTATGGGCCCCCCCTCATCGGGCATCCCTTTGTTGAGGGGTTGCATGCCTCCTTAGGTGTTTGGGGGAAATCCATCCCATCAAATGGGTAACTTTGGTAATGTCGTTCCCCCTTCCCAAGGAATTCCCAATATGAAAATGCCCATGCATCCTTACATCTATCAAATGCGAGGATGTTGCTATCCAACTGGTCAAGTTCATGGCCTTTACTAGAATCTACTTTGTCAAAATCAATCTTTCCAAGGGGCATGGAATCAATTGTCACAATTGAGGATCCCTTTATTAGCCACGTTGAATTTTCCTTATTTGTCTATACTTACGAACAATCGGGCGTGTCATGATCTGGCATGGCCTTCAGTCCTCTCTAACCTTCCTTCGGAAATCTTGAAGGGTGAGGATCCTAGTGATCACGTCACTACTTTCCATATTTGGTGCTCCTCGAACTCATTGAACCATGATTTTTTTCTATTGAGACTATTTCTACACACCCTCACAGGTCCAGCCATGAATGTTATATAGAGATGCCCAAGGGCACATACCATATTTTTAATGATTTGATCGTGGTCTTTCTTAATCACTTTCAGTTGTCAGTCTGTTATGACGTGGGCATAGAGCTCTTGTCAACCTTTTGGAAAGACAATGATACTCATTTATCTTACCATATTTAAGAGCAGTGTATATGAAATAGATTGATTAAGTCCAACATTTCACCTGAGTTATTATTGGAGTGGTTCCTTAAGTCAATATTGCCTTATATCGCGAAGGATGTTTTGACATTCAGAGTGGCTACCAAGGAACAAGATGTTTTTGAGCTCAACAATTAAACTTAATTTTTGTGCGGTCTAGGCTCCTTTATGATATCATTCTTGACACACCAATATTGAATCATGACCCCAAGTTAAACCTGAGACACATGATGATGGCATTGTTGGCTCTGTGACTGCAAAAGTTGTGGACCAGGTTATGAATGAAATGCAAAATTTTCCTATTAATATGTCTATGGTCGAACAAGTTAGGACTTCGTTCATCCCCACTCAATTGGTAGATGTACATTCCTTGCAGTTGTCGAAATAGAAAGCTAACCAGCAACCGATATGGAATAGAAAAAAGGGGAACAATAATAGTAAGGGTGGGAATAAGAAGGAAAATGTTAATCGTGACAAGAATAATGAAAATTATGGTGGGGATAAGAAGCCTAAACATAAGGTCAAATTCACTTGTAAACTTTATGGAGGATATCACCTTACAAACTTGTTCCCTAGGATCGATGAGGCCTCGAAGTTCATCACACAGAGCCCAGCTTTGCTGACGAATTCCCTTTTGCATAACCAAAACATGATTTCGAGTGCTTTGGATACCAAAATTGGCTCGACTATTCATGTTGCAACATGTTCATGTGATTATAGTCTGTCGCAACTGACCATGGGTAAAAATCCTCCACCTCTATAGATCCCTCCGCAGATTGATAAGCTTGAGACTATACCATGCGTACCGAAAGGGGTCCTTAAGCGCTCGACATACAATACTAATTCTTGAGTTGACCAGAACTTTTTATCGTAGAGGATTTGGTCTAGAATCCATGTGTGATATCAGCTTTAGAAGTTCTTTAGACTTGTCCTTCGCAGAGGAGATCCTTGTTGTCTAATTTATGAGTTCTTGATTCAGCCCCAATGTGATAAAGTTTGAGACTAACGATATCTATCGTTTCTTACCTTACCATGTGGCTTTTCAAGTCCATGTAGAGTGTTTGAATAACACCATTAAATGCATAGTTATTGATGAAGGTGCTTTGATGTCAATAATGTATTTGGATTTTTGGAAGGGCCTTGGATCTCCCTTGTTGTCTAAAACCATGAATATGCTAATAACATTTGGCATACGCTCCTTTAGACTGCATGGTATCATTCCTTACCTTCAATTCCCTTTGGGTGGGGGAATACTGTGTCAGTTGAGGTCAAGGTGGTTGATGTGACCCTTAACTATAATATTTTATTGGGTTGGAATTGGATTTATGCCATGAAGGTGATCATATCGTCTTTGTTTTGTGTTGTATGCTTCCCTCGTGAAGGTATAATTGTGACGATTGATAACTTTATTTTACCAATTCTAGTTCGTTATCATCACCAATTCTTAATTTGCATCTGAGAACATTGGCATCGAAATGTATCCTTCATTTATTGGGACTTTTAACTTTTTGGCACCAATCCTAGCCATTTATTCCATTCCTGGTGGTGTTTTGTCACCGTTGAGTCCAGTTGTGTTTTGTACCTCATATTTTGGAAACCCTTGGACTCTCCCTACAGTTTACTCGGGTGAAGGGCATTCATCCATCGGAGTGGATATTCCATTTTCCTCAGCCCATATTTCTTAATAAGTTGTACTCGATGTCATTGTAGACCTGAATCTCCCCTCTTCACGGACGGAACAGGAAGATATTTTTGTATCGCCTACTTATCCAGTTAATTTGTCATGCTCACATGATTTCCTTGACAACACTTTACCTTTGAATGAATATATCATCTAGGCCATGTATGGTCCAAAACATCCTTGGGACAAGATGCATCATCGTTCTTACTTCCTTCTAGAGGTCGAACAGATCAAGCATGACAAATTTCGGTCAGCCTTAAGCAAGAAAGTTGGTGAAATTGTGGTCCCATTAGGAACACATGGTATATATGTTGAAGGGCACATGGCATGTATTTCTCCCATTATTCTAGTGAATCCCCAAAAATCACCTGCCATTATAGCAGAGACTTATCTAGATGACCTTGTCGTTCACTCCCTTAAAAGAGTGGATTATCTAGCTCACTTTCGACCAGTGTTTGAAAGAGGCAAGCACTTATTGGGATTCACTGATTTGAATGGGGGCATTATGGTTGACCCATTTAAGGCTGAGACAATTCCTCAGTTGTCTCCCCCATGTTCAATGAAATATGTGTGAGCTTCCAGGTTAGACTAGTACCTTGTACATTATTGTGTATATTTTGGTTTTACATAGTATAATTCCATTTTTTACCTACTTTTACATAGTTTTCACCATGTTTTTAGGGAAATTATGGACTAATGTTATTGGGTGAGGGATTTTAGAAACAGTTTTTCCACGTCATAATGGAGCTTCTCATTTTTTAGCTTTTTCATGCCTGTGGCAAGTATATATCTTGATGCGAATGTTAACACCTGCATTTAACATAAGAGATATAAGACCAAGGGGAGGTAAAATTTCATTGTTTAAACACTTTGGTTTAAAGATTATCGTACAAAGGTGACGTAATGGTCTAAAGGGAAGCCAAGTTAGCAAAATCCTAGGCTGTGATCGAAAGGAGGAGCCAATCCATGGCTGATACTCCTTCCGCCCTTCAAAACACGCGAGTAAGATAGGGGAAGTTTGGGCCTTTAGCCGCTTGCGCGCATCAAGGGTTGTAACATTGTTCGGGGCTGATCTACGGCTCATGCTAAATTCGCCGTCTGAAAGCGCAAGGTAGTTAAGGAAATGGAGGACCAGCGGAACCACATATAATCCTCCCGATCCGACGGTGGAGGGACGTAATCGGATCACACTGGCGGTCGGATTTGATTCCGCGGCCGGAACCTGCGCGGCGGATAAGCATCAGGGCTTCCAGCGGAAAGGGTACGCGGAGGTTGATCCAACGGCCGAGAATTAAAGACAACATGGATCGACGGATATGTTGGTTTCCGGCAAATTAACATGCACGCGAGATAACCTTCGAACCACCCAGCGGAACCCATTATTGGCTGCTCGATCAAATGGTTGCAGATCAGAGCATAGTGGATCAACGGCTGGAAATGATTCCGGAGTGGAAACTTGCGCACCCGATAAACCCACAAAGCCTGGCGGAATGTGGTACGTGTTACATGATCGGATGGTTGACGAGCACTGGGCAAGCTCATCGACGGCCGAAAAGAATTCCGGGGGAGGAACAAGCGCGAAGGATAATCCCGGATTGCCCGGCGGAATTTGGTACATGGCACTTGATTCGACGGCGCATAGTCAACGGCAGATCGCATCGACGGTTGGGAACGATTCCACTGAGCAAAGTTGCTCGACGGTTAAGAGGGAAGAGCCCAGCAGAATTGGTAAATGAAACATGATTCGACGGCCCGCCTGTAAAGGAAGATCAGATCAACGGCGGTGGATGCGTCCGGGACCCAGAGTTGCACGGTTGTTAAGGTCGGACGGCTCAGGGGAATATGGGACGTGGCGTTTAATCCAACGGTGAGGGGTGGAAGTACATCACATCGACGGTCATGAGCGACCCCGGAATGGAAACTTACACGGTGCTTAAGCGCCAAGATGCCCAGCGGAAAAGGACACATCGTGTACGATCCGAAGGCCAAGAATTTGCACAGGATATATCAAAGGTCGGAAATGAGCCCGGAGGAGAAAGGTGCACGGTTGTTAGAGATAAGTAGTGGTTGCGGAAATAAATGCTTCCCATGTGTCTAGTCGGGGCGGTCCTATAAAGGCACAATTGACCTCTTCTGCAATTATTTTATTGCTCGAGACCCGGCGAAAAGGACCTGTCGATTTGGGCGCTTCCAGTTGTCAGTACCAGACGTGCTCCGAACACGTGCCTTCACAGTGAGCCAGGTAGGACCTTGATACTGTAACTCCTTCGCCCAATTATTATTATAAATTGAGAAATGGACCAACAGAGCGAAGCTTCTGTGTTTGGTCGGGTCCCGGATGAAAGGAAAGAATTCTTGGTAGATAGACACAGAGGTTTCTGCGACCCTTTCCTGTCTACAGGAAGTGTGTTTGGCAGTAAAGAAAGGTTATGGTCTTGTTTTTTGCAGGGAAATGATGTTCTGAATGTGTGCAAGTCCTTTTTATACTTTTTCGCCCTGGAGCAAACCCTCCACTTCCCTGAATTTGCCGAATGGTGCGCAGTAAATTATTCTCCCTCTCGAAGGGTCATTGTGAGTCAGTCTGCGTCTAGGATATTGTGTAAAATTGATGCTTCAGTAGTTAGAGAAAATCTTGATTTGCCCGAAAGTTATCCTGGAAACCGTGAGTCTGTGAATGAAGCCGTCCTTGCTAAGTTTTTCCAAAGTTTCCCAATCGATGCTCGCTCTCGATTCCTGTCAAGTATCTTGAAGGAAGGTCAGTCCCTGGAAAGCCTCTCCTTACCTTACCCCTTGCACGTTTTGAGAACTGAGGTGCGGTTAGTGATGTCTTTGGTTTGTCAGGTGTTGGGTCTAGATGACGACTGTCATATAGGTCATGTTGTCCTCAGTTTCCTGCTAAAGGTAAATTCTTTGAGTCCCGAGTCCCAGTCAGCTCCTATCCTTAATTTAGACGAGTATCTTGCCGAGGCAATCCACCTCCAGCTGACTGAATTTCCCAAGGTCCAGTTTTTTAGGTTTCAAACACACTTACTTAACATGTTGATATGTTCCAATGTTACTGAATTGAAGTTCTTGAGTACTCTGTCCTCTTCTGATTTGCCGAAGCAAATCCACCTGATCGAATTTGCCAATTCAATCATGTCCGAAATATACAGGATGCTGTTTGATGGAGAATTGCCCCGGGTCTTCGATGAAATGAAATATTTGATGCAGTCTTCACCCGAAGGTCGGGTGGGAGACTGGTTCCTGTACAAAGATTACACCGTTTTAAGAGTGTACGGCTTTATCGGTCAGCCTTATAGGTTGCCTTCCTTTTTAACTCCAAGGATTTTTGCTCTGGAGTTTATGAGACAAAGGTTGTTATCAGAGGAGGAGCACTTCGGTGCTTTCCGAAAGTCTTTGAATATTAAATTTCCTTTTAAGGTCGGCCCTTTCATTTTTAAAGGCAAAGGTGCCCTGGCATGTATAGAGAGATTGATGGAACCTATGGATTTCGTTAAGGATGTAAATATGAACTACGACCCCCACCAGGTGATTTCATTAAGAAAGCAAGCAAACAGGAACAAACCGTTTGAACATCAAGCCATTGAAGGGTTGTCTGAAGCAGCTAATTTGCTCACATTCACTGACGAGTCAAATTCTGAGGCAGAGGAAAATCCTGCATCTTGTTCAGAGATCCAAATCACAGAGGGTGTCAGTGTTGCTGTCAAGAGGAGTTTGGACGAAGCCGAGAGTATGGATGTGGATGAACAAACATCCCATAAGAAGGAGAAGCGGCTCAAAGGAGGTGAGATCGTGGATGAAGGGGCGCCCGGAGTTTCCAAAAAGGCTGCTTTGGTTCCCCTGAAGACAGTACAGGTTAGTCAGTTTTCCTTTAA
>LPNX010330296.1:898286-909286 GCA_001517045.1 Pseudotsuga menziesii
AGAATATGTCCAATCAGCAGAATTGCTAGCCCTCCAGGAGGAGAAAGATAAACTCCATCAGGAAATGATGGAATACAAAGGGAAGGCTGGAGAGCTACAAGAGGAGAAGGATAAGTGGAATGCCGAGAAGGAAGCACTACTGTCCCAAATTTCCAAAATAGAGAGAGACCAGACTGTGGAAAAGGAGATTATGGATGAGCTAATAAGCCAAACCCCTGCCGGTGACGACTTATCTATTGTAGCTATCCGAAAGCCATTAGTAGATTGTTCTGCCGATGACCTGTTGGAATCTATGTCCCAAGTGAGTTTGAAGGAGGAGACTATTAAGGAATTACAAGCTGAGAATGAGAAGGTGAAAGCCGAATTAACCAAGGTAAGCGAAAGCAGAATGCAGCTCTTACAGGACAAGAGCCAATTACAGTAGAAGGTTGACGAACTGAAAGAAAAATGTATTGGGAAGGGCCCCCTTCAGGGGGCGAAACACATCATTTGGGACACCCTAAGTATTGAAGTTACCAAGTTTAGGCACTACCTTAATTATATTGATGATTTGTGTGGATTGATAGATTCAGCTCAGCAGAGATTGAGAGTGGTAAACGAACACATGACGAAAAGACCTCTCGCTACAGCCCAAAACACCCTGGATTTCCTGAATTCATTAACATATCAAAAGTTGCATGACATGGGAATAAAGGACAGAGTCTCAATAATCCTGTCAGCAAAGAAAATCATTCACAAGCACCAGTTAATGAAGATTGTTCAGGACAGATCAGAAGAATTAATGGTACAGGTCAACAAGTTCAAAAAAGAGTTTGAAGGGCTGTTCGAAGACGGGTTGCCATGCTTCTGGAACGAAAAGGGTTGAATGCTCCCGCAGGAACATTATAATCACCTGATTGTCAGGGCTCGTATGGACCATTCAAAGTTTAATGAGCTGGAGAAAAGCCTGTCGGGACAGACCATTGTGGACATGCTAACTGAAGATTTCAAAGTCCTGGAGAAGTTCACAGCTATCAGAACCAGATTGCCTAAAAAGTCCTACGAAACATACATGGAGCTCGAGGTGGCCATCCGGGAAATGGTGGAAAGCGACACCCCAAGTTCCGAACAGTGGAAGGCTGTAGAGCGGCTGGGGAAAACAAAGTTTACTCTTCCTCCGTAGGAACAAGTGGCAGGTACCGTGGAGCTGATGGGGCAAAGACTCGGAGCTGATTTGGCAAAAGACGTGGTGCTGTTGGAGCAAATATTCGGAGCTGATGGACCAAAGTTTGTTATCCAGTTGTTTCATGCTCTATGATCGGTTAGGAATGGAATTGTAACAACTTCCTAGTGGTGTAGGATTTCAGTTACAAACTCTAATTTACGCCGGTCATTCTGTTATTGATCTGCTGGAGGCAGACTTATTATTTGATCTATAAATTTGTATCTCTTTGAGGAGATGGGGGTTGGAACCCATCAAAAGAATTGCTGGTTTGGAAAGACATATCTATTTTGAGTAATAAAGTGAATGCATGAGAGTTTTCTATCAAAGATTCATGTGTCATTGATGTTGCAGTCTGTGCCATTTTCCTTATGTGCTTGTTATTTCCTTTGTGTAACACTCCACTTTGTTCTTCCTTCTTATCTGGAATGCAGTGTTGAATGAGTAGAATTCATATGTTTATGCTCTATTCATTATTTCAGATATTATATGATTTTTCTGCTAAAATTGATATGGAATTCGTCTTAGACGCTCTGTATTGATGGACTATTTTCTCATCCCTTCCGTTTCACCCAGATCAAATTTGATGACTGTAATGATGTGATTATCTTGCCTTTGATAGTTCTCGTGTATGTATCTTTATGATCTTTCACCTGTATATGACTCCATGCCCAATGGATATGTGATTGGTTCAGCCAAATGAATGAATGCTTAAATATTGTTTATCATTTGATTTTGCAAGATTTGTGTTGAGAGATCCCTCTCTGGGAGAGAAATATCAATATCTTCCTAAAGTGGTTTTGCTGTTACCTCGGGGTGTGCCTCCTACAACCTGGGTACATTCTGAGTGATAACAAACTGGCACCGTTGCCGGGGACGAAAGTGCATATCTGCCCCGGGAAAACGACAAAGATTAAGAGAGATTTCTGGGGGCAAACAGGAGTTTCGGAAACAAAAGGAGGTTGTATATTTGCCCTGGCGACTTCACTGTGAAATTATCCAGAATTCAAGAACGGCATTCTGGCTTCAAGAATACATACACGAGGTAACTCTGATACCCAAGTTCTGAAAAGCTTTGAAGATCTAGAAAGATTGTTTAAAAAGAAGAATAAAGAAAAGCTAGATTTTCTTTTGTTTGGCCCCTCATCATCACCAGATTCTCATACTGATACAGAAGGGGAAGTCAGTACTGTGCATACCCTATTGAGAACCAAGTCTGAATCTGACCTTGCACACACTGAGTTTAATCCTCATAGGCTAGAAACTTATCTGTTAGATACCATCCGGGGGAATGTGCAACAAGCTCCTGAAACTTATACCCCTGCTTCTGATCATCCTCAACCTGTCCCGGTTCCTGTGACCCCGCCTGCACCAATGGCCGCTAGGTTTGCTCCCTTGCGTTTACCCGCTGCATTACATGACCTTCCCCAAAATTATTCCCAAAGAATTTCTTTATTTGACGGGGAAGGGGACATAACCGCAAAACAACATGTCGCCAAGTTTGAAAATTTCATTGACCTGGAAGAAGTGGACTACCCTGATGTCAAAATGCGGTTATTTGCCCAAAGTCTGTCTGGAGAGGCGAAGAAGTGGTTTAAGGACCTTCCACAAGGGTCTATTGTGAATTTTCAGGCCTTTCAGAATGCATTCTTGGATAGGTGGGATGACAAACTGAATCCTCTGCAACTTTTGTCTCAATATAATGGTCTCAAGAAAGGAGGTTTTGAGTCTGTTCATGAATTTTCAAGCAGATTCATGAGGGCCTATAATTCTATTCCAAAAGATATAAAACCTTCCCCTGCAACTGCTAAACTGCATTATGCTAGAGCTTTTGATAATGATTTCGCTTTCTCCTTGCGGGAGAGGAAGTCGGCAACCCTTGCTGCCATGTTTACTGATGCCCTAGAGGTGGAAGCAAACATGATGGCTAGTGGAAAGATGAAGCATAGAGATATGGACAGGAGAAGGAAAGAAGAAAATGTACCTTCTACTTCATCTTCTGCTGCAGATGTTAAGTTTGAGATGATGTTGAAAACTATGGAGAAGTTGATGGATAAGTTAACCATGGACACTAGGCCTTTCAACAGAGAGCAAGGAGATCCCCAGATCAGGAATCCGAATTTCAAAAGGCCAAATCCTCCAGCCCCCCCCCAGAATAGGCCAAGGGACCAGAGGAATCCAAGAAACCAAGAAGAACAGCCCATCCGCCCACCTTTCCCTGAAAATTATGTTGGCGATGAAGAGGACCCACCGGAAAATGAGATCCACCTGTTCGGGGAACAACACTCAGAGATATATCTCACTGAAGAAGAACATAATATGTTTGCACAGGAAGATGCAAATGAGGAGTTCGAAAATGAGTCATATCAGAGGGGTTACTTACATGCAATGGATGATGTTCAAAGGAAAATGCAGCTGAGAAATAGAGATGTCCCTATAAATAAGGGGAAGGCGAATCCAGATCAGCCTTCCTCTAGTTCTGCGAATGTAGAAAAGGGAAAGGGGCAACAGAAAGAAACTTCTATGAACAAAGAAGTTGAAAATGATGTACAGCAGGATAAAGTAATAAAAAAGGCGACTCCGATTGTGGTAGAAAAGATTAGTGCTGGTTTTAACTTGCAAAATGAGTTGTCTAAACTGAAGATCTCTGTTCCATTTAATGAGTTATTGAGAAACACTGAATACAGAGATACTATTTCAAAAATGGTTAAAGACCAAGGTGAAGGGCAGTCTGACATTTTAAATGTGAGTGATGATAATCCTGCTATATCATTTGGATCAAAAGGTGAAAATTTAGAGGGTGAAGAGGTGCCTCCCTTCTACCTAAGTCTGAAGGTGCTCGACAAAGTGGTCCACAATGCTATGTTAGACTCCGGGGCGTCACATAATCTGATGCCCAAAGGAGTGGTAGAGAGTCTAGGATTGGAGGTAACAAGGCCCTATAAAGATCTGTACTCTTTTGATTCCAAGAAGGTAAAATGCCTGGGACTAATTAAGGACATGGTGGTAACCCTGAACAAACTCCCTTCTTTGACCATAGTCATGGATGTAGTAGTGGCAGACATCCCACCCAAATTTGGGGTATTGCTATCAAGATCTTGGAGTTCCAAGTTGAAAGGCAGCTTGCAGATGGACATGTCATACGCTACCATCCCAGTCCCTGATGGGAGCAGAAGCCTGTATAGCGAGAAAAGAACTCCTTATGTGGTTAGCAGTCAGGATAAGCCCGAAGTCCATCATATATATGCTGTTGACACTGATTTGGGATCTTCCATCTTTTTTAATGATATTGCCCCACATGATTTAGAAGCTGCATTACGAGAGAAATCTGAAGAACAAGAGAAGTACGAGGTGAATAAAGAAAAAGAAGTTTTGGAACAGCAAGCTCTGGAAGCAAAACAGAAAAAAGAAGGCCAATGGATCATGTATTTTGATGGATCCGTGGCGAAGGTTGGTGCTGGGGCTGGTGTCTACATCATTTCTCCTATCCATGATTTCAAATCTTTGTCATACAAATTGCTTTTTGAATGCACTAATAATGTAGCAGAGTATGAGGCCCTGTTATTGGGGTTACATGCTTTGAAGGGTCTGGGGGCTCAGAGGGTCAAGATCTTGGGAGATTCCGAATTGGTGATAAATCAGGTAAATGAGAGTTATCAAACTAAGCATCCTCGGATGAGGGCTTACAGAAATGAAGTATAGGATATGCTTGGCAACTTCTTTACAGAGTATATAATTCAGGTGGTTCCCAGGGTTGACAATATGGTGGCTGATTCCTTAGCAATAGCCGCTGGGAAATTCGAAACTCCAATGACCAGTCAAAAGGAATACCAGGTGGAGGTTTTGAACAGACCTTCTATCCCTGACAACTACAAATACTGGCAGGTATTTGAAGATGATATGCAGATCTGGAGGTTTCTAGAGTTGTCAGGAGATTTTGTGAATACTCAGGTTGAAAATGAAAATGACAATGATAGGACCCCCGAAGATGATGAGGAAGTTGAGTTAGAAGAAGACGCTAAGAAGTTGAGGAAAACCTTGGGAGGTAAAGATATCATCCAGCTCAAAAACAATTTCATACCAAGAGGCCTGATTCCTTTAGAAAGACTCTTTGATCAAAATGATGTTGCCAAGAACCCCAAAGTGAAACCAGTTGGTGATGCAGTTGAAGATAAAAATATTGGCTCTGAAGGAGATACTAAAATCATAAAGCTATCCAAAAAGCTGCCTGAAAGGGAGAAAGAGGAGTATGTAAAGTTGATGAAAAAGTACACTGATGTGTTTGCTTGGAGCTATGAAGACCTCAAAGAATATGATACCTCTATCATACAGCACACTATTCCTATCAAGCCTGGAGAGAGGCCTTTTAAACAAAAGCTCAGGAGGATCAACCCTAAATTGCTCCCTATCATTGAGAAAGAAATAAAGAAGTTATTTGAGGCCAAGATCATTGTAACACTCAGATTTTCTAAGTGGGTTGCTAATTTGGTCCCTGTCAGGAAAAAGAGCGGAGAGATAAGACTGTGTATAGATTTTCGCAATTTGAATAAGGTCTCCATGAAAGACAACTATCCTCTACCCAAGATGGACCACATGCTGCAGCAAGTAGTGGGAGCTGAAAGGATTTCGATGCTAGACGGATTTTCCGGGTATAATCAGATCAAAGTGCTGCCAGAGGATCAGGAGAAGACTTCCTTTACCACACCATGGGGCACTTTTATGTACGCTAAGATGCCTTTTGGTCTGATGAATGCTGGAGCCACCTTCCAAAGAGCTATGGACATCGCTTTTGCAGGAGAGATTGGAGTTTTTGTGGTGATCTACATGGATGACATCACAGTATACTCCAGATCTGACAAGGAACATCTGCATCACCTGGAGAAATTTTTCATGAAGTGCAGGAAGTATGGTATATCTCTGAATCCTAAGAAATCTAATTTTGCAGTAGAGGAGGGAAAGCTGCTAGGGCATATAATATCCAAAGATGGCATAAAGATTGATCCTGAGAGAGTAAGTGCAATCCTGAAAGTGGGAGAGCCCAGAAGCAAAAAGGAGGTACAGTCATTTTTGGGACAGGTAAATTTCTTGAGGAGATTTATACCAAGCTTCGCTGAGATTTTGATGTGTATTACTAATATGTTGAAAAAGGGTCATGAAATAAAATGGAGTGCAGAAGCCAAGGAGTCATTTTGGGGAATCAAGAAAGCTATTTCAGAATCCCCTGTTCTGGTAAGTCCAAATTTTGCCAAAGAATTCTCAATATTCTCCTATGCTTCGGAGCATACTATAGCAGCAGTATTATTGCAAAGGAATGATGAAAACCAGGAACAACCTATAGCTTTCTTCAGTAAGATACTTCGGGATGGAGAATTGAAATATGACATCATGGAAAAGCAAGCCTATGCTTTAGTTAAAGCATTAAAAGATTTCAGAGTGTATGTTCTGCATTCACATATAATTGCACATGTCCCAACCGCTGCCGTGAAAGAAATTTTGACCCAACCTGATCCAGAAGGCAGGAGAGCCAAATGGATAGCCACCTTATTGGAATATGACCTAGAAATAAAACCCACGAAGCTGATCAAAGGGCAAGGGCTGGCTAAAATGATGACAAATTCAAACTGTGAATCCTTGCAGATAAATTTTTTGTCCCACCAATCTGATCAGCTGGGCATAGATATAGAAGTGATGGTTGATTTTGTAACCTCTCCATGGTATTCTGATATTGTATTTGTCCTCCGAAATCTGCAAGCACCAGATGGGTTAAGTAAGTGAAGAGCCAGATCTATAAAATTGAAGTCTGCTAAATATTGTATCATAAATAAATATCTTTATTGGAAAGACCCTGGAGGGGTTTTGCTAAATTGTCTTCTGGAGGATGAGGCCCAGCAAGTTACAAGAGAATTTCACAGAGGAGACTGTGGGGGACATCATTCCTGGAAGGTGACTGCCAACAAAATCCTAAGAGCTGGTTATTATTGGCCTACATTGTTCTCAGACGTATATAAAGGAACCAGTAAATGTCATCAATGCCAAATTTTCGATGGTAAGAGAAAAATATTACCTCTTCCTCTAAATCCGATAACAGTAGAAGCACCTTTCCAGCAGTGGGGTTTGGATTTTATTGGTGAAATAAACCCCAATTCATCAGGGCAGCAGAGATGGATTTTGACAGCTACAGACTATTTTACTAAGTGGATAGAAGCCATTCCTACCAGAAGGGCTACTGAACATGTGATCATGGATTTTCTTGAAGAAAATATATTGGCTCGATTCGGGTGTCCAAAAAGAATAGTAACAGACAATGCAGCTGCTTTCAAGTCCAGAAAAATGATAAATTTCTGTCATAAGTATCACATAAGTCTCAATCATTCGACAGCCTATTATCCTCAAGGGAATGGGTTGCCTGAGTCCTCGAACAAAAGTCTAGTGAGGATCATCAAAAAGATGTTGGAGGACAATAAGAGGTCATGGCATACCAAATTGAAATATGCTCTATGGGCTGATAGGATTAGCACGAAGAGAGCAATCGGCACGTCTCCTTTCCAGCTGGTGTATGGAGCCGAGGTGATTTTCCCTGTATCTTTAGGGGTTCCAGTTATGAGGTACTTCCAAGATCAGCAGGAAGAACTGAATCACATACAGCGAAGGATAAATCAGATCATTGAGCTTGAAGAGCGAAGGTATAAGGCCTATGACAAAGTGCAGTCACACCAAGAAAAAATGAAAAGTACTTTTGACAGAAGGGTCAAAGAAGAGCAATTTCAGATCGATGACCTGGTTCTGAAGTGGGATACCCCAAATGAAGAGAAACACGGGAAGTTTGACCCTATGTGGGTTGGACCGTATGTTATTGCTGGATATAGAGGGCAGAATGCATTCTTGCTGGAGTACACAAACGGGGTTCCTCTTGAGAGCAACCCTGTAAATGGGAGATATCTGAAACATTACCTATCCTAGGGGAGGAAGGTAAAACTTGTATTATAGATTGTATATATTTGCTTTACCAGTCAATAGGTAGGGTGAGCCGAAGACATTTGGAGCTTGCAGTGAAAGCCCCAAGGTCCAGGAAGCGTACCATTCCTTTCTAAAAAACATACAAAAATGATATACTTGCAAAAAAAAAACAAAAAGATGAGTTTTTGGGAGTCGTTATGCAGAATCGAAAGACAGGCACCTGGTCTACGAGTTCTTTGATACCTCGCAGGGAGGATATCATCCCTAGATGGAGCCAGCTGTTAACACCTGCATTTAACATAAGAGATATAAGACCAAGGGGAGGTAAAATTTCATTGTTTAAACACTTTGGTTTAAAGATTATCATACAAAGGTGACGTAATGGTCTAAAGGGCAGCCAAGTTAGCAAAATCCTAGGCTGTGATCGAAAGGAGCAGCCAATCCATGGCTGATACTCCTTCCGCCCTTCAAAACACGCGAGTAAGATAGGGGAAGTTCGGGCCTTTAGCCGCCTGCGCGCATCAAGGGTTGTAACATTGTTCGGGGCTGATCTACGGCTCATGCTAAATTCGCCGTCTGAAAGCGCAAGGTAGTTAAGGAAATGGAGGACCAGCGGAACCACATATAATCCTCCCGATCCGACGGTGGAGGGACTTAATCGGATCACACCGGCGGTCGGATTTGATTCCGCGGCCGGAACCTGCGCAGCGGATAAGCATCAGGGCTTCCAGCGGAAAGGGTACGCGAAGGTTGATCCAACGGCCGAGAATTGAAGACAGCATGGATCGACAGATATGTTGGTTTCCAGGAAATTAACATGCACGCGAGATAACCTTCGAACCACCCAACGGAACCCATTATTGGCTGCTCGATCCAACGGTTGCAGATCAGAGCATAGTGGATCAACGGCTGGAAATGATTCCGGAGTGGAAACTTGCGCACCCGATAAACCCACAAAGCCTGGCGGAATGTGGTATGTGTTACATGATCGGATGGTTGACGAGCGCTGGGCAAGCTCATCGACGTCCGAAAAGAATTCCGGGGGAGGAACAAGCGCGAAGGATAATCCCGGATTGCCCGGCGGAATTTGGTACATGGAACTTGATCCGACGGCGCATAGTCAACGGCAGATCGCATCGACGGTTGGGAACGATTCCGCTGAGCAAAGTTGCTCGATGGTTAAGAGGGAAGAGCCTAGCGGAATTGGTAAACAAACATGATCCGACGGCCTGCCTGTAAAGGAAGATCAGATCAACGACGGTGGATGCGTCCGGGACCCAGAGTTGCACGGTTGTTAAGGTCAGACGGCTCAGCGGAATATGGGACGTGGCGTTTAATCCAACAGTGAGGGGTGGAAGTACATCACATCGATGGTCACGAGCGACCCCGGAATGGAAACTTACACGGTGCTTAAGCGCCAAGATGCCCGGCGGAAAAGGACACATGGTGTACGATCCGAAGGCCAGGAATTTGCACAGGATATATCAAAGGTCGGAAATGAGCCCGGAGGAGAAAGGTGCACGGCTGTTAGAGATAAGTAGTGGTTGCGGAAATAAATGCTTCCCATGTGTCTAGTAGGGGCGGTCCTATAAAGGCACAATTGACCTCTTCTGCGATTATTTTATTGCTCGGGACCCGGCAAAAAGGACCTGTCGATTTGGGCACTTCCAGTTGTCAGTACCAGACGCGCTTCGAACACGCGCCTTCACAGTGAGCCAGGTAGGAACTTGATACTGTAACTCCTTCGCCCAATTATTATTATAAATTGAGAAATGGACCAACAGAGCGAAGCTTCTGTGTCTGGTCGGGTCCCAGATGAAAGGGAAGAATTCTTGGTAGATAGACACAGAGGTGTCTGTGACCCTTTCCTGTCTACAGGAAGTGTGTCTGGCAGTAAAGAAAGGTTATGGTCTTGTTTTTTGCAGGGAAATGATGTTCTGAATGTGTGCAAGTCCTTTTTATACTTTTTCGCCCTGGAGCAAACCCTCCACTTCCCTGAATTTGCCAAATGGTGCGCAGTAAATTATTCTCCCTCTCGAAGGGTCATTGTGAGTCAGTCTGCGTCTAGGATATTGTGTAAAATTGATGCTTCAGTAGTTAGAGAAAATCTTGATTTGCTCGAAAGTTATCCTGGAAACCGTGAGTCTGTGAATGAAGCCGTCCTTGCTGAGTTTTTCCGAAGTTGCCCAATTGATGCTCGCTCTCAATTCCTGTCAAGTATCCTGAAGGAAGGTCAGTCCCTGGAAAGCCTCTCCTTACCTTACCCCTTGCACGTTTTTAGAACTGAGGTGCGGTTAGTGATGTCTTTGGTTTGTCAGGTATTGGGTCTAGATGACGACTGTCATATAGGTCATGTTGTCCTCGGTTTCCTGCTAAAGGTAAATTCTTTGAGTCCCGAGTCCCAGTCAGCTCCTGTCCTTAATTTAGACGAGTATCTTGCCAAGGCAATCCACCTCCAGCTGACTGAATTTCCCAAGGTCCAGTTTTTTAGGTTTCAAACACACTTACTTAACATGTTGATATGTTCCAATGTTACCGAATTGAAGTTCTTGAGTACTCTGTCCTCTTCTGATTTGCCGAAGCAAATCCACCTGATCGAATTTGCCAATTCGATCATGTCCGAAATATACAGGATGTTGTTTGATGGAGAATTGCCCCGGGTCTTCGATGAAATGAAATATTTGATGCAGTCTTCACCCGAAGGTCGGGTGGGAGACTGGTTCCTGTACAAAGATTACACTGTTTTAAGAGTGTACGGCTTTACCGGTCAGCCTTATAGGTTGCCTTCCTTTTTAACTCCAAGGATTTTTGCTCTGGAGTTTATGAGACAAAGGTTGTTATC
>LPNX010330296.1:909322-932612 GCA_001517045.1 Pseudotsuga menziesii
AAAGTCTTTGAATATTAAATTTCCTTTTAAGGTCGGCCCTTTCATTTTTAAAGGCAAAGGTGCCCTGGCATGTATAGAGAGATTGATGGAACCTATGGATTTCGTTAAGGATGTAAATATGAACTACGACCCCCACCAGGTGATTTCATTAAGAAAGCAAGAAAACAGGAACAAACCGTTTGAACATCAAGCCGTTGAAGGGTTGTCTGAAGCAGCTAATTTGCTCACATTCACTGACGAGTCAAATGCTGAGGCAGAGGCAAATCCTGCATCTTGTTCAGAGATCCAAATCACAGAGGGTGTCAGTGTTGCTGTTAAGAGGAGTTTGGACGAAGCCGAGAGTATGGATGTGGATGAACAAACATCCCATAAGAAGGTGAAGCGGCTCAAAGGAGGTGAGATCATGGATGAAGGGGCGCCCGGAGTTTCCAAAAAGGCTGCTTTGGTTCCCCTGAAGACAGTACAGGTTAGTCAGTTTTCCTTTAAAGATTCATAAGGTGATATTAACAGTCTAGAATCTGGCTCCCTGTTTAAATCAAAAGAAGAGCTCAAAACGAGCTACCTAGAGAAGAGGAAGCAGTCCCTGGAAGAAACAAGAAATTTGCTCCCAAGGGTAAGGAACCTGCATAGTTCTAAAACATCTCTAGTTTTTGCTAGAGATGCGGAGAAAAATACTTTCAAGATAGCCATTGTGAATGATAAAAGAATGTCTGAAATAGAAATCCGTCTGGATAAAATTAGTACTCCAGACAAGATACAGTTACACAAGCAAACCAGCGACATTCTTTATTCGGACCTGTTGGAAGCCATGATGAAGATAAGCAAGTTGGAATCATTGGTTGACAAGTTGGAAATCCAATTGAGACATGAGAAAGTGGAAAACAAAGCAAATGTTGTTCAGGTGAAAAAACTACAAGCAAACATCGCCAGCTCAGATAATACCCAGGCCGTAAAGAAGTTGTTAGAAGAGAAAGATAATGCCCTACAGGTTTTGAAGAAGAGGTTGAAGATGCCAGGCTCAGAACATGTCCAATCAGCAGAATTGCTAGCCCTCCAGGAGGAGAAAGATAAACTCCATCAGGAAATGATGGAATACAAAGGGAAGGCTGGAGAGCTACAAGAGGAGAAGGATAAGTGGAATGCCGAGAAGGAAGCACTACTGTCCCAAATTTCCGAAATAGAGAGAGACTAGACTGTGGAAAAGGAGATTATGGATGAGCTAATAAGCCAAACCCCTGCCGGTGACGACTTATCTATTGTAGCTATCCGAAAGCCATTAGTTGATTGTTCTGCCGATGACCTGTTGGAATCTATGTCCCAAGTGAGTTTGAAGGAGGATACTATTAAGGAATTACAAGCCAAGAATGAGAAGGTGAAAGCTGAATTAACCAAGGTAAGCGAAATCAGAATGCAGCTCTTACAGGACAAGAGCCAATTACAGCAGAAGGTTGGCGAACTGAAAGAAAAATGTATTGGGAAGGGCCCCCTTCAGGGGGAGAAACACATCATTTGGGACACCCTAAGTATTGAAGTTACCAAGTTTAGGCACTACCTTAATTATATTGATGATTTGTGTGGATTGATAGATTCAGCTCAGCAGAGATTGAGAGTGGGAAACGAACACATGACGAAAAGACCTCTCGCTACAGCCCAAAACACCCTGGATTTCCTGAATTCATTAACATATCAAAAGTTGCATGACATGGGCATAAAGGATAGAGTCTCAATAATCCTGTCAGCAAAGAAAATCATTCACAAGCACCAGTTAATGAAGATTGTTCAGGACAGATCAGAAGAATTAATGGTACAGGTCAACAAGTTCAAAAAAGAGTTTGAAGGGTTGTTCGAAGACGGGTTGCCATGCTTCTGGAACGAAAAGGGTCGAATGATCCCGCAGGAACATTATAATCACCTGATTGTCAGGGCTCCTATGGACCATTCAAAGTTTAATGAGCTGGAGAAAATCCTGTCGGGACAGACCATTGTGGACATGCTAACTGAAGATTTCAAAGTCCTGCAGAAGTTCACAGCTATCAGAACCAGATTGCCTAAAAAGTCCTACGAAACATACATGGAGCTCGAGGTGGCCATCCGGGAAATGGTGGAAAGCGACACCCCAAGTTTCGAACAGTGGAAGGTTGTAGAGCGGCTGGGGAAAACAAAGTTTACTATTCCTCCGTAGGAACAAGTGGCAGGTACCGTGGAGCTGATGGGGCAAAGACTCGGAGCTGATTTGGCAAAAGACGTGGTGCTATTGGAGCAAAGATTCGGAGCTGATGGACCAAAGTTTGTTATCCAGTTATTTCATGCTCTATGATCGGTTAGGAATGGAATTGTAACAACTTCCTAGTGGTGTAGGATTTCAGTTACAAACTCTAATTTACGCCAGTCATTCTGTTATTGATCTGCTGGAGGCAGACTTATTATTTGATCTATAAATTTGTATCTCTTTAAGGAGATGGGGGTTGGAACCCATCAAAAGAATTGTTGGTTTGGAAAGACATATCTGTTTTGAGTAATAAAGTGAATGCATGAGAGTTTTCTATCAAAGATTCATGTGTCATTGATGTTGCAGTCTGTGCCATTTTCCTTATGTGCTTGTTATTTCCTTTGTGTAACACTCCTTTTTGTTCTTCCTTCGTATCTGGAATGCAGTGTTGAATGAGTAGAATTCATATGTTTATGCTCTATTCATTATTTCAGATATTATATGATTTTTCTGCTAAAATTGATATGGAATTCGTCTTAGACGCTCTGTATTGATGGACTGTTTTCTCATCCCTTCCGTTTCACCCAGATCAAATTTGATGACTGTAATGATGTGATTATCTTGCCTTTGACAGTTCTCGTGTATGTATCTTTATGATCTTTCACCTGTATATGACTCCATGCCCAATGGATATGTGATTGGTTCAGCCAAATGAATGAATGCTTAAATATTGTTTATCATTTGATTTTGCAAGATTTGTGTTGAGAGATCCCTCTCTGGGAGAGAAATATCAATATCTTCCTAAAGTGGTTTTGCTGTTACCTCGGGGTGTGCCTCCTACAACCTGGGTACATTCTGAGTGATAACAGGGAATATAGAATAGGATCATGTTCTGCTTGCATCATTGCATTAGCCTATGACCATGTCACATAAACCTTAGGTATGAAATTGTTTCTTAATTACATGGAACCTTCCAGCTGCTTCTAGAAGTGTCGGTATTTAAGCAGTAGAGATTAAATCCTGATTATGGGTACCCTATTTAGAACCCCTTTTCTAGTTTCGTGCCCATGTTCAACTTCCTTCTTAGGTCAGAGAGTCCCTCAGAGTCCTACCATGACTTTGAATGGAAAGCTCATGTTTCTTATTATCTCTTATGTTGGATATCTCTATTAGGGACTCATGTTTTATATCACATTGTAAATGCATTACATTCGTATGCTTGCCTTATTGAGCCTAATGTCAACTCCCCGCTTCAGAGTTATAACCAAATTTCCCAATCTTGTCTCAATTATATCCAAGCAAATCCTATTACTTATCCTTTGCAACTTGACCACCCCTCACCCTAGAGGAAACATTCCCTTAAGTGTCCTTATCCTACATGAGTTTCCTTACATTGAACATAAGTATATTTCATTGCTTTGAACTACTTTTCTTTCCTGTGACACTCATTTCCTCTTTATTGTACTATAAGCACATTTTATTCTTTTTCAAGCTTTATAATATAAAAAACACCCAAAAAAATAGTAAACATAAAAAACAAAATGGGAAATGATATTATATTATGTTGGCAGTTGTTGTGTCTCCTTTAAACAGAGCACGGTTTATGATTCCATCCATCATGGGTCGGGATTTTAGTATGGCCTTAGCATATGCACTCATTATTCAGATCTTTTTCCACCAACTAGTTAAGCTTGCAGTCCCCATGGAGCCTCTGTTGATGCCTCATGTGTCACAAATTTGTCCCAGTTTGCACACTTGAGTCTATGTTGCCTAAGTGTCTCCCTAGTCGGTTGTCGTGTCCTCAATCACCTCGGTGGCCTTTAGAGGCAATAGGGGACTCGATGGCCTTTGGTCCCAACTACTAACCAACATATATGTGTGCCTTCATTCTCTCTACCATACAAATACGACCTTTGATCTCTCTCCCACTTCAATCCATTCTTGGGTTTTTCCCAAATTTCTAGCCATGTGACTCTCAATCACATATTTCAACTTATGGGGTTTCAAAATTGGGTTCTCCCATGAATTCTTGGGCTATTTCCACTCTGAAATTTACCCTATGGTTTATATCTATGGATTCCCCAATGAATTTCACTACCCACATGAAGTTTTGGGCGATTTTTGCACTTCAAAACGTAGCTTCTTTCCAAGCTGTGATTTTTTGTTTTTACACAACTGGGAAGGAATGGCATTCTTAGAATTAATCCCAGGTTGTTCCACAATGGGATGGGGAAGACAAAAGACGAATTCCCATAAGGAATATGACTTATTGGTTAAGTAAACAGAGCCCATAACTTGCCATATGAATTTTTAGGTTTCTTGTCCCTTCATTAATTTGTGGGGTAATTTTCTCAGTTGCTTCCTTACAATAAGAAAAAATGCTAGCAAGGAAAGTCAAGGTGGATTCTCATGGTGACATTTGACAAAACAGGGTTCAATCCCACAACCCCCTCACCTGTCTCTAGTGGATACACATAGCCCCCATCGTTCACGTTGCTCCACCATAGCTAGCCTTTGCACATTTTACTATTACTGTAAATATTTACATGCTTCTACATTTTTTCCATGGCTTACTAGCACATGGTCTGAAAATATAAAATACTTGCCTTTCAAGCCACTCATTCACTAGCAGGGCCTTGGCCTTGAGCTCCACACTAGGATTCATATACCGCATATACATAGTATTTGTATATCAAGCCAATACATGATAAGGGTCAAAATGAGGGTATTACATTCCCCTCTCCCTTAAAATGACATCGTCCTCAGTGTTCCAATACTTAGAAATACTTACACATTGTTTATACATGTCCAACATCCACAAAATTGAGGTAGGTCATTTCCTGCATTGCATTCTTTAACTTGGATTCTCAGGACCAAGTCCCTTGGCCCCTACATGCTACTCCAGCTGGATTTGACCTTCTAGCTCCACATGAGGTCTATTTACCATAGCAAGTCCTTCATTTTCTTAACTTTATAGCTTATCCACAAGACTGAAAAAATTTACAGTTTCCTTCTCTTTGACTGCTCCTTATTGGACATGCATGAAGGATATGATTTGATCTGCACTTCCAACATTTCAGTGGCTACTTTTTATTTTCATGCTCAATAATCCTTGAGTATTCTTACCTTACATGTTTCCTAATGGACTGATAGGATGAAATCCTCTTCATTGATCCGCTATCCCTGCCACTACTGATATCTCCAACATACCTTTGACCTTATTTTGCAGACAAAGAGAGTTTTGCAACACTTTATGATTCATCACATTCTGCTACTTTTGTAACCTGAGCATCTCCCCAATATTTTATTGGGTCTTGGAAATTGTTTGAAGCAATTTTTCATCCAAATCAAATAGTTTTTGGTCGATTTCCATGGTCAATGTGTTCATCTTACCATACTTTGTTTTCCAATAACACTTGATTTATAACAACGACAACCAATTTGTTCAATGCTCACCTGCATAACACAAGCATTAAAATCAGTCAATTAATTGCTCAATTGACTTGGACGGTTCATGCTTTATCCAAAATACTTTCACTGATTTCATGCTTTCCCAATATACAAATAAACTCATTCATAGGAGTTTAACTAATTTAGCATTCACACTTTATTTCAAGCAAAAATAAATAGAATTAACTTTCAGTTGTAACATGCATTCACAATTTTCTATCTCTAGAATGCATCAAACACAAAGGAAAGAGAAGAGTTAAGAGTTTTTCTCCCTCTTAATCTTGTTCCAATCCGGAGCCCCACCATTGTGGTTCCATTCTCCTTGGCCTCTTTCATTTCAATTGTGAATGCTTCGCTTCCCATTCCTCATTTTGGCAATGGCATTCAATGTCTAAGGTTTGTCAAAGGCTCTACAACCATGTTAGTCCCCATGGTCAGCCTACAAAACCTTAACTACTAGGATCATGACAATTCCACTAGCATCATTCTCTATGGATACTCATGCCAAGTTTTCTAAGACAGTCACATGTCTGAATGCATCCTTAGGATTCCTTCAAGGTTATTTCTTCTAGCATTACCTGCATTTCAGCAAGGAAACAATTATGTATAAGCTTGACTATCATAAAACTTATCCTCTTTAGGTTTATCATATACACATGAAATCATACACCAAATAAAATAGAAAGTACATGATAACAAAATACTTATCTGTATGAGTAACTTCACACCGCTCCATCAGTATCTTGCTTTGCTAACAAGCCTTGGATCACATGTAGATATAATAATGAATGTTTGGCCAGCACACAGGATGTGGCACAACATTAAATGTCCAACCAATGCATCGTCTAGATTTACCAGGCATCTGTGGTGCTAAACTAGTCCCATACCTGGTTTACCCTCTCCATTGCCAAGCCAACACTTTCGTCTGGGTCAACAAGATAATGGAAGGAAAATGTACAAGAACCATTTTCATTCCAGGTAACAAAGGAAACTTTCATCTCGGTTTCCCCTCTCTTACAACCAACATTTTCCCTTGGTACAATCCACACCTAGGCTTTCCCTTGTGCTCTTCGCTTCCTCAGCCAGCGCATGCCTCACAAGCATAATCCATCTTCTTAGAGAATCAATTCCCAAACATGGGATCATTCTCAATAACTGGGCTCTATTTTTTATTTACCTTCTTCAACTGCAGCATCACTTTTCCTACCCATTACCTAACAATACAAGGGCAAGTCGATCTCACTAGTATTGTTGATATAAAGCTATAATATAATTTATAAAAATCCACTCTCTGATATTGAGACACCAGGAATGCATCCATCCCCTTAGGGTGTAGTCAACGTCGATAATCAGAACATAACACAACACCTGAAAGGCTTGCACTCCTCTATGATTGGTGCAATGTAGTCCATAATTTCAACTCAAACAATCTTAAAAATGAAAACATGTTTTGCCTATTAATTTCTACAATTATACATATATATTTTTCTAACAATGTTTACAAAATACTTATCTATTTGTAGATGTCTTCTCCTTTCCCTTTTGTGGGGAATGGGGCTCCCTTTTCTGAGTTAACAACCCCTCAAGTTTGTTACCCCAATTCCTTTTCTCTTCGGCTCTAGCGATCAACACATCCCCTATTGGCATAATTTTATCAGCTTACCCGCATTGTTTACCAACACACAAATCACATGCGACATTATCAGGGTCGACAATGGCATTTCGTCTGAAACCCATTTTCAAATCATGGCATTCTTCCCATGGAATTTGGATTCGTGGGACTTATCCTTGTGCATGGTATTTCCCAGCCCTCATCACAAGCTTACACACATTTCCATATCTATCCAACACTAACCAATCCCTATTTATCACTCTTGCAATCAACATAACTATTATCTGCATGGCTACCATCAACATTCCTCATGTTACCTGATAGGATGGCCTTTTACCAAAATAGTCCTTCCACTAACCTCTTGATCATGTATTTGTTGTTCCATCATATCCTCACAATGATGTCAGTCACATGAAACTACATCATCAACATCTTCAACCACGCTTCTATTGTATTTGGTCCTACAACCATTACCATCAACAAGAATAGTCATAAACCACTATAACAGTTATTAGTGGCTTTATTGCATATGTAAAACCATTATATTGATATCAATATGCAACATCATGTGCACTATGCATTATCTCTTAATATGCCTACTAGTCAATATATATTTCATTTGTCTAATCTCTTGCATTCCTAGCATTCCTATTCCAATATTTATGTATATAAAACTCAAAAAATGTAAACATATAAGCAAGAGAATAGTTAAGGAATTCTCCCTTTTCAACTCTTCATCCTAGCATGGAATTCCTATCCCATATCATAGTTGGACCGATTCATGCCCTCTCTTCTTTTCAATGTTTCCTTATGGAGATCATTATCTAATTTTTGCTACGACCACTTATCATCCTTATGTAGCATTAATTGTCAATTGAAACAACTCTCCATGTTCTCTATTCACAGTTCCCTATTGCTCCAATTGCTTTGGAAATTATAACTATGTCCAAGCTTGTCCTTTCTTGGAATTCCTATGGATTAACAATGTTGTAATTAATTCTATTCCAAATCCATATGGAGTGTTTTCAAGGTCCATTATATTTCATTGGGCCTTATTCAACTATGAGATTCACTTTCCCTTCCCATGGAGATACCTATCACAATTTTGGATCACACCCTAGATTCACACATGGGAATGCTTCATTCCCTAATTACCATCCTTTGCACGACCTCTCTATCATTATCATGAATTACATGATAGGTCCACCCACTCAAATGTCTTATTCCATTCATGACAAGTTCTTTTAGCATGCATACAGGGAGAGTTTCCTCACCTTTGTCAGTAGTTTTCATCATTGGTTGTTATACAAAGGGTCTCTTTTGCATGCTACTTGCATCTAGTATGCGTGAGAGACACACATGATTACTAGTTCATGTACATCTTGTTCATCCGAGTTATTCCAAATCATATATCCGTGTTGTGTACCTCGTGTTGGTTGATGGGGGATCACCTAATTCCCTCCTTTCAATAGAATCCATTCCATTGACTTCATATCATATCTTCTAGAATTGGGATCTAGAGTTAGTTGAGTGCATGGAGACTTGGAGCCATCAGTGGCAGGTTCTCTCGCCATCAATAGATTGGGAATATATCAGTGTCCCCTAATCGATGGATGCTTCCAGTGTTCGACCTCAACACCTCTATTTGAACTTGTTGAATGCATTCAGTACCTTGACACCCATTTTCATCATCAGTGGGTTGTCTCGCATCTGTTAACAATATACATCAATGACTAGTAATCAGATGATGTTTCATCATGTTTAACCTCAACACCTTTATTCACGTGATGGGACATATACCATCAGTGGTTTGTATAGAAGACCTCGAATTATGATAGAATTCCATATATGCTACTACCTTGATTGTGACAGTACCTATGGGATTTCAGTTCTCATACTAGAGCAGTGTACTTCATTATGTACTAGATGTATTCATTCAATATGGAGACTAGACTCGACTATGTATTGTACATGGCTATGACCACTTATGACATATGTCCATTACTCTTATTCATTGTCCTTATACCTATATGTATTTAGTATTGCTATATATATTCCATATCTACAGTCATGTATTCAAAGTCATTATGTATTATGTTGACAAGTGGCTAGTTCTTTCGATTGGTTCTTCACTACTCCACTTCTAGGATTAATATAATGTATTTCAGCCATTGTGTACCCCTTTGAACTCACACATTAGGTGGAATATGTTATAGTGTGATTTACCACACCTTATACATCATGTCTTGATGCCCTTCACTTATCCCTCTGAGTGTCACTATACCCCCTTACTCAGTGTATTCCTGATACTTAAGTATAACCCTAAAAAATTTAGTTTTGAAGATACACACGGGTGAACAGCTTTGCAACCCGTCTATATGCATGTTGCACTATTACAGCCTGCATACATAAGGTTTCGTGCTCAACACAAAATATATTTGGATTTTTCATCATCAAGTAATGAATAGCTTGATCCTTGACCCTCCATATGTTGGAAAACGCTCTGATTCAACCCTCCATTCCCCATTTGAGGTATATATATTGAGCCAGAAGAAAATTTGAGAGTAAGGAAACAATAGTGAAATTTTGCCCCATTCCCATATGCTTGAGTCTACATCCATTTATCCTTGTTGATATAACTATTTATGTTCATTTCCCAAACTCTCCATTGTCTTTGTGAGCTTTCCATGGTATAGAAGATTGAAGTGGTGGAGGAACATGGTTTCTTGGTTCTGATGAGTTACCGACGGAGGTTGTCTATTTGTACTTTTGTTTTGAATTAATAGAAATACTCTTTTCTTGTCCAATTTCATGTGCAAATGTTATATATATTTCCCTTGGTATATTTGCTTCAGACGTGTTTAAATGGATTATGCTAGAGTAGGTGCTAAAATTTCATGAATATATTGTATGCTTGGATATATTTGTTGTTCAAGACAAGTTGTAGGTTTCAAGCATTGGATTGAAAGCTCAACGAAGGACTCTTTTGAACTTCCAGTTGTGGTACGAACATTTATTTCCGTTGTTGGCATTTACATTTATATGGCATATTTGGGGGTAGTGTTTATTTTTGGTGTCATCCTATCTGTTGTGGTTCATGCCAAGCCATATGAATATTTTCTCTGTAATATTTTCTATGAATATGATCATAAGGTGTGATGTGGACCAAACACATCAGATTTGTGTGCATGACTTTGCACGTGTGACGGGGTCCAAAGGCAAAAGAAATATGATCTTTTGATAGTGTGGGATATCAACAACTCAGAGCGATCCAGGATCACAAAAATGTGCAAAGTTTATTTTAATTCGAATGAGCATGAAGGGAAAACCATCCTGGAGACGTGTTATTCTCTCACGTGTTTAGGCTTTTAAAAGGAGTTTTGGAAAACCAATTCTTCGAGGATCCCAAAACCACTTGTGGTCTGACTTTTGATGTGAGATGCAGAGATGTGACATGGGGTGATGTCAAGATTATGGGACCCCCCCATAAATCACATTAGACTCAGGATATTATACAGATCTCATCGACGACCATCACACTTTCAGGCTTGCAAACTTGCATGAAGTTTAAAATGACTAGCACGATCCTTAAAGGAAAACCACTTAGATGATGTGTCTCACTCTCATGCATTCATGCCCAAAAAGCAGTTTTTGGAAACCACTAACTCATGGAGCATGAACCCACTTATGTCTAATGAGTGGTACCTAGCCACATTGGAAGATGACACATAGGATTGACTAACACATCAGCGACCATGTGCCATGTTGCATCAGCATCATGACACATCAATGGAAAATTCGAAAAGGTTAAAAAAAAGTCTGGAGCCAAAATCTTGTTTTAGCCATAATAGGAGTAGATTAAACCATAATTTGGTGAGACTTGCGCCATTTCAACACTATTAAATAAAACAACAGGATCACCAGTGACGGACAGGGACCCATTCTAGTCATATTTTGCAGAAATTTCAGTTTAATGGGATTTGAAGGTGTGTAGCCCAGGATAGATGGAGGCTCCGATGAGGCCCAAATTTTTATGGTGGGGGAATGATCCAAGAACATGGAAAACTTTGGATCCTTGAGTCCAAATTTAAAAGGATGTGAATCCAAGAGGTGAAAGAAGGCCAAACCCCACTATTTGGGCGTGCAAAAAGTCATTTTTTGAAAAATTGAAGGAGATAAAAGTGAGCCAAGAGCTTGTAAACAAAAGAAATTCCAATTTCGACATTTTGTCTACTCATAAAGCTAAACAACTTTTCTTAGAGTTTATTTTCCCATAAATTCTCAATTTGCGAGATAGCAGTTTTCAGTAAAAATTCAAAGTTTACAAGAATTGCGATAATCAAAAATTTGTGATTTCAAAATTTTATAAGATTTAACGGGGGCATCATATTTGAACGATGAAGGTGTTTATGTACTTACACTTATATGGGTTATCAGTTCCCGATATATATAAAAAATCGAGTTCTTTATCAATTTTCTTCCAAAGGTCTTGGAAAGTGGTCTTTCATATTACTTGCAGCTAGAGAAATAGGGTAAAATTGGACATTAACTGTGTTTTCAGAGAGATATAACTCTTAGTGCTGAAAACAATAATGAATGGGGGTTTTGTAGTTGGAAAGAGTATTAGTAAGAGAATAAAAGAAATGAACCTGAATATAAATCAGTATTTTCCTAAAATTCCATAAATCTAAAAGAAAAGGGGCCTACAACTTACTTTTGACAATTGTTGTCAAAAAGAGGAATTTTCCAAAAAAAATCTTATGCATAAAATTTGTTATGAAGTTTTAGACAAAATTTGTCTAACAATTTTGAATATTAGAACACGTTGCATATATTGTATAGGAAAGTTTCTACAAGTTACAGGTTTATAGCTCAGTGCCACACAACCCAAATTACACAGTAAAGATGGAAGGGATAGAAATTTCAGGTGGTCTAATAGAAGAAGTCGAAGGGTAAAATATGTTAGGATTATTAATCCTCCCTTGATCATACTGTCTATTAGATTATTTTTTCCTAACTCAGGAACCTTAAATTAATTAATTGGGTCCACTTGGCCTAATGGGGACACATGTACCAGTCACTGGAGTGTCGGGAACACTGCTAGAGGTTAACTGCCACTTACTACATGTGCATGCATCAGTTTGGGTGCCTCCTAGACCAATCCCTACATTTTAGGAGCCACTGGGAATCCTGGCACCAACCTACTTCATTTAGTTGGAGTTAGTACTAGTTAGTCTCAGTTAGCCCCCAGTTACTTTCAGTTAGTTCACAAACAATTAGATAGCGCATGTCTTGAATGGATTATGCATGGATGCATGTGGAGTAGGTGCCTTTTCCCACCTACCACACTCAGTTGCACTAAGTTAACTAGCTATCACTATTTGTTTGAGTTGGTTGGACATCTCGGAGTTGATTTTGGACTCCGATATTGATTGAGAGACCATGAGTTAGAGATTCAGTTAGATATAGTCATATCCACTTGGGAGATTCGAATTCATATCCCATGCATTTGAATTCTTCCTATGTAAACTATTGTAACACTAGATATTATTATTGTGAATGATACTGTAAATTTCTAAGCAATACTTGTTTGTTTCCTGTGTGGTTTGTTTTGTTCAGTTTGTATCTTCATCCTCCATTATTTTGCTACAAACATTATTAGAACTATCTGCTTGAGGATATAAATGGCATTCAAATTATAATACGGTATCAAAGCCTTCTCAGGAAGGTTTCATGGTTGTTTCTCTCCATTGAACATCAGAAGCAGTTGGGTTTCCACAGAAGTCCCCTCTGAAAATTTGCTAGCTCTGGATTTATTCAAAGCAGCAAATAGGGCATGACGGACCCTGAAAATGTGTTCATGTGGAGAGGAAGGCCATGATTCTAATAGCTCATATGTTTTAGTGTGTTATTGCAGTGAAATTGACAAGTGCTACGTAGCTTGTGTGAAGTTTTGCAGTACTTCTAGCCGAAGCAATTATGAGTTCTCAAAATCCTAAACCACGGATCCTCACAACTTCCAATTATCTTGATTGGAGGATTGATATGCAGCAGGCCTTACGCAAGCATGGCTACCACAGGATCATACACAGATGGGAGCCTGAGCCTCATCAGCTAGTAGAGAGAAACAAGTTTCTTAACCGTTGTGATGAAGCATTCGGGTACTTATGTACTTATATTTCTAGAGATCTCATCTTCCACCTAGAAGGATTGAGGATTCCCAGAGAATCCTGGGAGAATCGTGATAGCTTGTTTAACAAACAAGATGAGATTTGGGGACATATTCTAGAGAATGAGTTGGTATCTTTACATCCCATTAGTTTCGAGACTATTGAGTAATTATTTACTAAATTCAAGTCTCTAGTACTCCAATGCAGATAGTGTGGGATAGAGTGAAAGGATGAGCAGAATGTCCTTTCCATACTCAGCAAACTAGGCCCTGAGTATTCTATGTTTGTTTCCATATTTCATTCCAAGTAGGAAATCTTTCCTGATTTGAAGGTTCCTTCAATAGATTCTTTTTATGATTCCTTAATCAAGGAGCAAGACAAGTTGATGAGAATGGGAGTCATCAAGACCTCCAAAGATCAAGCTCTCCTAGTTTCTAACTCTTCCAAAGCACAAGCAAAGGGGAAATCAAAGAAGAAGGAGCCAAAGGCAGCTGATTCGAAGCCTAAACAAAATCAGCAAGCTTCCAAAGGGGCCTATGGCTCTAAGAAGAAGAAATTTGAGAAGAAATTATGTCCCTATTGTGAAAAAGGGTACCATCTTGAAGATCATTGTATGAGGAAGCAACTTGATGAATTGACTTCCCTTCTCAAGTAGCATAACATTGCTTCTTCATAAAGAGAAAAGAAGTCAGATAATGGACATGAAAGATTTCATGCTTTGAAAGCAGGACTGCCTCGGTCTACAACATATTTGATTGATTCTGGAGCCTCCAATCACATGGTGGCCTCTAAGGATCTCTTATCCTCTCTCAATATCAAAGAAGGGCCCACTATTCACATGGGAGATGATTCCCAAATTCTAGCAACAGGAAGAGGCACCATCAGAGTGAAGCATGGTGTGTTCAGAGATTTCCTATATGTTCCCTCCCTTGCAGCTAACCTGTTGTCTATTTATCAGATGACTCACACCGACTCACCAAAACAAGTGGTGTTTGGACCTGACTCAGTGGAGATCACAAAAATATCAACAGGGGATCTTGTAGTGAAAGGAATTGTTGATCATGCCTCCAAGGAATACATTTTATCTGACTTCATGTCATACATAGCTCCAGCATCACCACAGCTTTCATTCGAAGCTGATGAAGGTATAAAAATTCCTTCACTTCCTATTGCAGATTCAGTTTCAATTCCTGATATTTCAAATTCGGATTTAGAAGAGGAGTCATCCCAGCATGATCCATACATTGAGCTTACACCTCAAATGGATCTAGATCCAGATCCAGCATCTACCTCATTCTAGCAACCTAAATGGGCTAAGCATCTCATAGAAGCAGCTGGAGATGGTGTTGGGGATCCATATGACAAAATAAGAACGAGGTCCCATAATCAGAAGGAGAGTGTTGCACTGTCTCACACAAGTCCTCTCCTTACTGAGAGGTGTTTTATGATGCTTTGGTTAGATCCTCAATCCTTCAGGGAGGCTTTCCATGATCCTCGATGGCAGGTAGCCATGGATGAGGAGTTTGATTCGCTACATGACAACCAGACCTAGGAACTTGTCTCCTTACCTCCAGGAAGGAAGCCGGTACAATGCAAATGGATCTACAAAACCAAATAGTTGTTGATGGGACCACAACCAAGTACAAGGCTCGGTTGGTGGAAATAGGGTACTCTCAGGCCCAAGGCTTGGAGTACAATGAGACATTCACTCTAGTAGCTAGAGTGGACTCCATCGAGCTGGTATTAGCCATTGTTGCTTCCAAGAGATGGGAAGTACATCACATGGATGTGAAGAGTGCCTTCCTCCATGGTGATTTGGAGGAAGAGATATATATGTTAGATTTTTATCATTTAAGCAATATGATCTTAGGATCTTATCTAAGAGAATAACATGCACAGCAATCAATCACAAGAGAGAATAGACACAAAGATTTTCCTCGCAGAAACCATAAAGGAGAAAACCCTGCAACTTCCTCGGAGATAGAATGAGCACCAATAGCAAAAGTAAAACCTGAAAACATAAAGATGATCTCCGATAGCTAATCTCTCTCACTTGTGCCAGCACTTCCTCTCTCACTCATGTGCCTCAATTGAGTGAGTGAATGTGACAAATAGAGAGGCTCACTCTCTATTTATACTATTTTTCAACTTGACAATTACTTACCAGGGCCGACATCTCTAGGAGAGTCTAATAACCCTAGTGCCCCTCAACTGTGGGGACTTTGCCCTCCGATCAACAAGGAGGGTTAACCTTAACTCAATTGTGGGGACTATTTCCCCGACTTGCAATAGAGGGTTAACCTCAATGACTTTACATGACTTTGTTATCTAAATGACTCTCCTGATAGGAACATTGGCGTACAATGAAATACAAATGATTCTCCCAATAGGAACATCGGGGTACAATATAAGATATATAAGTGAATACATTTCGAAGTTACAAATACATCAACACTCCCTATTAACTAGGAAGGTATTCTCTTGACACAATTCATCAGCACAAGTATTCGTCACTGGATCATCATCAAAGTTGGATCATCACTGGATCATCACTGCTTCCGCTATCTCGAACAAATGGTGTTATCTCTCAATTCTACTCGTCACAAGAAGTTCTACAGAGCCAGCCCTTTTTCATGCTGGTTGTAGGCCTAGCCTCCATGTATGTCTTCATCTTCTTCAACACTTATATCTGACCATGGAAGTAACACATCCAAGAACCATGTCAGAAAGGCCCTCCCAACACTTACATCTGACCATGGGAGGAACACATCCACCACCATGTCAAAAAGGCATGCCCATCACTCACATCTGACCATGGGACGAACACATCCACCACCATGTCAGAAAGGCCCAGTACTCACATCTGACCATGGGAGGCCCAACCTGCCACCATGTCAGAATGGCCCAACACTTACAACCGACCATGGGAGGAACACATCCAAGAACCATGTCGAAAAGGCTCAACACTTATATATGACCATGGGAGGAACACATCCAAGAACCATGTCAAAAAGGCTCAGCACTTATATCTGACCATGGGAGGAACACATCCAAGAACCATGTCAGAAAGGCTCAGCACTTATATCTAGCCATGTGGGGAACACATCCTACATCCATGCTAGAAAGGATCAGCACTTATATCTAGCAATGTGGGAAACACATCCTGCATCCATGCTAGAAAGGATCTGCACTTATATCTGCCTATGGAAGGAACGAATCCTACCATGTCAGAAAATCTCTGCACTTACATCCACCAGCATGGTAGGACACACCTACTACCATATGTGGAAAGGCTCTGCGCTTACATCCGTCGGCATGGTAGGACACACCTACTACATGTTACCACCTAAGTTGTACTTAGTGGTTTTTTATCAAGTGAGCTTGGTGAAATGGACAACGATAACTTGTTCGAACTTCAGAGAACCTTCAGTCTTGCTTCTGGGAAGCTTTGTTGTACTATATCACATGTTTATACCCCATGGGGAATTGTAATAAATGTTCTAGCATGATAGTGTCTGTAAAAAACTCGGTCTATTAGACTTTATTTGTCAATCTGATCAGCCCAGGGTGTTTTTTCCCTTGGTTATTATTGGTTGTTGAATAAACGACTGAAAATTTCTGAGTTTTTTACTCCATACCTCCAAAGTTGGGGTGGTCGGCTTGGCATTTAGGCCTATTGAGGTTATTAGAGTTTATGTGTCAATGTATAAACATGCTAGACATCGTGGTTGAGTCATATGAACATGTCTAAGTCCCACTAGGTTTTTTCAATTTTTCAATTTTTTAATTTTTTCAGTGTTTTTTATTAAAATTTAATTTTTCCAAAACTTAGGCTATTTTTTAATAGTTTAATTGGAAAAATTGATTTTGTAATAAAAGTGGGCCAAATAATCAGTTTCAGTCATGCAGGTGCTCATTTTCAAGCTAAGAGCACCATGTAAACCCATGGACCCACTATTTCCTAGTTTTGAGTGATTTTCCATCACTCAGGTCAGAAAGCCCCAAAAATCAATTATTGATTATTTTAATTAATAAATTGATGAATAATGGAGCAAATCCAAAATCATAGATCAGTGGATTCTCAGCCGATTTGATTGAAATCAGTCAGATCTGAAGCAGATTGACTGGATCTAACAAATTCTAGACTGAAGGAGGTGATCAAATCAGATCCAGAGTTGATCTTCAGCATCCTTTATGGAGAATTTCACCCTCCCTCTCTCCTCCACACGTTTTTGGCTCATCTCGATGATTTTTGGTGGATGCTTCAATCAACAGGTTGAGGTGTCAGTCAGATCAGCCCCCCGATTGACAATTGCACTCAGTGAGACTCAGATCTGGCTCAGCTAGACACAGATCAAGCATTGATGGACTCTCCTTCAGCTGATTTGATGTGTCTCCTTGGGATTTGCGCCCCCCTGGGCTGGATCTCCTAGTTTTTGTATATATCCAAGCACAGCAACCTCTTCCAAGCTAATTAGAACTGGGATTAAGGTGTTGCTGCTATTCTAATGTTGTTATTGTTCATTTGAAATAAAGAGAAGCTTTGGAGGCAATATGGTGTTGTGCCATTGCATGTGTGGATGATTATTGCCATTATTTTACTGAGGTAACATGTATCTGTGTTCATGATTTGCTAATTGCTTGTAGATCTGTTGTTGAGATTGATAATAAGCTTATTATAATCTTGATAGGAAAGGTGCTTTTCAATAAGTTTATTGGCCATCTCTTTCCTTTGATGCATGTTTAGAGATCTAGATTCAGCATGTCCTATAAGCTTATGTGCATGTTATCTTGAATCTCTGTGTATGTACTAATCGGATCTCACAAGTTTTTCGGCAAATTTTTTTTTTTCAGCTGAGCTGCGGGTTCCTACATTGGAGAGGATGCTGATCTAGTTTGTTTCTTCACTCTCTTCAAAACCTTCCAAAGGAATAGTCCCTCGACATTCCACCTGAAAGCTCCACTGTGGATCTTCAAGGAAACCAGCATTTCTCTCCTCCTCTTCCTCCCTCAAAATCAACACTTTTACCCGGTTACGTTGTTCATAGATTTGATTTTGTTTAGATCTATCATATTAAAATTAATTTCAACGTATATCTATCTTATCAAATCCCATAGTCTAGATCTTGCTCTTAAAAAGTTTCATAAGCATTCTAGATCTAGCTTTAGGGAAATCGTCCTTTTTGCATGGAAATTTAAAGAAAATTTGTAGCTTGCATGCATTAGATTTCTATTTGATGTTATAAAAGATAAATCCAGCAATCAGTGCACATAATATTGTCTGCCTAAAAGGAAATCCAAGATCCCAAGGAAAACTTGCTTTCTTTGGTTCCTTTTTTACCTTTTTTTTAACTAGTTTTTACTTAGCCTTGTTGGTTAAAAGTGAGCTGACCCAAAGGTACTTTCAAAGTGCTTTTGGGAATATTTCAGTCTGATATGCTTGCTGGTTTTTAGCAGGTTTGACAGAAAATAAAGGAATCTGTTGTTCGGAAGTGGCCTCAGGAGCGTTCAAATCCCCCTAGGGGTCTCCCATTTGACTAAAACCTTTAATTTTCGCACCTTGTAAGCTCTTGATTTCAATCCGTATAAGGATCAAGAGGGATTATATCAGTTCTCTAATATTGTAACCACTGTTAATAAAAGTATTTTTTGAATAGGCTCTTTCGAGCCCATTCCCCACCCCCCCTGGGGGGGATTTGCGTCGGTGTCCTTTTTGTTGCTTTTTGATCATTTCATTTCAAACTAGCATTGATCTAATCTGTAGGGTAGTATAATTTATTTTATTATTAATTTCATATTCCATACTTTATATTTCAAAGTAATCTTAATACTTACCCCACGACTTCCCGATTGACCCGAAAGGGGAAAGAGATTCGTGGTAGGACTAATTAGAAAACTAGAATTGTGCATCTGTTTTCTTTTGTATCATTTTGTATTTCAGCTATTATAAAATTAATCCCTCCTCGATTCCCCGATTGAGATCCACTTGGATCAAAAGAGGTTCCTAGAGGGTTTTCTTTTAAACAAGAACACCCATTGTAAAATTTACTAAAATTGACAAGACTCCGGTGTGTATGCTCTGCACTTGGCTGCGGTTCATCCGATCAGTCAAGCTGTATCAAAAGCACTTGAGTGACTAGCATAATTAGGACTCACTCTCCCAAATTAACAAACCAACAGGTGAAAATCCAACACCCAGATCAAACCATCACGGTGGCAAAATACCCAAAGGAAGCGGGAACTTCTGAAAAGTGACCTCGGGGCGCCGATCTCTGTCACACCCTAACGGGTGCGTTATGAACAATAGCCCCAAAGACTCCATTCCGCCCACATATTCCTTGCGGGTAGCCGTGAAGGTTTACTTTTGGACATACTCCAAGTACTCTCGGGTATATCTGGAGTCCCTCTTTCGCCTAATTTTAAACAACTCACACTTCAAATTTAACTTAAAACATACCAAGAGGAAATCGCAAAACATTCACTCCAACCACATGCAAGTACATTGATCTTATTGATTTGACTCCATTCTAAGGCACTGGTTATTTTCTTGCTTTATATACATATTGTGTCTCAGCATTGTGCTTTCGTGTGTTTATTTTCATATCTTGTCATCTTTGATCATCTATAGTTAAATTTCAAACTCCTAAATAACTCATCCAATTTAACATCACCATACTAAGTAATTATCCTTAGTAACTTAATAGGGTCTACCCCCCTTGGCTTCGTTAGGAGTTGAGCCTAAACAGAGGAGTCAAGAACAAGGTGACAGCCTTGACTCGAGACTTGCCCCCAAGGACACACCGAGTGGCTTGAATATTTCTACCACGTGACCCAGGTGTGTGAAAGGCGGCAACACTTTTTGGCACCATTGTCGGGGATAAATCTTTTTATTCCCGGGTACGACTTAGCTTAGCTTTTTTCTAAATAACTAAAAAGATAAAAACTTTTAATTGATCTGGTATTTAAAAAATATAAAAATTAAAACTTGATCCATCTGGCGACTCCACTGTCTAACATTGCTTCTAGAATTTCTACTCGAAGAAACCGCTGACAATTATTCAATCCTCTCCCTGATCCCGAAGGGTTTATTAGGGAAAGATTGAATAGGTAGACTTCTCATAGAAACCTTGAAGATTTAGGAGACCAATCCCTCTCAGATATCCATCACATATTTGTAGAGAGTCATGTTCACTAATCTCAAGAAATGACGGAATTTTTCAAACCCCTTGACTTTTCTCAGATAGCAGGTAGTCCTCATGACATTCTGAATGATGCTATCAAGAAGCTCCCCATATTTCAAGGCAATAATGCGGCCATCACTGCCATGTCTCACCTTCGAAAGTTTGAAAAGCACCTGGTCAGTTGTTGTAATGATGCTGCCCATGACCATGATGATGTCAAAATGACGCTCTTTGCTTTATCCTTGGAAGATTATGCTGAAGAATGGTACTTCGACCTAGATGATTATTCATACAAAACTCTTAATGAATTCCTAGAGGGTTTTAAGAAGAAATTGGGGGAAAATAAAGAACCAAGACATCTACTTGCTGCCCTCCATAACATAAAGAAGATGGAGAATGAAACCATTGATGAATTTAATACTAAGTTCAGGCGTGTGGTTGTGGACCTCCCTAGAGAAATCAAGCCAAGGGATGCCTCCATCCTCATATCTTACATCGAAGCTTTCACTGGTGATTTAAGGAACCAGTTAAGGGACAAAGAGCCGACCGATCTAAAAACTGCTCAGGAATTGGCCGAGAAAATAGAAAAGAATATGCAGTCTTCAGGCAAATCCAACATTCCAGGTTACACTAGGGGAAACACTTCATACAATGAAGAAAAGGGAAAAGCCTTTGAATCAGAAGAAAAGGGAGCCTCTAAATATCCCATGGAAAAGGTAACAGACATGATAAAATACTTGGTTACTAGTCAAAACCAACTTATGGCAGATCAGTCTGCACAATTGAATCTTATGCACAATAGAATAATCACAATGGAAAGAAATAATGGACCTAGGAAATTTCAGCCTAGGCAGAATCAGATGTATCAAAAGAAGTTTCCTCAACAAGAGCCTAGGATTCCAAACCAGTTAGACTCAGCTAACATGGTAGAAGAAGTAATTCCATGGTGTAGACCCTGTGAACAATTCCACCAAGAAAGCACTTGTTATGTTGCAAATCAAGTCATGGAACATGGAATTCCCGAGGTCAGTAATCAAGAAACAAATGCAAGCGAGCCTAATCATATATACATGGTAGGCCAAGCCTACCCTTTGTCACCATCTAGATAGTACAAGCCTGAGGATGAAACCATTGCAGAATCTTATAGTGAAACTTATGATGAAAACTGTAATATATATGATGGGACTCCTATGTGTTCTCCATATAATGATGACAGTCTGGAAGGTTTACTACCATGTGACCTTTTCTCTGAAGAAGATGAGTATGAAAATGAGGACAAGTATAGCTTGGAGCATGATACAAGTGACGAAGACTCCCTTATCCCTGATAAAGATGTTGATGAGGAGTCCTGGACATTCATGGAAAATCTAGTCTGTGACATGAATAAAGAGGAAAATAATGAACCAAAAACTTTTGATGGTTTTGTTGATTTTTCTGTCTATGGCATATCTAAAGGAGAGAGCATGGACCATGTGGCCTTGGGAAACTTTGATATGAAAAAGGAGCATGCAGTTTATCCATATGATCATTCAAAGTCATATCATGCAGAGCCACACAAAGGTATCAATAATGAAGACATGGAGAAGCAGTGTTGTGAAAAGACAGATGTGATGCAGTTATTAGAATATCAGTCTCAACTATCATCTTCACATATAGAGTTTCCTCATGACTTGGAGCCGCTTGGGGCTTACACAGTGAATTATCATCCGGTAATCCTTGATGATCAGTATGATGGTGTAGTCAATCTGCTTCATCATTCTAATTTGTACATCAACCCTGTCCAGTCATGGATAGAAGCAGCCTGCGCAAGCACTTACCAATTTGGGAGGAAGTTTGACGACATTATTCATGCCTATGATTTCCCATCCATCCCACCCCTTCCGGATCATCACGCAGGTTTGCATTTATGAATAAGGTATCCTTACTTTGGCTGGTAACCAAAGACAAGGAAATTTTTTCTTATGTTAATAAAATTCTTAGGTGGTTACATTGGATTTTTTATTACACTTAACCCTTTTTATATCATGCTTAGAGTAGGAAAATAAGCTCCTTGAAAAAGAGCATTTACTTTCCGCATTTTTTGTTTTGTACTTAGCTATAATCAAACATTTTTGTTTTCATTAGTTAGTTACATTTATTTTGTTTAAATAAATCAGCTTAATGGTTCATTTGGTTATTTATGTAAAGCTTGTGCTACTAAGGTTTTCTTGTAAAGTTGATATATTTTTACAGAGTGTATAAACCAGAGATTCTGGTGTTCTCGTATCCTTTCCTTGCCCTATGACCAGATCGAGCACACGTCCCGCAGTTGGAGCCAGAATGTTACCACCTAAGTTGTACTTAGTGGTTTTTTATCAAGTGAGCCTGGTGAAATGGACAAGGATAACTTGTTCGAACTTCAGAGAACCTTCAGTCTTGCTTTCGGGAAGCTTTGTTGTACTATATCACATGTTCATACCCCATGGGGGAATTGTAATAAATGTTCTAGCATGATAGTGTTTGTAAAAGACTCGGTCTCTTAGACTTTATTTGTCAATCTGATCAGCCTATGGTGTTTTTTCCCTTGATTATTATTGTTTGTTGAATAAACGACTGATAATTTCTGAGTTTTTCACTCCATACCTCCAAATTTGGGGTGGTCGGCTTGGCATTTAGGCATATTGAGGTT
>LPNX010330296.1:940412-1178723 GCA_001517045.1 Pseudotsuga menziesii
GCTGTTCAAAACTTGTCGTGATAGCATACATGTATTGGACGGAGGGGCAATGGAATCAAGCCTAAGTCAACTGAAGCCTTGAAACTCACTGCATGTCTAAGTCTCAACAATCCACCTTTCTTTAAATTGAAGCAAAACACCAAAAGAAGTTTATTAATGGCTAGATTTGAGAAAGTTCTAATTGTGGGTAATTAAGGGCTTGGGACTCTAAAATTTGTTAAGTTTTGTACTTGTCCATAATTCAGTGAATAAGAAGTCACGAGTAGGAAATTTAAGTAATTTAATGAAAACAATTAATGTGTATACCTCTATGTCGAAACCATCTTCCATGATGATGTGGGCCACTACCTTCCTCATTCTCTTACCAAAAGGCATGATAATGAGGAAAATGACCTCAAATTATGGACTTCACCTTCAAAGAATGCCTTGCAATCACATTGGTAAGGAGTGATAAGAATATCACAACAATCCAACGTGTCAAGTCTCCATTGAAAGTATCAATTCAAGACTTATATAGTAAATTTAATATAAGACTTACTTATAGTTGTCTCTTACTCTTTGCATCTTGACATATTCGATATTTTATGGAATTGATATTATAAGGTGAGGATGCGCATGCATAATAATCCATAGTTATGACTATGAGACAAGGATTTAAAGAGAAGAGGATGTAAAGACAAGTAATTTTTATATGGATTTTGTTGGCGAGCGTCGAGGACAAATGTTGTGAGAGACCACAAATGTTTGGAAGGACGGAGGGAGATTACATCATGATCATGCCACCCATCAAATTGAAGACTATTCTTGAGCCAAAAAATTGTTTTTTATTTTTTTATTAAGAACCATTTTGTAGGTGCTTTGGTCCAAATGTTTTTTCTAACTCATTGTTTGTCCATATCGTGTGCCCAATGACACCTCTCTATAGCAATGCATAAATAGACCTTTGCACAGTTTGTGATCCTAGCTACAAGCCATTATTTGTATTTGCATTACATTGAGTGTTGTTTATAGCTGTTGTGAGTGTGTGATATTCATGCAATAAGTGAAGTCTTGTAGAGGAGAACTCATCAAACCGACCTTTTGAATTTCATTTTGACAAAAAAAAACTGGACATTGGTAGCGAGGTTCACATAAGTGGTAGGCACAAAGTTTTGAGCTTGTGTCCGGCCTAATAGTAGACTAGTAGTTGTTATTTGTTGTTATAGCATAGTCGTCGACACTTTGTCACACTTTAGATTGCATCCACAAGTGACTCGGGAGTCAAAGTCACATCTCGGTGCCTAGTGCCTCGTAGTTATCTGTCATCACTGGTCATCTTGCAGAACTAAGCAGTGAGTGCATGACATGAGTGAGTGAATGATTATAATTTATCATATTTCTAATATTTTGAATGACTAGTCGAACTTTATATCATAGGAATTTCAACATCTTATGAAATCTTGAGAAATTTATATGGATGAGTGATTTCAAATGTTGCCCTTTTTTTGAAATTTTGATATAAATTTTTCCTTATCGGAAGGTTAAAATTCAGATTTTAAATTTTTTTTGGAAGGTAATTTTAACTTTACATTTCTAGGAAGGGCTGTAACCCTTTGGAAGGGCTAGAAAGGGTTCAATTTTGAATGCTGGTAGTGATCATTATGTTCATGTATCAAATCAAGTCTAAGAATAGAAGTTAGTAGATCAAGTAAACAATAATTCATATTTAAAACAATTATTTTGAGAAATTCTCGAAATAAGTAAACTCCCCAAATTATTAAACAGTGTACCAACACGACACTTGACGATTGGCAGAAATGAGATTTGTTTCCTGGAAAGGACGAGAGATCGAGTCCCCTCACCTCCAGTGGCCTAGATTTATTTAGTAGTGCGAGAGAGTGTCGGCCTGTTAAATATTTATTGTGAGGGTTTTCACTCTTTTCATTCTCGTAAAGAAAAAGAGGTCGATGCCTACCCAATATCCATAAATAGTACTACTCTTTTCTCAATGCATACGCCCACAGATCGATCCCTCGCAGCTGCAGACTGAAGATGGACGATGCGCCATGGCCCTAGTCCAAGACATTTGCAAGTCTTGAATTGTTATTTTTACTCTCTCGGCTCCACGAAATAAGGTAAAAATCTTGTTTATTTATCTGAATCTATTTTAATTTTTGACATATTTTAAGGATTCGAACTCCAACCCCTGTGCCTTGGTATCAAGAAGAAAATTATATGGCTTTTGGTAAAAAATTTCCGATTCTGCCATTTTTCCCCCAATACATGTTAGGCCGTGGTTTTGTCTTTGCTGGAAATTGTTGAAATCTTGCACGAAAGTTGTTGATTTGATCGTTAACTGTTTTACATGGTCAAGATTGCATTTTTCTTAAACTAGGGTTTCGGTCAGTATTTGCTATCGCTGGAGTCTATCGTGGCCGTCTGTTATCTTGTTTCAGAGACATATTTAATCGAAGGTTTGTCTTGCAGGGAGAGTGTCCCATTTGGGGTAAGGTCGAGGGTTTGAGTTTTAGAAAATGATGATGAGCGAGAGGAATATTATAGAGCTGGAAACGGGATGGGAATTTTTGCAGAAGGGAATTACGAAGATCAAGAACATTCTGGAAGGAATTCCTGAGCAGCACTTCAATTCCGAAGAGTACATAATGCTTTACAGGTATCCTCTTTTTTCCCAATAAATCTTCTTACTAGTTTTAGCTTCAAGGGCTCTTGGAAGTGTGAATTCAATATTCCTGTGTGTTGTATTTTAGCATTTCTCCAATTGCTATCAAGTTTAACATGTCAAAGATGTATGCTATCAGGCTCCAAATTTGAAGGCTTCAGGGCCCGTCAAAGGGCATTTTGGCCGTCATAGAAATCCATAAAAAAGTTTAACATGCAAAATAAATTGTATTTCATAACCATCCCGTCAATAATGAAATTGAAAAACCATGTGTAAATTTGCAATAGAAGGGCCACTCCCAAATTTGCCCATCCAGGAGCCAGGGGTGAGGCTCGAATCCGAATGAACCACGGTGGCCCAGTGGGACACTGCCAACTGGGTTGCTCGGCCCGGAAGCCCAGCTGCCAAGTTTCAATTTTCAAATTGGAAAAAATTAGCATTTATGATTCACAATTTACCAATTCAATAACTCATTAAATTCTGGGTCCATGTGTCATGTTTTTGGTTAATGTAGTCACGTGATCTAACCAGTAACCATAGTAGTATACTAAATGCTCTTAAATTTTAATACTTATCGATGGATCATGGATGATAAATTGGTATTGCAATTATCCATTAAAATTTAACACGTTTATGTTGCGGCGTTGGGATGAGTAGATAAGTTTTATGAGCAATTTGGTAACAGAGGAACCCAAGGTAACAACAATTGATTATTGATCGCACTGCTTCTGTTAATGTTGCACTTAAGGATATAGATTTTATTTCTCCCTTGAAGTATGATGTTGTTATTTGGCTACATAACCGACTCAATTTAGTTGGAACATGATTCAAGCTCCTTAGATTATAAAGGAGAGCTGAGCAATGGTCTTACATGGGTAATTGTTGTGATTAAGTCATACAAGTCTACCCAATTTAGCTGGAACAGACCGATTCATACTCATGGGTGCTCAGATTATAAAGGGTAGTTGTTGTGCTAAATTCTTACAGGTATATCAATAGACCACATGCCACGCCACTTACTTCCCTTGGATTAACTTGGTCCTATCATCGTCCCCATTGTTGTCGTGAGCCCGCTTGACGTTGGCCCTGCTGTAGGTTTCTTGTAGACTGTGACTTCACTGTTTCCAGCCTTGACCTGAGTTTTTACAACATAGATATCACTAGTTCTGGTTCATATTAGCCATATATTATGCCTCTATCGTGCCCACGATAGAGTAGATACACGATGGATAAGTTTTTATTGTCGTAGCCAGCTCCGTTTTTTGGTTCTACCAGTCTCATTCAAGGCAGGGGGATGGGAACTATAGGGAATGGGCACTAGGTAGCAGAGACAAATGCAATTGGGTCAAATCCAAAGGGCTGGCATAGTCACATGTAGGAGCCAGAGAAGCAAATGTAGAACATTGAGTAGGCTTGATCCAATTGCCATGAAATTAGAGAGATTGGCGAAGTCTGTGGGAGGAAAACCATTATACTGGGTTTATGAGTATGGGAGTCTCGAACAGTCGTGAGTAGGGACTAGGCCTCGCAAGTGTTGAGTCTCCAATTCCATGCTTCGGTGGCTCCCTAATTTCTATTTCCTCCAGAAGAGTTTGAAGAGATAAGCTGTCGACTGGGTTGTCGCAGTGAATTTACAGTGATGTACATCATTTTGCAGTTGTGTAAGAAGAGTTAAATGTTTCTAAGCTAAGATTCCCACTGGGTTGTGGCCGTGAATTTACAGGTATGTACATCATCTTGTGGTTGTGTAACATTTTATAAGTGAAGAAGAGTTTCTTATTGTATTTCCTTCTAACTTACTTTGTTTACAATGGATCATGGTAATACATTGGGTTGCTAGTTTAACCATTATCCTGCATGATGTGGAATCCTTCTATTTCTTGAGGTTTCATAGCTCCTCTAGGCTCTGTGGGGTCGATACCAGCTCCTCTAGGCTCTATTGAATGCCATTACTATGTCCAAAATGATAGTTGTGATTCAACCCAAATCTAGGTATGTCTCAGTTCATTACTAGAGCTGAAAATACATAGAATTACATGAATCAGGAATTATGCGCCCTTAGAACCTCCTGGAAAGAATCATCATATCATATCCTTGAATCTGCATACAAGAAAACTAGAAAGTGCCAATCTAGGACTCAATTCTTCAATACCAAGCTCATATCACCAAAGATTTCGGATTTTGGATTAGTAATGACAATTATCTCCATAGGAAAAACGCTTATGTTTTTTATTCTTATTTATGTTTCCTCGTATCAAAATCTGCTTTGACCCAATGTTCGAGTTTCTGGTTACTTAACAAATGTAGATCAAACTTAAAATAAATTTTATATTTTATAGAATTTTTTAAAGTGAAATAAACCCTAAAGTCAGTGTGCTCATTTTTTATAAAAATTGTAGTTAATTTTTAGTTGATGGCTGCAAGATTGTGCTTATTGTTGTCTTTTATTGTTTAACACCTAATTATATCTTCCCTTTTCTCAAGATGCAACATATGTTTGTACAATTTAAGGTTCTCTATTCCTAACATCATAGCTTTTTTTCGGTAGTGTCTAGCCATATTTAAAGATATATGGCATATACGTTTTTGTCATGTCCAATGCCATTTTCCATGAGGTAATGATGTCTTGGTATTTCAATTTTAATTTCAAAGAAAACTATATTCTTTGAACCATATTCTGATGTATTTAAACTTAAAAATACTTTCTCTTTTGGCAATTGGAAAATAGGTTGATGACAACAATATTCACTAATAATGGACTGTAGATAATGATTAAAAGTAGACTCTTAACTTTTTAGCTTCACCATTTTTTTCTTTCTAGCTGATGTGCAACATGTATATCATTGATTGTTTCATATATATATATATATATATATATATATATATATATATAAGCTTTGATATGCTTACATACACCCTATAGATGGTATGACAACAACTTAGCACTTTAACCAGTTTAATCAGCAACCAATGATTTGCTATAAATTCTTATTTGAGAATATTCTTTTTACTATATTAATGAAAGCTTAGACTACATTGTTTTGAATATACATTGGAAACTGTAATTTAAAAGCATTTTTTTTGTAGTTTTGGACAAAAACAAAAATAAATTGCTTCCATTTCCAAAGTCTTGGAGTATATAAATTGTGAAAGCAAATACTTGTTTAAAGTCCTTCATATCTCAGTCATAAACCTTATTTACTTCTCTCAATTATTAGCTTTAAGTTCTGAAATAGATAACCTAGATATTTGTTGTTATTTGGATAGTTGTTATTATTATTTCACTTATTTGGCATTCAAAAGCATCATTTCTTTTTTACACAAGAGACTTTCTCTATTCATGTTAATGTTTGTCCAACATTTCTACTAAATTGCAAATTGCTTTGAGTGGACAACTTAGTCTTTAAAACAAAGTACTTTGCTCTGGTAAATTTACATAGACTAACTCACTGTCTCAAGTATTTGACCTCAATTTGGAAAAAAGCAGCCATGAATGTTCAGTGGTGACTGATTATTGAAATGTTTTATTGTTCATGTCTGCAAATGGAAAAAGGAAACCATGAGTGTTTGGTACACCTGTGTTTTCACACCACTTACTCGTTAAACTCCCGTGGGCCGTGAGGACAGCCTTTGGACTTTAAACTCTATTGGATATTTCATTGTAAGGCTGGCCCACATGCTACAACTAAAAGTCAGTAGCTCTACCTCCAATCACTTTTGCTTTTCAGTTGTGCTTTGAGATCTGGCCTGCATCTTCTTCCTTGTCAAGTTATGTGCTCTATTTCATAATTTTGGGAGTTCTAGGCATCCTTACTATTGTTAATAGTTAATATGTTGCACTGAATATTTGAATGAAATAGTATTTATTATCTCGATCTTATTTTCAATCTCATGAGCTCATTTGGATAGTTATATTCAATCTCATGACTCACTAGTATCAGTCATTATATGCAATGCATATAGAAGAGAGTTGAGTCTATTGTAGGTCATTAGTCCCAAATTCCATGAAAAATAGGCGCTGATGAAACCATTTTTTTTTCTTTCTCCTAGGTTATTTTGAGGCATTCTCTGGTTTTTAGGTTTTTTAGCCACGGATATTTTTTTAAAATTTTTGTGATAAGACAATTTTTTTTTGTTATATATATATATATACAATAATATCTTTCAATGTAAAGTCAGTATAGTTTTTTTTGAATGAACAAGATTCATTACTTACCAATCCAAGCTCTCTTTCATCATATTGTCATTTTTTTTATAGTGTTAATAAATACTAAAATTTTGATGTATTCCTACATTTTCAAATGAAAAGAATGATTTTTTTTTACATGTCAACCCTGAAGGATTCAATGTCTCATAACCCTTCAAAGTGAAATGGAACCCTTCCCTTCAAATTTGATCCCTGTATGTTATCCTTTACTTTATCACAGTACTATTTACAACATGTGCACGCAAAAGCCACCGCAGGATTATTCGCAACAACTTTATAATAAGATACAAGGAGTCTTTTGAAGAGTACATTACTTCAATGGTGAGTTATTTGATGTTGTCTTTCAGAGGTCTTTCATTTTTTCATAATGGATTTAAATCTTTTTTTATGGATGATTGCATTTTTCCTTTTGATCCGAAGCATTTCCACCTTTTCTGTTATTTTATTTTTTATTTTTTTTCAATTCTACTAGGAAGTTAGAGTTCTTGTTGAAAATTGATGGCTTACCATGCTTTTCAAGAAAAAAATCAACACTATGTACATAGGTACTCTGCTTGGAGATGGAATCCTCAGCAGAGCAATGAAAGATGAACTTCTCGAGCTCTAGAATACAATCAATAAAAGTGGCAATATAAGGAGTTCCTAGTCTGGCTGATAACCCATCCTACGCCATTGATTATCCCATACCGCCCATCAGTCGATCTGCCCTTGAAAAATGGATATTCCCGCTTACACATAGTATTCGTGTAAGAGTTAGGAATCGACTCTGAAGCCATACTATTCCCATTTTTATCAAAACACAATATGATTCCTAAACTGACACGAAATTAGTGGAAACCATTTCGAATTTTGATTAATCTGAACTTCATTCATGTTCTCTAAACCACGCCAGCATTTGCAGAATGAAGAAAATGAATCTCTTAAAATAGTAACAATTATAGGTTGAAAAGAAATAAAATAAGATAATAAGGGTCAATTGTAGAAAAGATTCATGAATGAAGAGACACATTGAAGAAAGGGGACTACTCTTAGTCTGAGCCACTAGAAGAGTTTGCAATGTTGTCTATCACAATGAAGTTCCTAATTTTGAGCCTAATGATGTTGTCAGGGGAGTGCCTTTCTATTATAATTTTCTAATTTGTTGCTCGAGCTGGTATCTTCATGTCGATTTTGCTGCAACCCAACACATAACCTTCCCCTGGACTATGCACTATGAACTGTGCATCTTAATAAGTCTTATCACTGTTCAGTTTCCATTGATTGTATATTTGGACCCACAAGTAGGTTTATTTTGTTTGCATCAATTATGTATTTTAGTGAAAATAATATGGAAATAAACCTCAAACACCACAACTGAGATTTTAGGAGTATATTAGATACATTTAAATTTAATGTACTTCAGGCAAAGCTGATATGCATTTAATGTGTTGAAACTAAAAATGCAACATACATGTCACCAAAGCAAGTACATGAGGATGTAACCATTAATTCGAAATTGTTTCTAGGGATGTCTTTGCTAGGAGCTAATACATTGAAAAATGGTTTGGTAATCACTTCAACTCCCTAGGAAATTAAATATGTTATTGAGACTTTGTCGGTGAAAGTCAAATACATACACATTTCTACAAATGGAAAGTGAATATTGTAAATAGCATTCTGCTTTTCTTCCAGAGCTTTCTTCTCATCCAAATCTTGCCTTCTTGGATGAGATACTTCTTTTTATTTTAGCTTTTCTTCTCACCCAAGGTTTCTCTTTATCAGTGAATTTATATAAAAATCATTGTATTCTATTCTTTAAGTACAGAGTGTATAGATTGTATACACAGCAAAAAAAATTCTCTCTTGTCCTTGTGTGATATTATGTTCATTGCTTTCTCTACTTTCAATTGCGAGCTTGCATCAAAATGGGCAACAATCATGAACTCAATCATTTTCCCATGCACAATGATTAGAAATTATGCAGAGGTTTTTGTAAATTTCCAAAGTAAAATATGCACAATTGATTGATTAAATGGCAGTTGAGATTCTCATGACAGTTTGAAGACTTCGCCAATCACAATGCCTTTGAGTTGCTGGAAAAATATCGGACAACCCATCTTGTATCCAATGTTGATATTCAACTGATCAATCAATGAAATAGTATTCAAATACTTAGATCCAATTATGCCATTCATGTTTCTTTAAATTATGACTGTGGTGAGATTAAGGTGTGATTATCCAAATTTTCAACAAGGATGCATCTTTTGCATTTCAGGGGACATCTGCGGTGGTTTTGGCAGGGTTGGTTGCATCATTAAAAGTGAGTGGTGCAACATTGACTTATCATACCTTCCTCTTCCTAGGATTTGGAGAGGTAAATCAAACTTTTTGTGTCAAGTACCATGCAAATAAGTAAGAGATGAATTACTTTACACGTAAGCCAAGGAAAACAACCCTTCTAACTACAAATCAACAAAAGGGATAACCATAAGGATAACAAAGGATGGAGGGACCAAGGTTCAACATAGGGCTAAACAAAAGAAGCAACAACTCCTAAACCCTCTCTCTCAAGGTATGTGGTCCACATGTCACATGCAATAACTAGAAGTTCATCACGACCATGTAAGGGAAGTTCATACTGGATGATGTGATCCTTTGATCCTCTTGACTTCTCTTAAGTTCAAGTGCTAGTGACTCCATCAAGGGGTGGCTAGTCCCTTGAAAAAACAACCTAACTCAACCATCTCGAATACCTAGGAAGAAGGGCATCACACATCACCATCATCTTGGTTAACTGACCAAGATCCACATGGTTAACTGACCAGGTTCCTTAGGGATCAACTAGGGGCCCTAGATAACTGCTAGTGGCTTATCTGACTTGGTCCCAAACCAAACACCCTAGATAACTACTAGGGGTATGCAATTCTTGGTCCCAAACCAAGAATCTCTGGTGTAGCCGACTAGGAGGCCCTAGTGATCAGCTAGGGACTTTTTCCATAGCTCATACTACTTGGTCCTAGACCAAGATCCCTAGATAAGCTAGGCACCATAGATACTTGCTAGGGACTTACACTTCTTGGTTAACTGACCAAGAACCCTAGTTAACTGACTAGGGTGCCATCTTCCCAAAGAATGGCTCTCGCAATTGCATTATTTTTAACAACATGATCCCATCTTGTTAAAAGCATGTCAAATATATCAACCATGGGTTGATCAACCTCCTATACTAGGTCATGGTAATTTGCACCCACAAGTAAACACAACCCACTACTCCAGTACAACCCATTCAACTAACTCTTGCTATTAATAGACCTCAAGTGGAGTGCTCTCCTCTTAGCTCAAAATAGACAAGATAAGATATAGGAAAAAACACATTTGATAAGACTTCAAAAAACATAATGGATAAGATTCCAAAATCAAAAAGCATAATGGATAGGATTCTCTTTGTATAATATATCTCCTCGTTGATTGATTCACCTCCTCTAAAGGTCATGGTAACATACACTCAAATGTAAATATAACCCATTACTGCATGCACAAGTCATTCAACTTGCTGCTGCTATTTTAGACATGATGCCCTAATTTTACCTATTTTTTCACTTTCACAAAATTACTTAAAATTTCTGTGTTTTCTTCTCCGTCAATGCATGAATCTATCCATGTTATCACTTTTAAAAATTAGAAACCCTAACAACAAACTTTTTCTAATCATCACCAGAATTTGCACACTGCACTCCTTCAAAAAGAGTATCTAGTTAAGTCACCTAACACAAGGACACGAGACACGGGACACGAAAATACGAGTGTCCGACATAGACACGGTGACCCCTAGAATCAGGACACAGAGGACATGTTATATATGTGTGTGTGTGTATCAGAAATATAGATATATAGATCCATTTTTTTTTAGAAACTAGAACATTTACAAATATTCAATAGAAATTACTAATTAGAAATTAGAATCAATACACATTACACATTCTGTCATTCACAAATCACAATGATAAAAAAGATGATAGCTCAACATGTCGAAACCATATTTTTCATTAAGTCATCAAAATCAAAATGTATTACATAGATGTTAGAATGCCAATGGCAACTAGTAGTAAAAAATAGTAAATATAAAAATGGGTAGATCATATATGAGATCAAGTGGAAGAAACTCATATGTCAATAGTCCTTCTCCATGCCTAAATCAACAAACTCATGACTGCCCTGACCCTTTTCTTCCTCCTCCTCTCTGCCCATCTGACGATCTGCATCTTGTAGGTGTGGAGGATGACCCCTGCATAGGACATGATGTCAACACTTGCCCAACATGTGTTTTTTCGTGTCTCGATTCCAGGACACGAAAAAACACGTGTTGACATCATGTCCAGTTATTTAGGTAGCTAGAGACTTAATTGGATTTCCCTAACAGGAAGTTTCCCAAAATAGCAAACTCGAAAGTGAAGAATACCCTATTGGAAAACTACTATATGTGTTTTCAAATTTTCAACATTTTGCTAAAAAATGGTAAGTTTCTAAGAATATTTTTTTTTCAAAATAGCGATCTCCAAATAAAAATTCACTACTGTTACTGAGGTTTGTGCTCCCCACACTTTCAAGTTGATGAAACTCGATGTGAAATGTTTTGGTGTCCCCAAAAATCTAAATCCAGTGAAACATGATGCAAAATGTTTTGCACAAAATGAGCAACATTTTACCTATGTGGGGGACTGTTGAGCACCCCCCCCTCGAAATCTGGGATGCTTGGTAGCCTTCCTGAAATTTGACTTATATTTTTTTAAAGAGTTGAACAAAAGAAAACCTTAAAACCTAAAACGCTAATCTAAGTTGCGTATATCAAACTTTTCATTATGAAATACAATTAGGTGTATTATTTACGGTTTTGGTATTTTTATTTTTTAATTTTATATTTTTTTATGATTTTAGAGATGGGGTCCCCAATGCTAGGAATCATGACTTTCTCCATGATACCCCTAAAATTTGGGGTTATCTCCACATGTTCCTCTGATGTGTTTCCCTCTCACACATCCCCGTGTCCTAGAAACTTGGTGAAACATTGAAAAGTACCCATTTAAATAAATCACACTACCATGCATGTTACAAGTGTTGAATGTTACATGCATGCATGGGAATCCTGCTAAAGATAGAACTCAAGCCTGAATTGAAGGACTGAATTTGGTGTCTCTCAATGCTAATGAAAATGTTGGAAAGTAGAACTCAGTCTGATTTCAAACTTCTGGAACCAATAGACATACTAGAGAAAGTGTTGGATCAACATTGAATATGCATGCACAAATTCATTGGTAACACCTATCAATGCTTTAATGGAGATTTTACTTTGTGCTTCTCTATCTTTTGCTGCCAAGGTTGGGAGTCTCTTGCTGGAGATCAATGAAGGCAACATTTCCTCTAATTGATGACTAAGATGCTAGTTGTAGTTGTTTAGATTAAATGAGAGGGAAAAGGAAGTTAATTCAAGTTTACCTGTGTTCCATTATGAACAACATAAACAAATGAAATCATTAAGATGATCCCTGCGACTATTGTTGAGTATAAATGTAAATTGACATATGGGGGTGGGATTTTTTAGAGATTTGGCATTTGGTTTTTCCGGTTTGGGAAAATTTTGACAATATTTTATATTATTATATTTGGTTAGCTGTGGCTTTAGAGGGTAGCTGTTAATAATTGTTTAATAGTAAACACATTTTATCGTGACATTGGCATCATGTCCTCCAGAGCAGCCTTGGTTTACATGGTAATGATGTTTCTTAGTTTTAAATAGGGTAGCTTCATTTGTTTTTGCTGGTTAATGGTATAATTTATGATTCAAAATAAACTTGTTTGCATCAGGAGCAAAAATGGTCAGTATTTGCAGTTCTGCTTTTACATCTAAAATTAGGAAATCATGTTGCTTCTTTTGTGTGAGTCAATTCAATGCAATTTCTAGGAATAGGCTTCAGTGGCTATTATATGCCCAGTCCTCCAGTGGCTTGGGTGGAGGTGCAGAAGGCTCATCAAGAAGTGACAATTTAATGTTAGATGAGAATTCATTGGAGATAGAGTTGAAGAATGTTATTCAGGCTGATAACTATGCACAAGTAGCAAGACTTCGTGATGAGCTTTGGATGCTACATGAAAACAATCAAGCAGGTATCCTTGCTGCCAACGCATGATTTTACAAAGCATTTGAAAAAGGTGACTTGAGTGCGATGCGAATGATATGGTCCAAGGGAAATAATGTGCACTGCATACATCCTGGCGTTGGTTGTATTTCCTGTTATGATATTGTTATGGAAAGTTGGGAGTTGACTTTGGGACCTGAATTGGATCTTCCACTTCAAATCGAATTACAAATTGTGGAAGTATACATCACAGGAAACCTTGGTTTTGTTACATGTTTAGAGCTTGTGCGAACTAGTGGAAATAACTAGGGCAAACAAGTAGCTACAAATGTCTTTGAAAAGGTCGAAGGAAACTGGTACATTTGTCTTCATCATGCTTCACACATTGCCTCCTAGCACTACAAGTAATGTTTTGTATAATTTAGATAATTTTGTCAAATTTATAAATCTCATTGAAAAGATGGAAAGAAAGCCGATAGGTCTTCCATCATCCTGCTTTCCACATTGGTTCTTTCTTAATTCATGAGTCGGGATACTATGGGGATTAACTAAAAACTATATTTAGTTTTTACGGTTGAACTGTTAAATTTATCTATGACTTCTCTTTGGCTCTTGGATCTGCGAATCTTTGACATATATGTATATTGATTTGCGATATAATATATGCTGCATTTAAAAATAATTCCAACTGTCATGCTGGATTTTTCTTTTGTTTTATGTTTGTGTAGTTTTCTACTAACAAGGTTAGAAATATACAGCCTATAGATGCAACAGAAATATGTATACAGTATATACAATAAGTACATGTAATGATACAATGTGGTGTATACTTAAGTCTCTAATAAATGCAAAATGTACTTGTGTTACAATTAGCCTCAATGGCATGTATTCAGATGATGTTATCAGAGATTGACTTATCTATACACAATTACATTCGGCATAGGCAATGACAAATGTCTTTGGTCCTAAAGTTATTGAGGAGGATAAAATAAGCACCACATACAAGGTATGAAATTACTCTAAATAACTGCACACTCCATGTAGTTACTGATCAGATGTGCTACATTTTCAAAATTCAGTTCATGGGTTCCACTGATTTCCATGTCTTCAACTTCCAAGTCTGAAATTTGGCTCTGAGCTTGCTAGACCTACAATGTATTTATGCCAATTGCACCGGTGATCTGACTCATCTCTTAGATTGATACTTGGTAGTTCCTGCAGCAAGGCTCCTAGAATCTTGGACTAATCCTACATATCTCATTTAAATCTGTTAGTCCTAGTTATTTTGTTTCAAGGAGACTGAAACAAAGTTGGAAACAGAAAGAGAAAATTTTGAGATGGACACTAAACTAGCAGGAAATGACAAAATATTAACACGCACATATTGGCCAAAAAATAATTAAGAATTTTTTCAAATCATGGAAAACTTTAAGATTTACAATTTATACTTTACCATATTTAAGAGGTAGATCTTGGAGAGTTTTCTAGGAGGAAATGACAAACAATTAACACACATATTGGCCGAAAAATAAATATTAATTTGATCAAATTACAGAAAACTTTAAGCTTTACAATTTATACTTTTCCATATTTAAGAGGGAGATCTTGGAGAATTTTCAAGGGCTTTCTCGAGGAGATTTTGGTTTGTTCTGACTTTTATAACAAAAATACACTAAAAGGTATTCTAAGCTAAGTTGCTTTAAATCTAGTAAACTGTTTTTGGTCACTTAGAAGTTTAGTTTGAATTTTGACCTTATTGATAGACATGATATTCAAATTTTCTCAAAATGCACATAAGAACTCCTGCACCATAAGGTGGCAATGTTGTTGCACCATTGCTAACAGCTTATAGTGAACATTTTTGTTGTTGTTTGCTTGATTGAACACCATTTCATATGCTTCCTTTTGTACAAGATGGTGGTATCATTGCCAGTTAGATAGGTCAAATAAAATTAGCAGACTTTTGTCTCTCGATCGAGCTACAAAGTTTTGATTGGTTAAGTTATTGTTCAAACAAATATTTTTCTTTTGTAACCGAAATACTCAATTTCTAAGGAGTTCTAGCATATCAGGAAGGAATAGGAAGTACAGATGTATTATAATTTATCATATGTTTGCACAGGGATTCAAGTAATAAGATGTTTTCAATTTTGTTTTATAATCTTTATTGGATAATTTTTCAAGTTATGTGGCTACTCTTAGTTTTTGGTAGCTCGAAGATACTTCTGTCCCATGTGCCTAGGTGATCTCATTAATGACATAAAGTGACTATTAAATGTGTTTTAAGTGATTTTATAATATTAAAGTGAGTTGTACTTTATATTATTAAAGTGTATTTTTAATATTTTAGGGTTAAAAGTGACTTTTTGAAAGATGTGATTTTTATATAGTCATAACTTAAGTGATTTAAGTCATCTTGAGATTAAAGCACAACCCTTGATTTTGTGGGCCAAGATCAAATATTGGCCATAGAAGATGAAAAGACAAAGTAGTTATTCTAAGTAAATGATAAAATAGATTCCATGAGACTCATTTGCAGACATTCCAAGATAGTTGGAGAGATGTGTGAGGGGCATGAATCTCCAAGAGAGTGCAAGAGGTTGAGCTGAGAGAAAGAGGAGGTACAAACAAAGAAGAGGGCACATTTCTGAGAAAAGGAGAGGGCATGCACTCCTAGAAATGAGCTGCCATTAAATGTTGTTCAGTGCTACAGTTTGAGGGTATATTTTTTAGAAGAGAATAAGTAGCACATAGCCCAATAAGTAATCAGATATTAAGTCAGTTTTGTTTTGATACTATTGGAGAGGTCCATTCTGTTGTAGAAGGTTGGATGTACAGTCTATTGATGGCTTAGATTTTGAGAGAGTTTTATATGTTGAAATTTCTCATTTGCTGCAGAGAGAATGTGTTCAATGTTCCTGTATAGTACTACAGCCAAACTGAAGTGTTGTGTGCTCTAAAATTGAGGTACATTCTTGAGACTGTGACTGAGGAATGCCTTACAGTGTTTGTGGGCACTATTTCCAAGTTGGGCATAGTTTTCTAGGTGATGGACCAAGTTACTTGTGAGTTAAGTATTGTGAATTTAATGTTGATATGTACTGCTGCTCTTCCTATGCATTATTCTTTTTAAAGCTCAATAAAATAAATTTCTCTCTTGGCTGGTTTTTCCATGGTCTTAGACCAAAATCACAATGTCAAATGTTTTATTGCAATCTGTTGTCATGAGTTATTTTCGCTGATAATAGTATTCTTAGTCCTGTGTATTAGCTTACAAACATTAAAAAAAATGTATGCTAGAGAAATGTCTTGGACCAAAATCACTATGTCAAATGTTTTATTGCAATCTATTGTCATGAGTTGTTTCCGCTGATAAAAGTATTCTTAGTACTGTGTATTAGCTTACAAACATTAAAAAAAAATGTATGCTAGAGAAATGTGGTTGTTTTTATGCATGTAGAAGATTAAGATTAGACTGTACCAAGTGTTTGACGAAATCTGTTAGTGAAGTTAGTGCATAGATTTTGAGATTTTTAACATGGTATCAGAGCTAGGTTTTTGAGTTTAATAGTGGTCAATTTTGGTGTAGTTGTGTATGCAAGAGTATTGTTGATTGGTACAATTGTGTAGTGATTTTTTGACACAGTGGATGCAAATGATTTGTTAATATTTGGAGTGTTTTTCAGCTAGTTGGTGAAAATTTCTGTAACCTTTGGATTACAAGGGTTCAAGTTACTTATGAATTTTCAGTCAAATTCAGATATCTTGGCATGACTCTAGATGACTCAGTAGATAGTTTAACATTGGATGCATGCTTGTCATTCCTATAAATTTCTAGGATTTTTGCATTTTGCATAATTCAAGCATACAAAATAATGATTATCAAGTTACTATAGATACATAATGACTTATCTTGTAATAGTCCTTTAAGTCTTTCAAATGTATTTATTAAGTGCAAGGACTTGAAGGACTAGTACAGGGCAAGCCATTATGGATCTATAGTAACTTGATAATCATTATTTTGTATGATTAAATGATGCAAACTTTGTTTGAATATCATCATTATCAAGTAATAACAAATTCTTAAATGGTGCTAGCTCAATGGTAGAGCACATGCCTAATTATAGGCAGGAGATTGGTGGTTCGATTCCTCCATGCCCTATCATAAATTTGTGACTACAAAAACGACTAAACTCACATATATACGACTATTAGTAGCTAATTTCTTGTATCTTATAATGCGACTAACATTTAGTCGTATATAGCTTAGTCATTAATATGTTATCATCTAGTATTTTATTTAGTCATATATAGTCAATCATTAATTGTTACAATCAGTGACTAAATCAATGACCAAATCCGTGACTAAATCCATGACTAAATCAATGACTAAATCATTTACTATCAATGACTAAATCATTGACTATCAATGACTAAATCAATGAATAAATCAATGGCTAAATGAATGACTAATAAGTCAATCTATTAATGACTAAGTGAAATACGACTAGCTATAAGATAGTGGAAATTAGCTACTATTAGTCGTCGACTCAAAAATAGTTGTTTATAGCCTGATTTTATTCATTTTTTTAGTCATTAATTTCTCACTTTGTACTAGTGTGCAGAGACCATACAGTCATACTTTACAAGGGTCTCTCAAATCAAAGAACAACTTGAAGTAGTGGATGAAGAAGTAGAAAATACATAAATTGTGATAACCATATTGAATGGCCTCCCATGATCATGGGATTCATTCATTTGAATAATGTGTGCCAGAAGAAAGTAATTACCTTCAGCAGACTCTGGGAAGAGCGCACACAAGAAGAAGCTAAACTCATAATAAGAGAAAATAAGATGAGAGCAACTGAATATCAAGCTCTCATGATTCAAAGAAGATCCCTCAAGCGATGAGGAATACAGAGGACTCAATTCTTGAAGAACCTCTTATCCATCTTAAGCATTTGGATAAGAAATGATGATGTTATGAATGAAGATGATGAAGCTGAAAGAAGGAGTCTACCCATGAAACAAATAAATATAAGTATTCAATTGTCATTTCATGATATTATTTTGTTATGCATTTGTTTATATTCAGTTGATGTGTTGTGCATGATAGAATGTTTGCATTAATGACAGTATACTACTAATATGCATGTGATGGGTAAGTAGCTCATACAATTCTCCATTGCTACTTATCTAGAGTGAAACATCTTTGCTGACATATTGGATTAGTGCACAATCTCAATGATGTCATGGTAGAGATGGAAGGCATCTAGAAAGTTTCCGTGAGATATGGATGAATGTTAAATTGGATAAAATAGTTGCATGATCATATATTTATGCATAAGAATTTTCCATTATGAATATGCCTTATGAAATGTGTCTAACCATACAAATCCATTTGACTTGTAAGAAAGATCGCATATAATCACCTACAAGAAAAGAAGGATGAGACTTGTTCCAAAGAACAAGTGACATCAGTTCAAGAAATAATCCAAGATAAAGAAGAATGTGACGATACTTTCAAAGAATTCAAATGGTCTCAGACATAGTGCAGTTATGAGACACTGTTGAGCGACATCATTGATGCAGAACCTTCCAGCTATGAAGAAGTAGCCAAGAAGAAATGGAAGGAGAGTACCAGATCATGAAGAATGATGTCTAGGATGCGGTATCGAGACATGAAGAGAAGTATGTGTGATACAAGACAAGATTTGTAGCACGAGGCTTCTCACAGAAAGAAGACATAGACTATGAAGAGACATTTGTAGCCAGTGGGAGTTCTGACACATGACAGGAAGACTCATGTGTAAGGCCTTGTATGAGCTCAGAAGACACCCATGGGATAACACATACATGAGGAGCTTGAAGATCACCTAGAGTGATGAAGATCTTAACCTTTGCTACAGGGTTGAAGATGAAAGCCTATAGAGAATGACAAGCTCACAGATGGGTGCGAGAAGAATTTTTTCAAGATAGAGGATCTTGGTATCCAGTGGCCCTAGATGGATACGTAGAATATTAATAGCAGAGGAAGCTACTTGTCACTCCAGTACAGAATGCTTCAATACATAAAGTATGAAAGGCAGAGGGAGAATGATGCTCTACTTCAGAGGGAGTGACTACAAAAGATTCGGAGGTTCGACATAGTATGACAGGATGGAGATATTACTGATGATTCTAGGCTTTACTGAGAGTAAAGAGGATTCCAACCTTTACTTCAAGGTTGAAGGTGGAATACCAGTGATGCTCGTGTTATATGTCGATGACTTGTTCCTAACAAAAAAGAGGAACTCATTAAATTTGCAAGAAGGACACTTGCTGTCGAGTTCAAGATGAAGGACTTGGGGATGATGCACTACTTTCTAGGCATGGAGGTGTGGCAGAATGCAAATGGAATCTCCCTGGGACAAGGGAAGTATGTAGTAGAGATCCTAAAGAGGTTCAGTATGATGGACTACAAGGCCATGGCCACACCTATGGCATCGAACCCAAAGCTATTGAGCGTTTCTTCATCAGAGTCTGTTGATGCCACAATGTATCATCAGATGATTGGTTCATTGATGTACCTTACGGATACGAGACCAGATATTTTCTTTACTGTGAACACATTAAGACATGTTCACCTGATTGTTGCAAAGCATATTCTGAGGTACCTGAAGGGTACAGTTGATTATGGGCTCAAGTATGAGGCGGATCAAAAGATTAACCTGGAGGATTATGTGGATTTGGATTGTGCAGGCAATGCCATTGATAGGAAGAGAACTTCGGGGTGCTGCTTCAGTATGGGATCAGGTGTGATCTCTTGGTTTAGCAGGAAGGAGTCTTGTGTGGCACTAAGTACAGCTGGGGAAAAATATGTTGCCACTTGTTCGGCTATTAGGGCGGTAGTATGTTTCTTTTGAAAACCACTATTTGATTTGATTGATCTGACTTGCATTTTTGTATGATGCAGAGAGGAGCAGTGAAGCTCCAATATGTGATCCAGATCGAGATCTCTGAAAAGAGGGAGTTCTAGCATAACCGGTGAGACAAGTTTTTTGAGCATAAAATCCTGGCGAAGCTCATAGGTGGCTCAGACGTAAACGGTCATGTAGGTTGTCCTCGGATGTAATCAGTCCTGGCGAAGCTCGCAAGTTATCCTTGGACATAATCATCCCTAATATGATTCTATGCTAGAAATGGCCAAAGTGAAGTTTGAGTACTTCAGGGAGAAGCTTCATGTTCTCCAGATCGATTTTCCCTCCAAGGGGAGGTAATGAGTCCAAGAGCCTTTCTGACATGGTAGGATTGGTTCCTTCTATGGTCAGATATAAGTGTAGGAGCCTTTCTGACATGGTGGCAAGATGGGCCTCCCATGGTCAGATGTAAGTGCAGAGCCTTTCTGACATGGTGGCACACTGGGCCTCCCATGGTTAAATGTAAGAGTAGAGCCTTTCTGACATGGTGGAAAGTTGGGCCTCCCATGATCGAATGTAAGTGCCGAGCCTTTCTGACATGATGAGGTCAGATATGAGTGCTGGTATTTTCTAACATGATGAGGTCAAATGTGAGTGATGGGCCTTTCTGACATGATGTGGTCAGATGTGAGTGTTGGACGAGCCTTTCTGACATGATGAGGTCAAATGTGAGTGTTGGGCCTTTCTGACATGATGTGGTCAGATGTGAGCGTTGGACAAGCCTTTCTGACATGATGAGGTCACATGTGAGTCTTGGGCCTTTCTGACATGACAAGGTCAGATGTGAGTGTTGGGTGTGCCTTTTTGACATGGATGTTGTATGTGTTCCTCCCATGGTCAGATGTAAGTCCCGGGTGGGCCTTTCTGACATGGATGTTGGATGTGTTCCTCCCATGGTCAGATGTAAGTCCTGGGCGGGCCTTTCTGACATGGATGTTGGATGTGTTCCTCCCATGGTCAGATATAAGTGCTGAAGAATATGAATACCTACATGAAGGCTAGGCCTACAACCAGCATGAAAAAGGGTTGGCTCTATAGAACTTCTTGTGACTAGTACAATTGAAATATAGCACCATTTGATCGAGATAGCAGAAGCAGTGATGTTGATGATGATCCAGTGATGATCTAGCTTTGATGATGATCCAGCTTTGATGATGATCCAGTGATGATCTAGTGATGAAGACTTGTATCGATGTCTTGTATCAAGAGAATACCTTCCTAGTTAAGAGGGAGTGTTGATGTATTTATAACTTCGGAATGAATTCACTTGTATATTTCATATATTGTATTTCATTGGTCCCCGATGTTCCTATTGGGAGAGTCATTAATATAATAAAGTCATGTAAAGTCATTGAGGTTAACCCTCCATTGTAAGTCGGGGCAATAGTCCCCACAATTGAGTTAAGGTTAACCCTCCTCATTGATCAGAGGGCAAAATCCCCACAGTTGAGGGGCACTAGGGTTATTAGACGATCCTAGAGATGTTGGCCCTGGTAAGTAATTATCAAGTCGGAAAATAGTATAAATAGAGAGTGAGACTCTCTATTTGTTATATAAACTCACTCAATTGGGGTGCATGAGTGAGAGAGGAAGTGCTCACACAAGTGAGAGAGAAAACAGTTGTTGGAGATCGTCTTTTTTGTCTTTGGGTTTTACTGTTGCCATTGGTGCTCATTATATCTCTGAGGAAGTTGCGGGGTTTTCTCCTTTATGGTTTCCCCGAGGAAAATTATTTGTGTCTCTTGTCTCTTGTGATTACCGTTGTGCATGTTATTCTCTTAGATAAGATCCTAATATCATATTGCTTAAATGATAAAAATCTAATAGTACTCAGTGACATGCAGGAATCCATCCTCCCAAACCAGTAGCCCATACTGGATCTCAAACTGAAGAAGCATCCCAAGGTGCTCTTTCTCTCAGTGGAACTACAAATCCGAATCAACATAACCATTGCAAGTTAGTCTTCTGATTCATATCATACTCGATCCCATAATCAATTGTACCCTTCAGGTACCTCAGAATATGCTTTGCAGCAATCAGGTGAACATGTCTCAGATCTGCCAGGAACTGGCTCAATGTGTTCACATTAAAGCAAATATATGGTCTCATGTTCATCAAGTACATCAAGGAACCAATCATCTGATGATAAATCAGAGCATCAACCGAATCTGATGAAGCATCACTCGATAGCTTCAGGTTCAATGCCATAGGTGTGGCCATGGCCTTGCAGTCCATCATCCTGAACCTATTCAGGATCTTTACTGCATACTTCCCTTGTCCTAGGGAGATTCCATTCATATTGTGCCACACCCCCATGCCTAGAAAGTAGTGCATCATATCCAAGTTCTTCATCTCAAACTCAAAAGCAAGTCTCTTTCTTCCAACTTTAATGACTTCCTCTTTTCTATCAGGAACAAGTCATCAACATATAACAGTAGCATCATTGGTCTTCTGCCTTCAACCTTGAAGCAAAGGTTTGAATATGCTTTACTTTTAGTAAATCCTAGAGCCATCAATAATCTGTCCATCCTGTCATACCATGTTGAACCTCAGGATCTTCTGTAGTCACTCCCCCTGAAGCAGAGAATCATACTCCCTCTGCCTTTCATACTCTATGCATTGAAACATTATTTATTGGAGTGACAAGTAGCTTCCTCGTCTACTAATATTCTATGTATCCATCTAGGGTCACCGGATACCAAGATCCTCTATCTTGAGCCATTTTCAAAAAGTTATTCTTGCACCCATTTGTGAGCTTGTCATCCTCTATAGGCTTTAATCTTCAACCTTGTAGCAAATGTTAATATCTTCATCACTCTAGGTGATCTTCAAGCTCCTCATGTATGTGTTATCCCATGGGTGTCTTCTGAGCTCATACAAGGCCGTATTTAATTTGCACACATGAGTTTGTCTGTCATGTGTCTCAACTCCCACTGGCTGCAAATGTCTCTTCATAGTCTATGCCTTCTTTATGTGAGAAGCCTTGGTCTACGAATCTTCCCTTGTATCCCACAAACTTCTCTTCGGGTCTCGATATCGCATCCTAGACATCATTCTTCATGATCTGGTACTTTCCTTCCCTTTCTTCTTAGATACTTCTTCGTAGTTGGAAGGTTTTGCATCAATGATGTCACTCAACAATGTTTCATAACTACACTATGTTTGAGACCTCTTTCTTTCTTTGAAAGAATCATCATATTATTCTTCATTTTGGATAATTTCTTGAACTATCGTCACTTGTTCTTCGGAACAAGTCTCGTCGTTCTTTTCTCATAGGCGTTTGTACGCGGTCTTTCCTACAAGTCAAATGCATTAGTTGTATGGTTAGAAACATTTCATAAGGCATATAATGAAAAATTTTATGCATAAAGATATAATCATGCAACTATTTTATCCAATACAACATTCATCCATATCTCACAGAAACTTTCCAGATGCCTTCCATCTCTACCATGACATCATTGAGATTATGCACTAATCCAATATGTCATCAAAGAGGTTTCATTCTAGATAAGTAGCAATGGAGAGTTGTATAGCACCATCAGCTACTTACCCATCACATGCATATTAGTAGTATACTGTCATTAATACAAACACTCTATCATGCATAATACATCAACTGAATATAAACAAATGCATAACAAAACAATATCATGAAATGACAATTGAATACTTATCTTTATTTGCTTCATGGGTAGACTCCTTCTTTCAGCTTCATCATCTTCTTCATTCATAACAACATCATTTCTTATCCAAATGCTTAAGATGGATAAGAGGTTCTTCAAGAATTGAGTTCTTAATATTCCTCATCGCTTGAGGGATCTTCTTTGAATCGTGAGCTCTTGATCTTTAGTTGACCCCATCTTCTCTTCTCTTATTATGATTTGAGCTTCTTCTTATGTTCGCTCTTCCCAGATTCTATTGAAAGTAATCACTTCCTTCTGGCACACATTCCTCAAACGAATGAATCCCATGATCATGGGAGGCCATTCAAGGTGGTTATAATAATATCTTATTCTTCTTCGACTGCTTCGGAATAGCATCAAACACTTCCTTTTGGTGTCTTCGGGGATGAGACATGAGGGATGAGATGATCTTTAATAGAATCTGCAATGATTCTCTTGGCTCTAGCCTTAGTCTCATCTCCCTCTGTCTCCTAGACATTTCTTACTGAAATACTGATCCAAGTTAATTTCTTGAAGGATCACGGAGTTCCTACACTTCATCTGATTTATATTCTTTTCTTAAAATAGCTTGGTCAAGGAATTAAACATATCCTTAGGTTTCCTAAGGGAATACACTTGTGGTATAAGGTGATGGAATCAACAATAATCATCTTGGCCTTGACCAAGTTCTTCTTGTGTAAGGCTTTAGCCTCATCTCCCTCTAGAACTGGAACCTCTCCACTTATGTAGGTGTCCGATTCATTTTCTTCAAGAACCAGTGAAATCCTATACTTCCATGCTTGGAAGTTCTCAGCTTCACCAAGCTTGTCATCAAGCTAGTGTGATTATTCATCTTAAAATGAGAAACTCAACTTTAAATAGCAAAATATTAGATCTTACCAATTTGAGGTGTTCATCGTGATTCTAGGACTGGCTGATCTAGGGTTTGTCAGAGAAACCCTAATTTGAAAAACTTGGAATATTTCAAATATGATTGGATAGAAAGATTATCCTTCTCAAGGTGATCTGTCCAATGTACTCCTTTTCTGAAAACAATGGAGGGAAGCTCTCGAAACAGGAAGCCCTAGTTTTCCAAATTCTTCTACAAACATGACTCACATTATCTTTGCAGTATCTCCATAATTGCTTCTCCACTGTGTCTAAAAATTTGCACTGAGGTAGCCTCACCTGTTCTCTTTCCAACACCATAGGTTTCAATAGAATTGGTTTCTCCAATTGGGACTTATGATAGTTTTTCCAAGGTGACTTGTTTCAGGACTGTTCAGCATAGAAAAGTTGTACGAAATGCCACGTGTCATTGTTTCATCATCAAGGTCTAAAACTTTGACCACATAAATTAAATTATATGCCTTATCTGGATCATATTCTGAAATTTCATTTGGACCTTTGTATCCCGAGATATAGCAATTCTCCCTAGGTGTCTTGTTTAGGGATGAATCCTAGAAGGGGTTGGAACCTTGATTTGAAGGAATCATATCTCCCAGAATATAGAGAATCTAAGGCTGAAATGTTTACATAGGGTACATCGGGATTTTATCTTAGTCCTATGAAAATTTTGGCCCCTGAGAATTCTTCAATCCCGAGATATAGTGAATGTACCAAAACTACCTGTTTTAGTAATTTAGGGTTTTCAGGCTCAAGGTCAAACTAGGGTTTGAATTTCCCATAGTTTTACTCAACCAAAAACTTTGATATTGGTCTCTAAAATTATATTTTGATGAGGAGAGAAATCCTATGTTGAGCTCACTCAAAAATTCCTCTTCTATAAAAAGCCCTAATTTCCTGCAGCAAAAACTGAAAATGCCCGTAATCAAATTCTGCTTCTACAGAAAGATGTGCCCTTCAATGGAGAGTTAGCCTAGCCTCCTTTTGTTGATGGATTGTGGAGAGAGACCTAAAAATTAAGAAGCCCTAGCTTCTGCAACTGCATAGGATCTTCTTCTCAGGTTAGCTCTGATACCATGTTATATTTTTATCATTTAAGCAATATGATCTTAGGATGTTATCTGAGAGAATAAGATGCACAGCAATCAATCACAAGAGACAATAGACACAAATATTTTCGTTGGGGAAACCATAAAGGAGAAAACCCCGCAACTTCCTCAAAGATAGAATGAGCACCAATATCAAAAGTAAAACCCAAAAACATAAAGATGATCTTCGACAACTGATCTCTCTCACTTGTGCTAGCACTTCCTCTCTCACTCATGCGCCTCAGTTGAGTGAGTGAATGTGACAAATAGAGAGGCTCACTCTCTATTTATACTAGTTTCTGACTTGACAAATACTTACCAGGGCCAACATCTCTAGGAGAGTATAATAACCCTAGTGCCCCTCAACTGTGGGGACTTTGCCCTCCGATCAACAAGGAGGGTTAACCTTAACTCAATTGTGGGGACTATTGCCCCGACTTACAATGGAGGGTTAACCTCAATGACTTTACATGAATTTATTCTATTAATGACTCTTCTGATAGGAACATCGGGGTACAATGAAATACAAATGATTCTCCCAATAGGAACATTGGGGTACAATATAATATATACAAGTGAATACATTCCGAAGTTACAAATACATCAAAAATATATGAAACAACCTGAGGGGTTTATTGATGATCCTTCCTTAGTCTACAAACTGAGGAAACCATTGTATGGACTCAAACAAGCCCCAAGGGAATGGTACTCCAAGATGGATGCCTTCCTCATCTCTCAAAAGTTTGAAAGATGCAAATTTGATTGCAATGTCTACATTAAGAAGAAGGAGGAGTTCTTGCTTCTAGTTTTATTGTATGTGGATGACTTGCTCATTACTAGTAGCTCTGTTGTTGGATTGAGCAACATCAATTCTGCTCTTAATAAATCATTCACTATGACTGACTTAGGAATTTTAAGAGATTTCATTGGTCTGGAAGTAAGTCAAAATACTTCGGGAATCATGATCTCACACTCCAGGTATTCATCAGACATGCTTAAGAGATTCCACATGGAGGATTGCAAGGATTCCCCCTGTCCTTTTCTATCAGGCATCAGGATTGAAGAAGGTGGTTCCACACCCTTGGTGGACAGCACTCTCTACAGACAACTCATTGGAAGCCTTATGTATCTCACTCATTCGAGACCAGACATATCCTATGTTGTGAGTGCTGATGCCAGATATATGCAGGAGACACATGAGCTGCACTGGAAGTCAACAAAGAGGATCTTGCACTATGTGCAGGGTACTGTTGATTATGGGATCCACTATGTTGTTGGAGCACAGCTCGGTCTCACAGGCTTTACAGACTCATACTGGGCAGGAGATGGAAATGATAGGAAATCCACCTCGGGTTTTGTATTCATGATTGGATCTGGGCCAATTTGTTGGTCCAGCAAGAAGCAAGGAGCACTTACACTTTATTCAGCAGAAGCAAAGTATTAGGGAGCTGTGAATGCAGTTATTCAGGCTGTTTAGCTACATGGCATCTTGATAGAATTCAGGATTCAGACTTCACCTACATTAGATCTATATTGTGACAAACAGAGTACAATCAAGATCTCCAGTGATCCTGTTCAGAAACAAAGGACAAAGCACATAGAGGTTCACATGCACTACATTAGGGAACTAGTGCATGACAAAACCATCATACTGCACTACTGTCCAACAGAGGATCAGATTGCAGATATTTTTACCAAGTCTTTTACCGAAAAGATATTTTCCTTTCTTAGGTCTCTTTTGGGCATTAAGGCTTGATTCTTAGTTCCTATTTTGAGGGGGGTTTTCCCAATAGGTTTTCCTACCTCATTTGTATTATGTCTCTTAGATTGTATATTGGGTGACCTATGGTCTTGTTACCAGGGCCCACAGTTGTCTAAGTTAGGATTCAGGGGGGGTGTTAGCATTATTAATCCTCCCTTGATCATATTGTCTATTAGATTAACTTTGCCTAACTTAGGAACCTTAAATTAATTAATTGGGTCCACTTGGCTTGATGGGGACACATGTACCAGTCACTAGAGCATGGGGAACACTGCTAGAGGTTAACTTCCACTTACTGAATGTGCATGCATCAGCTTGGGCGCCTCCTAGACCAATCCCTAAATTTTAGGACCCATTGGGAGTCCCAACACCAACCTACTTTAGTTAGTTGGAGTTAGTACTACTTAGTCTCAGTTAGCCCCCAGTTACTTTCAGTTAGTTCACAAATAGTTAGCTAGTGCATGTCTTGCATGGATTATGCATGGATGCATGTGGAGTAGGCACCTTTTCCCACCTACCACACTCATTTTCACTGAGTTAACTAGTTGTCACTGTTCGTTTGAGTTGGTTGGACATTTGGGAGTTGATTTTGCACTCCGATATTGATTAAGAGACCATGAGTTAGAGATTTAGTTAGATACGGTCATATCCACTTGGGAGATTCGAATTCATATCCCATGCATTCGAATTCTTCCTATGTAAACTATTGTAACACCGAATATTATTATTGTGAATGATACTGTAAATTCCTGAACAATACTTGTCCGCTTCCTATGTGGTTTGTTTTGTTCAGTTTGTATCTTCATTCTCCATTCTTTTGTTGCAAACATTATTAGAACTATCTGCTTGAAGATCTAAATGGCATTCAAATTCTAATAGAATATTAGTATAGGAGATGAAGAGACTGGATCTAATGGACATAGAGTTAACTTCAAATCAATAGAGTTGGTGGAAATTATGACAAGTCTAAGGATGGAAGTACAAAGTTGTAAAGCTTCTAATGAAATAATGTTGAGTGCTCAAGAGAAACATAATCAATTAAATAATAAACTTATGCAAAGTTTGAACATATTATAGAGTCAACTACAAGTTGGATCGGTTTCATGCTCGGAGAAGGAAGACAAGGTTAGTTCAAAGAAGAGATCTCATGAAAAATATAGACACTCTAATAGTGTTACTAAAGGTCATGGACATCATTATTCATTACCTCATGAAAACAGATACCACGGATGATTCTAGCAGCATTTCAGAAATTTCTCCAAGGAGGCATCATAAAAGAAGACATGTGGAAGAAGTGTTGCAAGGGGAGCTTAGAAATATTAATCCACCTATTTTGATGGTGATAACAAGAAAGGTGTAGATGTTTAAGCCTCGTTGTTAGGGATGAAGAAATACATGTGTTTGCATTATTATTCCTCAAATATGAAGGCTATAATTGCCATTTATAAACTACAAGGAAAGGATTCCATGTGGTGAGATCAATCAATGGAACTAAAGCACATCAAGAAGAACAAGATATCATTGAAACAACTCAAAAATTGTTTTCAACAGAAATACTTATCTGAACATTATTATAAGAAGAAAATGGACGAGTTCTTTGAGCTAAAGTTTTGACCTATGAGCATGGAAGAGTATGAAAGGAAATTCCTATAATCATTGAGGTATGTGGGGTTTATTAAGGAAGAAAAAGTAAAAAATCAAAGGTTTCTAAGTGGACTTCCTTCCTTTTACAAAGACAAAAATCCAATATGATGAACCCAAATCCCTTGAAGAGGCCAGCCGAAAGGATAAACATCTATTTGATCAAACTAAAAGTAGAGAATTTATACATAAATATTAGAGAGATAAGTAAAGGGATAAATGGGATCAAAGGAAGAAAGGATTTCAACCTCCCTTCGTAAAAAAATCAATGGAGTTCATTCCAATATAGTAATCCTACCCAAACTGAACCGAAGATGACATAACCTCAAGGAAAAAGGCCAAATACACCATTTAAATGTTGGGGATGTGAAGGGAATCATACATTCACAAATTTTCCTTATGGAGAAGACCAGATGAAAATTGTGCATAACATACAGGAAGCAAGTAGAGTGGAGATTATGGCTAGAGATATACCCATAATTTATGCAGATTTGGATAATAAGCAGGCAGAACATCAGTCCAATATGATTGAGATTGAAGGTAAGATTAATGATAAACTCGTTGCTATTTTAATTGATTCAGGGGAAAGTCATAGTTATATTGATCCCAAATTGGTTGAACAATTTAAGTTAAGTAAAATAAAGAATGATGAGTCATGGTTGGTACAGTTGACTACTGGAACCAAAAAAGGAATCAATGAGATGGTAAAAATTTGTTCCTTGGATATGAATGGACTCCATAAATTCGTATATTTGAACATAATACATATTAGATCTTATGATGTACTTATTGGGATGGACTGGTTGTATGCACACCATGTTATGTTAGATTGTCATAACAATACTCTCACTTGTCTTGATAAAGAAAGAAAGAATAAGATAGTGAAAAGCATTTCGAGGCCTATTTTTATAAGGAAAATTTTAGCTCTGCAGTTAAATGATGTTTCAGAAAAGGCCATCATATGTATGTAGCTCGTGTGGAGGAACCAGAAAAGGATAAGGGTCCCAACCTGGAATATTTTCCCATATTATAGGAATATGCAGATTGTGTTTGAATAGATACCAAGATTACCACCAAAAAGAGATATTGATTTTTCTACTAACTTGGTTCCTGGAGTCGCCCCAGCTTCCAAAATACCATATAGAATGAGTATGCCTGAATTGAAAGAATCACAAATATATCTTGAAGAATTGTTGAAGAAAGGGTACATACGATTAACAGTGTCTCCTTGGGGTACATCGGTACTCTTTGTAAAGAAGAAAGATGGAACTGTGAGACTTTGTATTGACTTCAAGTAATTAAATAAGGTTACAATGAAGAACAAATATCATCTACCCATAATTGATGGCATGTTCGATCACCTGAAAGGTGCAAGGATTTACTCCAAGATAGACTTGAGATTAGGATATCATCAAGTGAGAATAAAGGATGAAGATATTAACAAAACAACCGTCAAGACATGATATGGTGATTATGAGTTTGTGGTACTATCATTTGGATTATCAAATGCACTAGCTACTTTTATGTTCTTAATGAATGGCATATTTACACAGTATTGGACAAGTTCATCATTGTATTTTTAGATGAAATTCTCATTTAGTCAAAGTCAGTGCAGGAACATGAGGAGCATTTCAGATTGGTTCTATAGGTATTAAGGGAAAATCAGTTATTTTCCAAACAAAGTAAATGTTCATTTTTGCGCCAAGAGGCGTGTTGGCAAGGGGTTTGGGGAGAGTGAGTTGCGCAGCATCGCGACAGTTGTGCAAGCTCACGCGGTACCGCGCAAGGGAATATTAGCACAATAAGTGGGAAAATAACCATTTTTTAATATTTTATGTATATTTTGACCAAGTTTTGTTGCAATAGGTCAGTAGTGGTTAGAAGTCAGTTATTAGTGGACCCTTGATGTAAAGGCATAAGCCTATTTATAGATCCATTTTGAGGAGTCATGAAAAAGTCAGATGTCATGGTGAACAATTGTATGTGATTGCCTGCACGATAGTAAGGGATAAGATCTGGTGCAATCCGCTCTATGGAGACTTTTTTGTTTTGAATGTGATTCTTCCTAATGTATGCAGTCTCTAGTTTTGGAGAAGGATTATGTAATGTGGCATATTTTGCGAAAGATTAATATATGATGCAATGAGTATGGCTAAATTCTTTATGTTGTTATAGATCTGTTACAATGCTGCGACTCTATTTTGTTAGAATGACATGATATAGATGTGATTCAGTTTCTTCCTGCCATATCAATGCGATCTATTGGTTTTAAGTTGATGCAAATATATGTTTCTGTAACTGTTTGATGCACTATGATGTTCCATGAATGATGTTGTGATAATTTGATACTGTATGATGATCGCATAAGTTATGATCTCCCTCCATCGGATCCCCATATCCTCCTCTCCCATTGTCAAAAACTCGGTTCTGACAGATCTCCCTTGTACGCCTCGGGTGAGACCTCGTCTGCTCTGCAGATGTTGTTGGGCAGGGTAAAACCTATCTAGGTCGGTGCTCAGGGAGACTGCACTGCAGGACGTCGACAGAGGGGAAACCCCTGTCGACGAAGCTTTGTTGGTGGGTTTCGCCAACAAAGGTCCCGCATCTTCAGGATCCGTCGATGACTCATTGTCGGAGTCATGGGTGCTCAATTATAGTGGGGGAGTAGTACCAAATCAGGGATGGAAAACCAACTACAACGTCTTGTCAAATCCATCACAGATTCCTCTACGGCTGTGACTACAGCTATCCGTGAATCAAATGATGAACAGGAGCAGTTGTGTGCAAGGTGCAGCAAAGTTGAGCAGTCTATTTCTGATGCCTGCCAGAACATGTTTGACAACACCACAGTGCTCACCCCATTCGAAAAGGCCAAGTGATTGGGGCAGACTCTAGTTCAACTTCAGGACACTAACTTGTTGCTCCAGGGCCAGGTACAACCCACAACGCCGCTGGAGCAGGTTGCAGAGCGCAAGACCTCCATTGAATAAATTGCCACTCAGTTCAGCACCATGGAGCAAGAGGCTAAAACGGTTATGGAGGCGACCACTCAATTTTGGCAAAGTATTGTTCAAGATGAGCAGCTCGATTAGCTGACTATGCAGGTGCAAGAGGCAGAGGGTCAGTTGACAACCCTGAAGACGTCGTTGAAAGCCATGTCGTTGATGGTGCATATCACCCAGGCCACAGAACTGAAGGATCTGCAGTAGCAAGCTTCCAAGGCACAAGAACGTCAGCAAAAGCGTCGCGAGCAGCTCGACGAATTCCAAAAAATCGGTGGCCAATTTCCTGTCAAGGTCATCGCCACGCTTCAGGTCGTTCAAGAGAATCGACAACTAGTTGACAGCAAGGCGAGTGAGGAGCACCCCGTCCAGCAAACTTTAACTAATTGTCAGAGTATCGCCAGTAAAGTCCAGCTGCAGGTCCATGAAATTGTGCAGCAGTTTAAAGATTTTAAGGACAAGACTTTGGCCCACACCATGTCAACTTGACGTGGCTCAAGGGTGAGCCACAAAACTATGTTGGGGGCCTATTAGCAAGGGGTTTGGGGCGAGTGAGTTGCATAGCATCGCGGCAACTATGCAAGATCAAGCGGTACCACGCAAGGGAAGATCAGCACGATAAGCGGGAAAATAACCGTTTTTTAATATTTGATGTATATTTTGACCAAATTTTGTTGCAATAGGCCAGTAGTGGTTAGAAGTCAGTTATTAGTGGACCCTTGATGTAAAGGCATAAGCCTATTTATAGATCCATTTTGAGGAGTCATGTAAAAAGTCAGATGTCATGGTGAACAATTGTATGTGATTTCCTGCGCGATAGTAAGGGATAAGATCTGGTGCAATCTGCTCTGTGGAGACTTTTCTGTTTTGAATGTGATTCTTCCTGATGTATGCAATCTCTGGTTTTGGAGAAGGATTATGTAATGTGGCATATTTTGCGCAAGATTAATATATGATGTGATGAGTATGGCTCAATTCTTGTCTATTATTATAGATCTATTACAATGATGTGACTCTATTTTCTTAGAATGACATGATATAGATGTGATTTAGTCTCTTCTTGCCATATCAATGTGATCTGTTGGTTTTAAGTTGATGCAAATATATGTTTCTGTAACTGTTTGATGCACTATGATGTTCCATGAATGATGTTGTGATAATTTGATACTGTATGATGATCGCATAAGTTATGATCTCCCTCCGTCGGATCCCCATATCCTCCTCTCCCACTATCAGAAACTCAGTTCTGACATATCACCCTTGTACGCCTCGAGTGAGACCTCGTCTGCTCCACAGACATTGCTAGGCAGGGTAAAACCTGTCTGGGTCGATGCTCAGGGAGACTACGCTGCAGTGCATCAACAGAGTGGGAACCCCTGTCGACGAAGCTTTGTTGGTGGGTTTTGCCAACAAGGCACTCTACAGCCTAGTATGGGGGAGATCTTGTAACGTTACATAACATTACAAAATAATAAAAAATAAAAATTTAATTATCCACTAAAATAAATGTCGGCCAAAAAACAACCTAATATGAGGGAGATCTTGTAAGGTTTGTTGAGTAACTTTTGTTACTAACAAAATAATAAAAAATAAAAATTTTAATTATCAACCAAAATAAATGTCGGTTAAAAAAACAACCTAAAGTGAGGGAGATCTTGTAACTTTTGTTACTTACAAAATAATAACAAAATAAAAATTTTAATTATCGCCCAAAATAAATGTCGGCGAGAAAAACAACCTAATATGGGGGAGATGTTGTAATGTTCCTACCTAACAAAACAATAAAAAAAGTAAAAATTTAATTATCCGCAAAAAAAATGTGGGTCAGAAAAAAAAACACAATATGGGGGAGATGTTGTAATGTTCCTACCTAATAAAATAATAAAAAAATAAAAAAATTCAGTTATCCGCAAAAAAATGTTGGCCTTGTACATGGTTTTAAAACCATGTGCAAGGCCTTCTAAACAACCCATTGTTTTATTGTACATGGTTTAGGAGGGCCTTGCACATGGTTTTAAAGCCATGTGCAAGGCCTCCTAAACAACCCGTGGTTTTATTGTACATGGTTTAGGAGGGCATTGCAAATGGTTTTAAGACCATGTGCAAGGCCTCCTAAATAACCCATAGTTTTGGGAGGGCCTTGCATATGGTTTTAAAACCATGTATGGGGAGATGTTGTAATGTTCGTTCCTAACCAAATAAAAAATAATAATGAATATTATATGTCAGCCATAAATAATATTAAATATTAATAATAAAAATAATATATATGGACCTTAAATAAAAATATGTGTATTTTGCTTTGAATCAAATCAATGGCTATATATAGGACACACCAAAGTTTATAGCTCATTGAGCACAATACCTAAAAATAGGTTTGCACCTCGAGATATTGATCCCTCTCGGTGCTTGATAGAGCCTAGGATTGGGACACACCATGTTTGAGGAAGGGCAGTAGATCTAAAGAAGATTGAAGCTATCATGGGGTGGCATACACCCAGGAATGTAACAGAAGTCAAATCATTTATGGGACTAGTTGGATATTACAGAAGGTTTGTAAAGTTATTTTCAAAAGTTGCTAGTCCAATTACATCTTTGCAAAAGAAGGGAGTCAAATTTTAATGGACAACCAACTGCGAAGAAAGTTTCCAACAATTGAAGAGATTACTTACAAGTGCACCAATTCTTAAAATTGCTGATCCAAATGAAGATTTTGTAGTATGTACAAATGCATGTAAATATGGGATTGGAGGTGTGCTCATGCAAAATGGGAATGTGGTTTTTTATGAATCTAGATATGTGAAGGAACATGAGAAAAATTATGCCACACGTGATTTAGACTTGGATGATATAGTACATGTCTTAAAAATGTGGAGATCACATTACCTCATGGGAAGAAAATTTGAATTAAAAATGTATCACAGTGGGATGAAATATATATCTGAGTGGCAGACTTTGAATGCAAGGCAGACAAGATCGTTGGAATTCCTATGTGAGTTTGATTTTGAAATCAAACATATTAAAGGAAAGGATAATTTAAAGTTGCAGATGCACTTAGCAGAAGATCACATACAATGCATGCTACAACCATCAACATGTACAAATCATATTTAAAAATTAAAATTATTGAACCCATTATTTCATATCAACATTATATTTAGGTGAAAGAAGGATTACAATAGGAAAATCTACAACCAAAATTTAAAGGATACAAGTTGGAAACTGATGGGACTCTTATGAACAATAACAAAATTTATATTCTTGATTCTGCATAGTTAAAGAAGTTGATAATGGATGAAATACATAAGGTGTCATATGCAGGACATCCTGGATATCAAAAGACTATCATAACAGTAAGAACCTAGTAATTTTTCCTGGGCATGAAGAAGGATATCATTGAATACATATCAATATGTATGGAATTATAGAAAGTAAAGGTTGAGCATGGACATCCAATAGGATTGCTTCATCTATTTCCAATTCCAAAATGGAAATTGGACTTAGTGATAATAGACTTCACCACCAAATTAGCCAGGACAATCAAGCAACATGATTCAATATGGTAGTGGTAGATAAGTGGACAAAGGAAACACGTTTTATTCCAATAAAATCGACCCATGAGGTAGCCAACATAGCAGAAATTTATATGAAGGAGATTGCAAGATTACATGGAATACCCAAGGAAATTGTTTCGAACAAGGATACAAAATTTAGTTCAAATTTTTGGAAGGGATTATTCATAGGATTTGGAACAAATCTGAATATGAGTGCAACATATCACTTGCAAACAGATGGGAAAACTGAAAGGGTAAATCATTTTGTTGAATATATGCTTAGAATGTATGTTATGGATCAACCATCAAAATGGGAAGACTACTTGCATTTGGTGGAATTTGCTTATAATAATGGGTATCATGCATCTTTAAAGATTATTCCATTTGAATCTTTGTACGGAATAAAATGTAATACTCCAATCAATTGGGATAATGCAACACACAGAGTATTAATTGGGTCATAATTACTTAAACAGATGGAAGAACATATTGTTAAGATTAGGAAGAATTTAAAAATAACACGGGATAGGTAGAAAAGTTATGCGGACAAAGGAAGAATAGAAAGAGAATTCACAGTTGGTGATCAGGTCTATCTAAAAATTAGGCTAAATAAAAGGTATTTGAAGCTTGGGATATGTCCTAAGATAGCACCTAGATATTGTGGGCCATTTGAAATACTAACCAGAACAGGACATGTTGCATAGAGCCTGCATTACCTGCATGCATAATGTGTTTCACGTATCTTTAATGAAAAAGTATGTACCTGATCCTAACCACATTGTTGATTGGACCTTGATTCCCGTGGAACTAGAAAGGAATATATCAGTGCTACCAGTATGTATCCTGGACAAGAAAGTCACGTTGCTCCAAAATAGGGGCATCGGGTAGGTAAAAGTCCAATGGATATATTATAGTCTTGAAGAAACAATGTGGCAGCTAGAGGATACTGTGTGAGAAGCATACCCGCAGTTGTTTTGAAAATTATGTAAATGTAACTAGTGGTGACATGCATCGAGAACGGTGCATAAATTAAGGCAGAGGGTAATGTAACACCCCATTTTTTACCCCAGTATGTAAAAAAATGTAAATATTAATGAAAGGGATGCAAGCCAAATATATGGTCCAGAATGACCAACCTATGTACATTTGTAAACTTTCACTCTTTAATATAAAATCCAACCACTACAGGCCAAAGGACAAAAGAAGATATGGGGGATTATCTTTCCACAAGGAGGAGAGATATTATCCTAAGCCTAGGATTAGAGGGTAAAACATTGCCAACCCATAGATGCCACTTGTCCAACTCTCTTTGGAAAAGGAAAAGTGTCCATCTACATTGATGTCAAGTGGTTAGTTCTTATCACGTTTGGTGCCACTTAGCTAGCCTCAACCATGCATATACAGAGAGAGAGATAGCCATCATTGCACTAACTTCCTTCATGCCAAAGATAGTCATTTTTTGTTGGAGACCCTAACTTTTGGAAATTGAACCTCTGCAATCTGTACTACCATTATTGTACCACCATCACCTTGTTGTGCACGGAGAACCAATCAGAGAGAACAACAAAAATATTTGGAGCCCTGGAAAGGAATTGGTGTAGCAAACCCAGGTTACTATTAGCTTAGAGAAGGGAACCCTATGTATTGTTAACTCACATAAGGGAGCCCCATTACTTGGCTTAGGGATAGTTATAACCATAGAAACCGACACTTAATTGTGGATTGATAGCCCTATCTCAGGGGTAACCTGTCAAAGTAAGATTTGGATTGAAATCCTACGACTAGGTGGAACATCCTTTGTCTGCAGACAGACATTTTAAATTTCATATAAGTATTTTCCTATATATGAAATGTGTTGTGAATATCATTGAATTATGCTTAACTTAAATATTGTTGAATGCTTATTTAATTGTATGGAATTATTGTTTATTTGTGGGGTGGATATCATGAAAAATATGCCTACATTATTTTCATACATGTTCATATTATCCATAACATTCAAATTCATTCATGATTCTAGGGTAAACCTCAATTAAACATAGGTGTTTACATAGGTGTAAAGATGAACTAGAATAACATAGGTGTTTACAGGAGAAATTAAGGATGAATCATAACACATCGGGCATTATGAGGGCACTAGGTTCATGACACACATATTCATTCAAAATAAGAAGGAAATTTAAATATTTGTGTATTTTAAAAGTTCCAATTTTGCTTATGTACATGGTTCATTACCAAGTCCATTTAGTAATGAATTTATTCATCAAATTGTGGGAAAGGAGGTAGATTGTTTTGCCAATTGATTTACATAGTATAAATAGGTTTGAATTAATGAGGAAGACAATAAGAAGACTACCTTTACCACTAATTGGATTTCATTTGTTTATAATGTTAATAATGCCATTCAGGTTAAAGAATGCCTCTACCGTGTTTCCTCACATTGTGATGGAAAATTTTTGGGATCATATACATAACTTCCTAGAGATTTATTTGGATGATTGGGTCACATACATTCTATTGAAGCACCATGTTCTAATGCTAAGACTTATGTTTGATCAATGTAAGTGGTTGAATATTTCCTTGTACCTAAAGAATGTATGTTGTACACCTTTTGAACCTTGTTGGGGCACATTGTATCTAAGCTGGAAGTATTTTTGGTAGACCTAGCTAAAGTTACAGTGACTATGAATTTGCATGTTTTGACCAATATTAAGACACTATGATCCACTTTGGGACACATATATTACTACAAGTATTTCATCTACATTTATGCATCAATTACTGAATCTATGGAGAATCTACTTAAGAAGATTGAGCTTTTCAGCTAGACTCTTGAATGTGATTTTTCATTTAATACCCTTAATGATAAATTGGTTAGTGCCCCCCATTTTGGTATTTCCTAACTAGGATGTTGAATTTCATGTATATGTCGATGCCTATACTATAGCACTAGGAGTAGTCCTTATGTAACCAAGGTAAGGAAATATGGAGCACCCCCTGTACTTTTCTTTGCAAGTTGAAAGCTGTCTCAAGTAGAGAAAATTATACCACTATTGAGAATGGTTTTTTTTCAGAAGTTTCATTGTTATCTACAAGGTTCTCACTTTAAGTTTTTTACTAATCATTTTGCTCTAAAATATTTAGTAAATAACTGAATTTGTTGGTGGTTTTGTTAATTTAGTAATTTTCATTTGAAGTTGTTGGGAAACATGTTTGACATAATGTGGGACCAAATCATTTAACAATGATTGAATCAGGAGATTCCATTAGACAAATTCATGATCAAATTCCATATTTAATATTTGTTTGGTAGAAGTTATCGACTACTTGGAAGAAAATCACTTATTTTTTATTATAGTTGTTGCCGTTGCATCTTATTTGCAACTCATAAAAAAATATTTGGTAGTGTGAGTAGTAGACTATCAATTAATTATAGGTTAGTTATATAAGTGTAAGTATATTCTCTGGAAATGCCATGAGGGAGTTGTGGGGGGCCATTTTGGAGGGAAAGAAAAATCTCAAAAGATTTTACATGCTAGTTTGTGGTGGCTTACAATGTTTAGAGATGCCAAACAGTGTGTGAATGGTTGTGATGTATGTTCGTGGGTGAAAAAACCTTATATAATAGGTGAATTACCACTACATCCAAACAAATCCATTCAATCATTTGAAAAATAGGTTTTGGACTTTAATGGGACAATTACCTCACATATCAGACATTCTTAAGGCTTGGAACATTATTAATGCAATTGATTATCTTACTAGATGGGTAGAGGTTGCGCCCACTCAAGATTGTTTAATCGATGTGCCTTCACAGTTTATCTTTGAAAATACCATTTCTAGGTTTTTTGCTATAAAAATATGGCAAGTGATTAGGGGAATCACTTCATGAGTTCAACCTCACAAATATCACTTGAGAATTTCTCATTTAGAATCAAATGAACGTCTCATATCATATGTGGGCCAATGGAATTTTTAAGTATTTCAATAAGATCTTGGAAAGCAAGTTGACAAAGGTCTATTCATCTAAGGATGATTGGGATGAGAGGATCACTGCAATAGTGCTTTGGTCCTACAAGACTACCACTAAGGCATTACATAATTATATATTTTTCAACTAGTGTATGGAAGAGAAGTTGTGATCCTTGAACAATTTGTGGTCCCTATCTTATTCATTGTGCAAGTTACTCATACAATAAAGGAGGAATCAATGGTGGACTGGCTTGTTAAGTTCTTGCGATTTGAATCTTGATTGTTATTTGATTTTACACCAATTTGTGGAGAAAGAAAGATATAAATATTGGCACAACCACCACATCAAGAGTAAGACGTTTGCTAAGGCTAATTTGGTCCTATTGTATGATATCAAGTATCTCATGAATCCAATAAAATTGTAGATGTAGTAATTGGGACCCTTTATGGTTACAAAAATTAGAAAGCCTAATGCAATTCACCTTTTTCAACTTGAAAGGCTACTTTGACCATTATGGATAATGGTGCTCACCTAAATCCCTACACACCAGCCTCCTAATTTTTTAATTTTGTGTTGCTCCTAGGAAGAGGAGCTTAGTTAAGGTTAGGTGAAACTTCAATTTTGGTTTCATTTTCATCTTTTTTATTTCATGTCATGTTGTGTCAGTATTTGTTTCTTTTATACATATTGAGATTTGTATTCTGTTGATTCCATCCCCACCTTTCAAATTTTTCTTAGCAGGAGATGTGGTCACAAAATTGTGGTTGGGGGGGGTAGTGTTAGTTAATATAATTTTATTGAGTCTAGGATACATATTTTTGGATGGAGAGGGTCATTCAAAAATTAGTTCTATACAGTAGCAGCAATTATTACTACATTTACAATTGTTGTTGGACAAATTTTGTAATGGAAAGTTCATTTGTGTTACATGTTGTTGGTTTTTTCAGGTTCAGGAGAAGGATTTGTGTCAAGTTTTGGTCACAACAATGTGTGTAGATCAATGATCAAAAAGTGATGAATGTTTTTTATATGTAGAGGACAATGTTTAATGTATTTTTAGTTGACCCTTAAATCTTGTCGAGTCAAGTTTTGGGAACTATTTCCATGTGATATTTCTATAGTCTTAGTAAAGCCTTACCCACGAAAAGTAGAAGATATACTTGGGTTTATTCATTCTAAAACTTGGTAGCATTTTTAATTCCTTGTTTTTTCATATTTGTGATAAGTATCTATATTTCAGCCTAGATCCATTTGATTATAGCAACCATTGATAGTCTTGTTCCTTAGCAATCCCAACACACCATTTTTAGAGTTTATTAGTGGGTCTCAATGTTTAGTTTTCAATCATGGATAAAATGGTAAGTGCAAGATCCAAATAAATAAGGATTCAAGAAGTTGTGGTGAATGACATCGTTGACTTGTGAGTTGAGGTTCTTAGTGGTTTTCATGATAAAATCAAATATACATGTTTCTTTGATAACGATTTCATAGATGGAGACTTCTTCCCATTTCTCTATCCATCAATGTACATGGAACAAGTCCTAATGGATTATGGGAACATTGCATATGTGGAAAGCCAAGTTTCTCCCTATATGAGACTCTACACTCATGACCCTATTGAACCTCCTAACTTTTGGTAGCACTAGTGAAGTTTGTTAGTGTATTGAATGTTCTAATAGTTGCAATCGCCATCACACTTTATGCTTGGATATCCCTTATCCAAATCAAATGTATGATATCGACACATTCATATGGATATCAATTATAGGGCGTAGTGTGAGAAAATCATTCCAAGATGCTAAAAAACATGGAAAACATATTGGGAAGCTTGGCCTCTATGAAAAGTGTGACACAAAGAGGGGATGTTCCATGATTCAGAATGATAAAATTTAGATGGCATATTAACCCATGAATTGTCAAGTCAATAAAAATTATTATAGAGAAAAGTGTTAATTAGATATTATGTTAGTGTTTGAATTTTGTATTCAAGTAATCGGCTTGAACTGGTATGGTTTTCCCTTAAGTGAGCTCTTAGTTGCATGTGTGAATGCCCATATTTTCTATGCTCCCTTCATCTTTGTCTATCTATTGGTAGCCTTTAATATGTACAAGTGGATGTTTACATATAGCTAGAAATTACAACCTATGCAAGGCCACATGATTATTATCATGCAGTATAAGCCCTAGTGGGTAACCAAGGATGCACAAAATCAATCTTTTAATGATTATGCCTATGCCAAATGGTATGATAGGATGATTGTGTCCATCAATTCTACAATTTTGGTACCTAAGTATTTGATTAATGCTCATGTCAGTAAGATTTGATTTTGAATTAATAAGAACACCAATTTTGTTTATTGGCATGGTGCTAATAAGGATAAGTTCAAGGATTTTTCTCTACCATTTTGTTACAGCTGATTTTACCACACATGGTAGATCACACATTTATTGCCTTCCCTGTCCCTCTGCAGACTCTTTGGACCCCATGGACCAATATTGTACCTTTGATGTTTCCAAGATCATCCCTAAAAACACCTATCATTTGTTGTACGCGACTTTTAATCCCTTTCTCGTGTATATACTTGGATATTGACCTTAAACCTGCGTACATCGGTATGTGTGCAAAAGGCCAAATATGTTTGGAGTTTTCCTTGATGTGTGTCCAAGTCACTTGTCTCTTGGCCTTCCATATGCCTCGATATCGCTCGGATTTGACCCTGCATTAACCCTTTGGAGCAGTATATAAGGAACCCTTTGGATACATTGAAGGAGAGGAATTCAATAGCAAGAAAACTATAGTCCATTGTTGTCGTATCTTGCTTGTACTTGAGTCTGCATCCCTTTGTCCCTTGGAGCACTTTGTGTTCTTCCCAAGCTTTCCTTTGCTTGTGATCTTTATATAGAGAGATGAATGATTGAGGTGGTGGAGGACTCAGTTTCTCCTGTTCGCAGACATGTTGACAGAGGTTGTCACTTATGCAATCTCTGATTTACTTAATAGAAATATCTTTTCCTGTCCAATGATGTGCATTTAAATGAATATTGAATCCATGGATGTGTTGAATTACTTATACATTATTGATTATATATGCTAGAGTAGGTCTAACACTATATTATATAGCATGCTTGTCTTGTTTGTTGTTGTTGAGATCAAATTTCTAACACAAGCGGGATTGGAAAAAGCTCAATGGGGATCTACTTCAACCGTTTGGAATAAGGTATGATTCAAGATCCTTTAGTGTTAGATGTTTTATTTCTCTTGCATATTGGAAAGGGATTGATTTCTACAGTTTCTTTGTATGTTGTGGTACACCCCAAGCCATAGGAAGTTTTCTCCGTAACAGAATTGGCGACCAGACTGGGGAGGTTCTTAGTCGTTTTATTTGGGGGTTTTTCGGCATTCAATGTGCTCGAATTGCTATGATTTATCTATTTTTGAGTCGGGTCTAGGGGCATGTTTTCCCAGTAGTGGCCTGTAGGAGTGAATTTTGTCTCATCTTGTCTGTTTACCTTGTTTTTCTCTCTTTTTCTTCTTGTACGTGGGTTTTGCTTTCATAGTCGCGTATACACGCGGGTTTTCCTGGAATAGTCACGTATGTACGCAGGTTTACTAAGAACAGTCGCGTATGCCCTGATTTTTTGCTTTTGGGGGAAGATTAATAGTTGTTGGGTGAGTTTGGATGATTGCCGAGTCTTCTTAGATGCTTCTAGAATCTGTATACACCCCTGTTTCTGACCAAAGACTTCTTTTAGTTTGATTTTTGAAAATGTTCTTGTCATTTCATTTCCTACTTTTTGTTTTGAGATTAGTGCGTTAGGTCTCTTTTACCTTGGTGCTTTTCTTGGCTGTTGTCTGTGACTGGTTGCAGAGTTTGAGGGTTGTAGAGTCTTATTTTTGCTTTTCATCTCATTTAATTCAAAAATACAAAAACATTTTGCTTTTTGCATAGTTATGCATTGTTTGCATTTTGCATTAGCATGGTACTTGCATTAGGTTTGCTTGGTGAATCTTAGTCAGATTTTCATATAGGGATGATTGCATATACATTTGAAGGAAAAATTTTGCACTTCACGTAGTAGCATACCATGTTTTTCATTCGACATAGTGCATTTGCATCGATTGTTAGGTGTGCATTTTATTTCTTGTTGCGTCATAACTTTATTAGTTGCATGTCCATTTACCCTTTGAGTAATAAATCCAATTAAAATCAACGAGTAATAAAATGAATTACACTCTTTTCTTTTATAGGGTGCATCAACAAGACTAGGTTTTAGGGTCTTGGAATAGTTCATTGTGAGTCAATTCGCCAATACCACTAAACAAAAAAATTAGGTGTCTGTCCAGGTGAGAGTGTGAAATTCCTTTATATAATTAGTGTTTCTCAGGATCCTCCTCTTACAAGGGAGTTAAGCATGAGGCAGTGTGAGAAATCATGATTGGGATGACCCATCGTTGTGATTGATTAGCACCAAAGATCTTTCCAGGATTGTATTTGTATCTAGGGGCCTTTGAGGTATTGGCTAGTGCACCCCTAGGGTACTAGTTGTGCTTTCAGCCTTCGGGATTTGTTACCCCACCGATACAGTCAATCCCACCTGTGACTATTCATATGAGCATTGATTATATTGAGGTGACCTTAGTTTCCTTACCTAGGTTATCGAGGGGGTATTTGCAAAGGTTATTCTGCAGGTGTCCTGGCCAGGTAGGGGTCGGACAGCACATTCTATATATGCGTTGAAGCTGAGGGCCACTATAATTGGTTACAAACCTCCACTTGTTGTGTAAGGGAGTCTCAAGCCTCTCCTAGGCGAGACATGCCTACTTCATTCGGGAGCTCACATATCCTACCCTTGGTTTGCTTGTGATTTGGCTTTACATTTTTAGGTGTATGCTCTGTGCATGCTGGTTTTCCTAGGGTTTGCGTAATTAGATTGAGTATTTTATTTTTTGAGTCAATGTGGATTCAGGTGTGGCACCTCATCGTTCTCATCATTTAGCAGGACTTCCACTTTCCATGTCTCCTCCTCCTTTGGGATAGGAAACCAGATAGTCCAGGCGGACTCCTTCTCACTTTGATTCACATGCCATGGGAGATCATGAGGATGAGATTCCAGAGATGTCCTCTCCACCTCACGAGGTTGGGGAGGAGGATCCTACTAGCACATATGATCCACCACACGAACCACCTTCACGATCTGGTTATGATCCCTCATTTTCAGTTCGCCGGTATCGGCTTCCGAAAGACGAGACTCATAATGAACCCACAAACACTAGTTATGTTAGATATGGCATGCCAGATATCCCTGCACCCGATCCGGCACATCATGTTGAGTCAAAAGTTGACCCTAGCACTACACCTAGGGGCACTACCATTACTTTCCATGCGGAGAGATTTGGGGGCACTAGTCACATTGCACCTTCCATCTTTGTGGTGGAGGCAACTTCACATGCTCATCCTAGACCTAGTGTTAGTAATCCTATGTGGATACCAGAACCGAGATGAGTGAACATTGGGAACACCACTTACATTCCTTCACATGTCCCTTCATCCTCGAACCTCGTTCCTTCGAATGTGTTTTTAACGACCCATCCTCCCCCTAATTCACGTAGGCCTTCAAGCCGAAATATTGCTACTAGCCATGTTCGTTCTGTTACTGCTCACACGGTAGCATCACAGAGTCAAGTGCCTCCTGTTGTGTCAGCGGGTCATGTACATGTTTCTGGATTGTCTCATGTTCCAGCTCGTGGAGCTTCCCATATCCCTAACTATGGACCTTCTCATGGGACATCCCATGGAACACCTTATGGAGCTTCTCATGGACATTCTTATGGACCACAGTATGGACAAAACTACCAACCCTATGGGTATGGGTATCAACAACCCGCTTACTCTTCTAATTATGGATTTATAGCACCACATAATCAAGGTACCCCACATCACAATGCTTCCATGCATCCCTTCACAGGTCAAATGGGAGGAGGTTATTATGGCCAAGGCCATGGTATTTATAGCAATCAACCTTACATGAACCAGAATTATCAGGGAGCATGGCATAGACCGGCTCAACCTAGGCTCCCTTTGCTTCCGACATTGAACTTACCTGAGATTGATGAACGATCCTGTGTCTCATAACTTGGCATGGCCGACAGTCCCTAACAAGCTTCCTTCGAACATTCCCAAGTTCGAAGGTACGGCTGGTGAAGATCCTGGAGAGCATGTCACCACTTTCCACCTTTAGTGCTCTTCCAATTCCTTACACGATGATTCCATCCATTTCAGGCTATTTCAATGCACCCTCACAGGGCCTGTGGCAAAATGGTATATAGAGTTACCCGGGGGGGCGGGGGGATATGATACATTTTATGACCTTACCATGACTTTCCTTAATCACTTTTAGCTACCCGTACGTTACGACATCGGTACTGAACTCTTGTCAACTTTCTGGCAAGACAAAGCAACACACATTTTCGATCATATTCAAGAGTGGCATAGACGGAAGCGATTAATTAAAGCCTTTATACCACCAGATTTTCTCCTTGAGTGGTTCCTCAAATCATTGTTACCTTACATCGTGAAGGATGTTTGTACATCTGGAGTTCAAAACAAGGAACAAGCAATCTTTAGGGTGCAAGAGTTGAATTTGATTTATGCTCAATCCAGACTTTTGTATGAGATTATACCTAATGCTCCAAGATCCAATTTTGACCCCAAGGTCAAGCCTGGGCCACATGTCGATGGTATCGTTGGATCTACAAGTACCAAACCTGCGGACTCGGTTATGAAGCAAGTGAGCTAGTTATCGATTAACCAGTCTGCGTCGGGACAAGCTACGGCTTCGTCTCAACCTACCCCATCAGCGAGTGTACTCATCGTGCAATCGTCGAACCTGAAAGGCAACCAGCAGCCTGGAAGGAATAAGAAAAAAGGAAAGAATAATCATAAGGGTTGGAATAAGAATGAAAATTCTAATAATAATAACAAGAACACTCAAAATGATGGGGGGGACAAGCAGTCTAAACGTAAGGTGAAGTTTCCTTGTAAGTTGTGCAAAGACGATCACCTCACTCACTTGTGCCCTTGTATGGAGGATTCCTCGAAGTTCATAGCATAGGGCCTAGCTATGTTTACTAATCCTTTACCCAATAATCAAAATATGAACTCGAGGACCGTTGATCCTGGTTTTGCATCTGGTGGAAATAAAAACTTGCCGGAGGCCAATAGTGGTCACGGTTCCATCAACATGGTGCGCACTGCTAAATTTGTGACTCGTGTGAAAGATTATGGTTCATCACAACCAGACCTTGGGAAAGAACCTTCCCCACCCGAGAGCCCTTTGCGTATCGAAAAGCCTATGGATAAACTTGAAGCTCCACCTCGTATTCCTAAGGGATTATTAAAGCGTTCGGGGCACAATCCTAATGCCCGAGCCGCCCAGAACTATTCAGTTGTCGAGGATTTGGGTCAGACTCCTTGTGCGATGTCCACATTAGAAATGCTTCAAAGTTGTCCTCCGCATAGGAAAGCCTTATTGTTTTCTCTTAGGGTTAGTGACGATAGCTCTTCTTTCATTATCAAATTTGAAACCATGGGAGTATAGCCTCACTTTCCTTACTACGTGTCTCTTTTTATTCATGTAGAGTGTCTTCACAACACCGTCATGCATACTGTCGTTGATGAAGGTGTTGTCGCTTCCGCGATGTCTTTGTCTTGTTGGAAGGGCTTAGGTTCTCCCACGTTGTCTCAATCTGCCAACATGTTGACAAATTTTGATGGTAGATCATTTTGGCCACACAAAATTATTCCTTCTCTAGAGGTCCAATTGGGAGGGAAGACCGTAGCGATCGAGGTCGAGGTGGTTGATGCGCCCCTTGACTACAATCTTTTACTGGGTAGGAATTGGATGTATAGTATGCAAGCCGTAGCTTCTTCTCTCTTTCGATTGACATGCTTTCTGTTTAATGGGAAGATTGTTACAATTGATCAGAAGTCATTCCATAATTCGAGTGTCAATGCATCACCAGGAGCTTCTATCCCGATTATCAATCATTCGCAGCCGGAAACTAGGAGTGTGGGCATGGGTATGTATCCTTCTCTTATGGGAAACTTTAGTTGTCCTGTACCCATTCTGATGATTGGGTCTAGTTTTGGTGGGGCTTCATCCTCATCAAATTCAGTGTCTTTTCGCACTACCCATATGGAAGATCCTTGGATTCTTCCTTCACCGAGTCCTTCAAGTGTGCCTGTCGAGACAGACATGCCGTTGCCTGCAACAATGGTGGTGTATCAAGCGAATCTTGATCAGGTTGCAGATCCTAGTCCTTCCTCTTCATGGACGGAAGAGGAGGACCCATATGTGCTGCCTGCATGGGAAATAGAGTCATCTCATTCACATGATTGCCTCGATCATGTTTTTCCATCGAATGAAGCTATTCTTGAGGCCATGTCTGGGGTTGAGAAACCTTAGGAAGAATTGCATCATCGATCATATTTCCTTCCTAAGCTCGATCGTATGGAGTGTGGTGACTTTAGGGAGATTCTTAGCGAGAAGATTGGTAGCCTCGTGGTTCCATTAAGCTCTCCTGGTCAGATGGCTGATGGGAACATGGCTAATTTCTCACCAACCATTCCTATCAATATTTCTCGTGATCCTGGCAAAGGTGAGAATTTCTACATTGGGGCGGGTTGTTCCCCCGATGAGATCAAGGAGTATACCAAGTTGTTTAAAGAGTTTCATGACATCTTCACTTGGTCATATGAAGAAATGCCAGGTATAGACCATCGTATTGTCGAACATGAGATCAAGACCTATCTGGATGCAAAACCGGTTCGACAACGTTTGTGTGCTGTGAATCCTAAAAAAGCACCTACCATTAAAGCTGAGATAGAGAAACTGCTTAAAGCTGGTTTTATCTATCCCATTCCCTTGATGGAGTGGGTTTCAAATCCCATTCCAGTGGATAAGAAGTAGGGAGCGATCCGTATATGCACTGATTTCCGTGACTTAAATCGATCTTGTCCTAAGGATAATTTCCCCACCCCATTTATTGACCAGATTTTGGATGAGTGTGTGGGAAGTGAGGTATTTTCCTTTATGGGCGGCTTCTCTGGATATAATCAGATTCAAATTAAGCCCTAGGACCAACACAAGACCGCATTTATTTGTCCTTGGGGTACTTTTGCATATCAGAAAATGCCCTTTGGCCTTAAAAACGTCGGAGCTACATTTTAGCGGGCTATGACCTTAATCTTTCACGATCTCAAAACGATTATCAAAGTATATTTGGATGACCTCAATGCTCACTCTCATTTGAGAGTGCGTCGTCCATATCATTTGAGATTAGTGTTTGAAAGATGCCGCCATTATCAACTTCGTTTAAATCCTCATAAGTGTATCTTTTGTGTGACAGTTGGTCGTTTGTTAGGATTCATCGTATCCAAGGAGGGTATTAGAGTCGATCCATTAAAGGTCAAGGAAATCATTCAATTGTCTCCCCCGCGTAATATTTGACACCTTCAGTGTTTGCAAGGCATGGCAAACTTCTTGCGGAGATTCATGGTTAATTTTGTCAACTTGAATAAAGGCTTTATGCATCCTTTGAAGAAGGACACCCCTTTTTACTGGGATGAGTGAGCCCATGAGTCCTTTGATGCTCTTAAGTGAGCCTTAGCAATGGCCCCCATGCTTAGTCCACCTGACTAGAGCCGTGATTTCTTGATTTATGTGGTCATGTCTATGGAGACGGTTGGTATCATTTTGGTTCAAGAGGATGAGGAGCTCCATGAGCATGTCATATATTATTTGAGCCGAAACCTTATTAAAGCAAAAATTATCTATTCCCATGTGGAGAAGCTTGTCTTAGCCACTGTTCATGCGATTCAGCGTTTGAGACATTACATTCTCCTTCGCCAAACCTTGGTCATAGCTCATATCAATCCATTTCAGTTCATCCTCACTAGAAGGATGATTGGGAGAAAATATAATAAATGGATTGTGATTTTGCAAGAGTTTGATCTCGAATTCGTTTCGGCAAAATCAAAGAAATCGTTAATCTTTGCGGAGCTCATATCAGATTTTCCAAGTTTGGAGGAGGAGGAGGTTTATGAGGATACTTTTTTCGATGAGCATATATTCCTCATCTCAAGTTTTGACCCTTGGTACAGGGACATCATTGTGTATTTGCAAACATTGAAGGTCCCTACTCACCTCTCACGGGATGAGCGACGATGATTACGTCATGTAGCAAAGAACTATCTTATAGTGGATAACACTTTGTACCACCATGGGGTAGATTCCATTTTGCATTGTTGTTTAACCCATGATGAGGCTGAGGTTGTGCTTAATGATTACCACGGAGGGGCGTGTGGTGGTCATTTATCTGGGATTTCTACAACCTAAAAAATCTTGACAGTGCGGGCTATTTTTGGCCATCTATCTTCAAAGATTGTGTTAATGCAGTCAAGAAGTGCCACCCTTGCCAGGTGTTTGCATGTAATATGCGCTCGTGTCCAGCCCTGTTGCATCCTATTGTCACCGTTGATCCCTTCACCAAGTGGGGGCTTGATTTTATGGATTGCAACCCAGCTTCGGCTGGGGGGCATCATCATATTATTGTGGCTGTCGATTACTTCCCGAAATGGGCAGAGGCTATGCCCACAGTTAAATTCGACGGTGAGACAACCGTGCATTTCATTTTCAACCATATTGTCACCTGGTTCGAAATTCTAAAAGAGCTTGTCATTGACCATGGTAAGCACTTTCAGAATAAAATGATGGAAGAGTTGGCTTCCAAGTTAGGATATACATGAGCACTCCTCTTCTTATTACCCTCAGGCGAATGGATAGGTTGAAGCAGTGAACAAGTCACTTAAGTCTAATCTCCAACGAACCATCGCAAAAAGCAAGACTAATTGGCATATCATGTTGTATCCTACTTTGTGGGCCTATAGAACTGCGGTTAAGACTGCCACCAGTTTCTCTCCATATTAGCTTATGCATGGAGTGGAGTATGTCTTACCGATTGAATGCAAAATCCCTTCTATGAAGCTAGCTATAGAGATTATACCAGACACTTCTGCATTGGAAGAGCGTTTGGTCCATTTAGAGCAGCTTGATGAGTAGCATCGAGATGCCTTAGTGGCTCTAGAGGTTAACAAGCATCGCGTTAAAGTCCAATATGATAAGTTTGTCAGTCCAAGGAAGTTTAGTGAAGGTGACTTGGTCCTTTCATGGGATCAAGCTAAATAATTCTTGGGGGCAGGGAAATTTAATCCCATGTGGCATGGTCCTTACGTGGTTAAACGAGTCTTAGAGAAAGGCGCCTATGAGCTGGTTGATTGTGAAGGGATAGCCTTGGCAGAGCCTAAAAATGGGCTCTATCTCAAAAAATACTATGCATGATTTTTAGCCAGGGTTGATTGTTGTATATTATTGTACAGTTTTGCATTGCATAGTTAGGTTTCTTATGATGACCGGGTTTGTTGATTAGCTTTCGTTTCTTATGGCAAATGTCAATGGAGTCTTCCATTCACATAGAATTCCCTGATGGTGCTAGACACCGCACTCAAAACTCAGCTTTGGCTGCTTGGGTGATCTATACTCCTACAGGTCAAGTATTGTCTTCAGGAGGCGTATGTTTACAGCCTTCTTCAAACAATGTTGTTGAATATAGTGTCGTCATTGAGTTATTGTGTGATGCCATTTCACATGGTTTTCATTCTCTTGAGGTACGTCTTTATTCCCAGTTAGTGGTTTCACAACTTAATGGCTTGTATCGCATTAGGGATCCGACATTATTACGAAGATTCTTACGTGTTAGATTGCTACAATGGCAATTTGAGAATATAACATACATTCATGTTCAAAGAAATTTTAATCAAGTTGTTGACTCATATGATAACTATGTGTTAGATTGGCATTTGTTTCATAGACCATAAGCATATTATCCCAAACACATTTTACACACATGCAAATGAAATAAAATCGATCATCATAAAAGTTTTTTCATTAACTTCAAAAAGTGACGTCATAATACGTAAGTGTCATAATACAAAATTGGGGCTTCTGAGCCACCAAAATACACTACACGATCATACAAAATAGATACGCTCAGGTCTCTAAGCTTGAGGTGGAGGAGGGTGTTGATCATGATAGCACACCACGGCTCTAGCTAGCCGACGGAATAGTTGAACCCATGCTCATGGTACACCAACCACCTAGTGTTGCATGGCCTCAGGCAAGTCCTCAACTTGTGCCATGGGTACCCTGTGTGTCAAACGAACGAAGTTCATGTGGATGCTTTGGAGCGTCCGCTCCACATCCGCACCCATAATGTCATCTCACGTTCCCCTCTGTCGATGACGAGGAAAGCAATCTAGTCATCGTGGTCCTACATTTGCATATACATGACAGATTTTCACTATGTGTCGTCACACCAAAAATATGTCTTTTTTATTCCATATATCAAAAAACACAAAAAAAATTAATAATTCAAAAATTAAAAAGTGGGTTTGGGGATTCTTACTTATGTCACCATAAGCTGCTCCTGGTGGTAGGGGCATATCTGGGTCTCCACAGAAGTCTATCCCTGCATAGGGGTAGTCGTCTATGGCAACGATCTGTCTCTGCCACCATGGAAAGAAGTCTATTAGGTAGGGGTTAGCCACCCTGTCGCCTTCCAGTCTACGCATGATGTTCACCCAGCGTCACTGGGCTGGATCCCTAACTCCGTGTGGAGCAATTTATACCCTAGGGCTTAGCCATGGCACCCGCTCAAAGAAAAATGTGCTCAGTATACTGTCGAAGCCAAAGTTCTGCACCCTGCCCATCTTGTAGTCACTAAGCTGTTGTTTCATGTTGCTCAACAGCGTTGTACTCCAATCATATACTGTAGGTTACATGTGCTCTACCATATAGAACATCATTGGTCGCGAGGCCTGGTGGAGTGAAGCCAACCCTGCAATCCTTCCTAGTGCCAAAAGTATGGCTTTTAGCCCCAGAATGTTAATAGAGTTTGTCGGGATTTGATTCCCAATATTTTTCGTATCCGGAAAGCAATACACAACAATGTACTCATCTATGGTTAGCCCGCCTCTTGGCCCACGATATCGGAGGTTCACCATCTCCCCTCGTCGGGACAAACCAGTGATGAAATATATGTCCTCAACCTCAATGTTGAGCGACATCCCATCTATCTAAAATGTTTTAGACTCTGGATCCCAATAGTCCACCAGCAGCTGGAGTAGTCTTGGTTTGTCCCTCAGGCTTCCAAGACACCAAAACTTGTATAAGCCACATGCCCACAATGCTTGTTGAGCCATTAGATCACCTTGCACAGCTTTCTCAACATCACCATGCTCTCTTTCTCTCCACTCTAGCACCATCCTGCACAAAAAACCAAGTTTTTTATGAGTCTTTACCCTTTAAAACCTTGTTCATGGCCCTGTACGCGACTGTTTTCAAAACAGCCGCGTATGTATGCTGCTTTCGGTGCATTTTCCATGTATGGCGAGCCCTATACGCGGAAAAAGGCCTGATTTTCACGTGGGCTGAAACGCATAAGTTTGGATGGCTCAAAAAATGAAATAGACCATGAAATTTTAAAAATTTTGCATCAAATTGAAAGAGAATAGCATGAGAATCTACCTGGATCAAACGGGGAGGAATTCCGCTGGACGATGCTCCCAGAATTCGCTTCTGAAGTTCTAAGCTCAAATGCACTATGTTGGGTAAAAAATTCAAATGGTATGAAAATTTTTAAATTTTTCACTATTTATAGAAAAAAATTGAAATTTTTACCCACTTTCTATAGTTTTGACCATTTAGGACCATTTTTGGACCGTTTGAACTAATTTGATGTTGTAGGAATCGATTTTGAGTGCGGTTTAACCCTGGTTTTGACCCATTCGTTCCTATTTCAAGTATTATGTCTAAAATGGCATATAGGTTAGGTTTCACATCCGTTTGCACTTTGCATGACCTTATGACCATTTACCATCTTAACCTTAGGTACAAACCCATTCTATCATGTCATGGAACCTTCTTACTGCTTTTAGAAGTGACATGATACAAGTGGTAGAGCTTCCCGATACATGGGTACCCTGGTTAGATCTTGTTTTGCATTTGGTGCCCATGCCAACATTTCTCCTTTAGGGTGTGGGAGTCCTTTGTATAGTACCGCCATGACTTTGAGCAAGAGCTTCATACTCCTCTTGACCTTTATGATGGCCATTTCCCCCGAGACTCCCTTGTAAATGTCAAGTTGTAATTGCATTATCATGAGTTTTGCTTGCCTTATTGAGCCTTACACTGGCTTCCCTGACTTTTATTATCAGCCATATAGCCCAAGCTTGTCTCATGTCTAGCCAAGTAGAGCCTTTTTATATATCTTTTGCAGCTTGATTCCCCATTTTGTACTAGGAGGCGACTTTCCCCCGAGTGTTGTTATCCTGCACATGTTTCCTTGCATTGAGCATATGTTCCACTGCTTGGAACTAGTTTTCTTTCCCCTTGACACTCATCTCCTCCTAGATTTGTAACTATAAAGCACTTTTATTCTTTTTCAAGATTTTCAAAATATCTGAAAAAAGTCCAAAAAAAATATTTAAAAACCAAAAAGATGGACAGGAAAAGATGTTATCTTTGGCAGCAATCGAGTCATGTCGCCTTCGAACAGAGCTCTGTATATCACATTTGTTGGTTGGGTTAAAATTTTGACTTTAGGAGTTGTACTCGTTTCTCTAAGTTATCTCCATCGACTGGTTAAGCTTCCAGTCCCTATGGAGCCTCTGTTGATGCCTCCTGTGTCATAGAGATGTCCCAGTTTCGCATATCGAGTCTATTCTTCCTATATTCAATCACCATTTTCCTTTATACTCTTGTTCAAAGGAATTTGAAACCTGAGTCGGTCATTCCTCAGTTATCTTGACTTTGCATGTCGGCCATTCCCGGTACTATTACTGGCTCATGCACATCTTGTTCTAGTCCTTCCAATTATACAGAGTTGCAGAGTACCTCGTGTTGGATGATGGGGGATGCCTTACTGCTCTCCTTCTAGCAGACTCCATCCCATCGACTTCAAATCATTTATTCTGGGATAGGATTCTAGAGTCATTTGAGTGCCTTGAGACTTACAGTCATTAGTGGTAGGTTCTCTCGCCATCGACGGTTTTGGGAATACATCAATGTCCCCTTATTGATGGATTCTTTCAAGTGTTCGACCTCAACACATCTATTCACACTTGTTAGATTGCACTCTAGTACCTTGATTTCCATTTTCATTATCGGTGGGTGATCTCGCGTCTATTAACGGTATACATCAATGACCGGTAATCAGACGATGGACTACTATGTTCAACCTCAACACCTCTATTCACATAGTAGGACATGTACTCATAGTGGTGTGTGTAGAAGAATTTCTATATTGGTGGCATTCCACATATGCTACCTCCTTGATCGTGCTAGTGTTCATGAGATTTCAGCTCTCGTGACTTGATTCTAGTGTATGTCAGATATATTCAGCCATTATGGAGATCTTGATCCATTGTATATCTTATGCTTTCATGGAGATCTTGATCCTTTGTATATCTTCATCATGCAGATTCTGATCTATTATATATTGTACGTGGCGATTACCACACATGTCACATTTTGTATATCATTCCTATTCATGGCCATTGTACTCTTATGTATCTGGGAATGTTGTGTATATTTGCAGTCATATGCAGAGATCTATTATTGTATTATACTATTGGATGGTTGGTTCTTCCACCTGGTTCTTCATCACTCTACTTCTGGGATGGACTTATAATGTATTTCGGCCATTCTATTACCCCTCTGACCTCACACATTAGGGGGCATCGGTTACAGCTGATTTTACCACACATGGTAGATCACACATTTATGGCCTTCCCTGTCCCTCTGCAAAATCTTTGGACCCCATGGACCAATATTGTACCTTTTATGTTTCTAGGATCATCCCTAAAAACACCTATTATTTGTTGTACACGACTTTTAATCCCTTTCTCGCGTATATACACGGATATTGGCCTTAAACACACGTACATCAGGATGTGTGCAAAAGGCCAAATATTTTTGGAGTTTTCCTTGATGTGTGTCCGATTCACTTGTCTCTTGGCCTTCCATATGCCTCGAGATCACTTGGATTTGACCCTCCATTACCCCTTTGGAGCATTATATAAGGAACCCTTTGGATACATTGAAGGATAGGAATTGAAGAGCAATAAAACTATAGTCCATTGTTGTCGTAGCTTGGTTGTACTTGAGTCTGCATCCCTTTGTCCCTTGGAGCACTTTGTGTTCTTCCCAAGCTTGCCTTTGCTTGTGAGCTTGCTATCGAGAGATGGAGGATTGAGGTGGTGGAGGCCCAGGTGGAGGACTCAGTTTCTCTGGTTCGCAGACATGCCGATAGAGGTTGTCACTTATGTAATCTCTGGTTTACTTAATAGAAATATATTTTCTTGTCCAATGATGTGCATTTAAATGAATATTGAATCCATGGATGTGTTTAATTGCTTATACATTATTGATTATATATGCTAGAGTAGGTCTAACACTATATTATATAGCATGCTTGTCTTGTTTGTTGTTGCTGAGAGCAAATTGCTAACATAAGCGGGATTGGAAAAAGCTCAATGGGGATCTACTTCAACCATCCGGAATAAGGTATGATTTGAGATCCTTTAGTGCTAGATGTTTTATTTCTCTTGCATATTGGAAAGGGATTGATTTCTGCGGTTTCTCTGTCTATTTTGGTACACCCCAAGCCATAGAAAGTTTTCTCCGTAACACATTTCATCGCACAAAATAAAGCATTGGACAAGGAGGTTTTTTTATGGCCAAGGGTGAAAAATCCTTCCACAAACTATGGTGCCACTTAAATACTAAAATAATTTTTTAAACAACCTTAGTGATAAACACAGAGCAAGCAAGTTGCTCATTCTATAGATGTGTAAAAGAAGTGAAAAGGCCTAGTATCCAATTTATATTCAAGACTAGAGGATGTCTCGACACCGACTAAGATCACCTTTGACCTGTAGGAAGTTGCAAAGGATAGGTTGCCTCCATAATTGGGAAGCCAAATTTTTGACAATGCTTCGTTATATGGCAAGGACTTAAAGAAATATTTCAATTAAGTTCATATATTTTTCTAGGGGTCAGTCCTTCAAAGAAATTGTTCATCATTATGTCATTGAGTGGGTAGCCAACTTTGACCCCCTAGAAAATTGTTGTGCATGTGTTTGCAACTTTTGTTGCATCTATCATTTTCATTAATTATTATATCCATAAGTTTTCTTAGTTACAATAGATTTCATATGAGGTTGTATACACAAAGTTGGCCAACTTTGAGAATTACAATCAACTTTCTATAGTTGAGGAGGCCTTAAATGCATCTGAGGCCTACAAAGGCTAGCAAGTTAAGGGAATTTTGGTTTTTAACATTGATGATGACACCCACAACATTATTGTAGATACCCCAAGTGTTTTGATAAAGCATTAATATTAATCAACCATGGTTTCTTCCCCCTCTCGAGGAAGCACACGCTCTATAAATGATGTAGGTAATCGAGCTCAACCTTATCCATAGAAACGAATTTTTGAGGTTGTCGGTGGGTTGTAGAGTGGTAGTAGTATAATAGGTTTTGGTGGTGACAAGGATCTTGATTGTCCATATTTAGGTCTTGGTTAATGCAGTGAGAATTGCTTCACAATGAGATCTAGGATCTAGAGCAATATTCACAATCAAAGTATTTGACAAAATATGCAAGAGAACAACAAAAGAGAATGAAATATCACATATGAATGTGCCAATAATTGATATTTCCATTAGTGTACATATTGTATATGTGTATAGTACATATTTATAATACATTGGGGAAAATTCGTGAGCCCTTGGAGGCCATGTGAATGCATACAAGTGTCAAGCTAGGATTTGACCCCTAAACACCCCTAGGTTAACCAATAGGCTCCCAAACCTAACCAAATAGTCATGAATACATGTGTAAACATGTGTGAACATGTAAGGAGGCATAAATGTAGGAATGCAAGGCATGGGTGTACACATGTGTGAGTGGGAGAGTCTCTAGGAGCCAATAAATGACCTAGAAGACCACAAAACAACCACACTCACACACTAGCGCCCTTAGTCAAAGCAGAAGTGGCTTGTAATCAATGCAGGCGCCTGGGATGATAGAGCACCTCAACTGTCAAGATGATCAAAATGGAGTGCCTCAACTGTGAGTTAATGATCCAGAAACACCTATTTGACCAGTATTGATCAGTATAACCTAAGTAGGATCATACAACATAAGAGCAAGGCAAATGAAAATGCCTCCTAGGTTAGACCATGGTACAAAGGTATATCAATTACTCTAACACCCCCCCCCCCTTAAGCATAATTTAGTACAGCTTACACAAAATGATTTATTAATGCCTTGGAAACTAAGGCACAAGTCACCTTTTACAACAAAATTTTACTAGTCCATGCAACCGAGGTAATGAGGAAAACCTTATGGGACAAAACCTCCCCTCAAAAAATGGACATGACAAAGATGATAAAAAATGTCTTCAACGTGTCCTCTTCTTCACTTGGATGAGCTGAAAGAACAAATTCTTGGTGATGGACTTGGTAAAGATGTTGTGGATGTCAAGATCATGCAGCAATGCATCAAAGTGTTGTAGACAAAGATCATCTGGAGAGGCCCTTTGATGGTCATCATTTGATGATGGAGGAGCATCATAAGAATGTATTTTTCTGAGATAATACTATGATATAGAAGCATAATCAATCATGGAAAATATATCTCTGCAAACTCTTTCTCAGATAACATCAAAATATCCAACAAAATCTGCCTCATGTGTATCTGCTATATCATGAATAAAATCATGAATCTTCTTTCCAATTTGATGGAGCACCTTCATAAATTTGTAAAAAATATCATGAGGCTCTGAAATATCAAAATATATGTCATATACAGCAAAATATATCATAGGTATGGTGTCTCCGTGAGCGAATGGGTCCATAGAGAGAGAAGAATGAGCAACTAGATCACATTTACAGTTGAGCGAACCTAGAGGGTCTGGAGACTTGAGATTTGAACCATGGGTTGTAAAAGAAAGTATAGACATATGGAATGGTAGTCCCATGAATGCCAATGATATGGCTGTACAACCAATGAAATACATACAAGACTTAAAATCAACATATACAAGTGACATAGCATTGGAAACTAGGCAATTTTGAGATTTTCCAACTTGTGAACTTGAGGGTTGTCGGGTATTTTGGTCATTAAATAATTGGGGAAATGAGTCTATGGCTGTCATAGGCTGTATATCAGCCTATATAACACCTTCAGAATCAGAATGGGAAAGATATTATTGTATTGGGAAAGAGCTTTCAGAAGACACATCAAAAACTAGTTAAAAATGACTAGTTTCTGGAGGAAGCTTTGGTGAACTGGTTGTGGTTTCTTCTAAGGAATGGATAGAGGATTTAGATTCTGACATATCATAAGTTAAATAATAAACAGATATATCAGGAATGTGTTTCTCCCATGCACACAAAACATGCGTAGGCTTACCATCTCCTTGCTTGCGCTCCCATCTTCTTGCAAATTCTAGAAGATCAATATGGTTCTCCTTGAGGAGATTGGTCATGATGTCCATATTATTTCTGAAGAAAGATATTTCAAGATGTGAACCTTTGCAATAAACACATGTGGGTCTCTCTCTATTTTTCTTCCTCCTCCTGGATCTCGAACTTCATTCAGTATAACTGGAGATTTTTGTACTTGACTGCTTCTTCTCTTTCTCTCTTTGCTTCAAATCTTTCTTCTTGCCTTTGGATTGATTTGATACACCAGTAGCAAGGGCTTGATCTTTGGTGGATTTGATGGTACCCATTTGAACTATATTTTCCTGCTCTTGAGTCAAAGACTCCATGAATTCTGCTAGCGCAGGCATCCTCCAATTTCTAGCTATAAGCTTGCTTGAGTGGAATGTCGAAACAAACACAGAATACTCATGCCCTAGATTAGAAAGGATGGACAAGATAAGTTGATAATCGTCTTCTCTGTGCCACATTTTTTTATCTGAATTACTAGTGCTTTGAACCGTGGTAAATAAGTCTTGGATGGTCTCATAGTGAGCTGGACTCATTGAGATTAACTCATTTTTGAGTTGGTGGCCTCTCATCTCATCAGTATTCCCAGATAGTGACTCAAGCTTGAGCCAAACTTCATTGGGTGTTCCAATACTATCTCCATGAAAGAGGAGATCTCTTGAATTACTGAGACGGAGCATACCAAATGCTTCATCAATTCTATTGAAATACTTAGCTTTCTCCACGTCAGAGTTGGGATCGGTTTCAGTCCCCATGGTGACTCTAGACAGGCCTTTCGACCTCATATGGATCACCATTTAGGACTTCCATTCAAAATAGTTGAATGGGGTCAGCAATAATCGAGTCTTATCCATTATTCTTACACACTGTATGACAAAAACGTTGTACATCCTTCAATGAAAAACACTCAAATTTCTAGAAATATGCCCTAAAAAGAAACTCAAACCTCTCTAGATTTGTTTGAAGCTCTGTTACCAGGTGATAATTGCTTCACAGTGATATCTAGGAGCTAGATCAATATTCAAAATCAAATTATTTGACAAAATATGCAAGAGAACAACAAAAGAGAATGAAATAACACATATGAATGGTGCCAATAACTGGTATTTCTATTATTGTATATATTGTATATGTGTATAGTACATATTTATAATACATTAGAGAAAATTTGTGAGCCCTTGGAGGCCATGTGAATGCATACAAGTGTCAGGCTAGGATTTGACCCCTAAACCCCCCTAGGTTGACAATTAGGCTCCCAAACCTAACCAAAAAGTCACGAATACATGTGTGAACATGTATGAACATGTAAGGAGGAATAAATGCATGCATGCAAGGCATGGGTGTATGCATGTGTGAATGGGAGAGTCTCTAGGAGCCAATAAATGACCAAGAAGACCACAAAACAACCACATTCACGCACTAGCGCCCTTAGTCAAAGCAGAAGTGGTTTGTAATCAATACATGTACCTAGGATGATAGTATGATCAAACTAGAGCACCTCAACTGTCAGGATTATCAAAGTGGAGCGCCTCAAATGTGATTTAATGAGGCATAAACACATATTTGACCAGTATTTATCAATATAACCTAAGTAGGATCATACAACATAAGCACAAGGAAAATGAAAATTCCTCCTAGGTGTAGACCATGGTACTAAGGTAGATTAAATGCTCTAACAAATTCTTCAATGATGGATCGATTGAAGGAGATATTTCCATAGAATATGTTGGAGGTGCAAGGACATGGATTATTTCTCCTTCATAGGAAACTCTACATGTTCTTATTTCTCAAACTAATTCCCCTTGGATCGATTGTAAAAAATGGCCTAACTTTAGAAGTTAGTGCGGTATTATTGGTATTGGTATTGTTAGACCATGTTGTATTTTTTCCAAGGATGTTTATATATCATCTCATTTTTTACAGAGGCCTCCAAATAAAGACTTCTTCAATAATCTTGGCCTTCACATGTATCATCTAATTTTGAGGCACAAACTCCTTCACATTCTAAATAGTTAATTGCAAGTGGGTTTATGATGACTTGGTGCCTACCTAGAGGAGATCAAACAGCATAATTGAAATAGGATGTTGGTTTGTAGGACTAATCCCTACCTAATTTATTGTGGATGACCCATACAACTGCTAATGGGGTTTCATCTTGGGTTGGAAGTATTGAGAATATGGATGAAAAGTTGTAGCAGGTTAAATAGTGATTACAAGATCAACTTGTAAAAGTTACTCCACATTCAGACCTTCAACTATAAGAGAGTAAAAAGGCAAAGAATGAACTAGATTTGGTCTGGATTCGTCTATAAAACATGTGTTTTGAGTTGAAGAGGTTCATTTGGTCACCCCAAATTATGTGCTTGTTTGTCCACCTAGATGTTAAAAAAACATATAAAAAGTAGGAGCAAACAACAATAACAATAGAACACGGGATTTACATGGAAACACTCCTATATGTAGCTAAAACCATGAGGCAATGGAATCTTTGATATTTTATTATTACTTGGCAAAAAGCTTACAATGATTTCTTTTATCTCTCTTGTATTACAATGTTGAGGTGGTCACACCCCTTTTATACAATACCTATGAGGGTTCTAGAAGAGTCTAGAAATTTTTTCCTTAGGGGCTCTGCTTCCTAACCCCCCAATGCACCCGACACGTATAAGAAGCACGTGATCCTATTCAAGAGCTCTACGTGAAGGATATTAGAGATCTAGATATTGTCTTCATATCCTAACACTAGAGAACATTTGGAATTATTTCTACATATTGGCAATAGTTGAGGCAAGAGACACTTACAATGTAGGTTGAGTTGGATAGTCCCATAATAATCATGAAGTATGGAATATTATGAAGAAATTCCATTCTTTGGCCAAAGAATCCCAAGTTGTGAGCAATTTTAGAAAGTTACCGATGAGACTCAAACACATTTACTAAACCATATAGAATTGGATGGGTTTGCTCTAATGCCAAGAGAATCCTATTAAGAAGTTAAGGGAGAAGATCCAACAATTGAACAACAAGGCCCAAGTGCTCGATTATACTTTCGAGAAGAGAACTAAATTTTATGAGATCTACATTTCAAATGATAAAATAATTGACTTATGTGATGCAAAGTCAATGGATAGAAATGCTCTTTAATAATTTAGACCAACTACCTGATACACTTACTTAGAGATGTAGTCATTGGAAGCTTATGCAAATTTAAAGTGTGAAGTAATAACACATATATAGCTACTAGAACCCAATTAAGAGAAAGATCAATCTTTTATTGCTAGTGCATCAATCGTGTAGAGTAAGTGGAGCAAGTAGTTGGATACATTCAAGCGATTTCAATCTCATGCTCTTACATTAGTTCTAGAGTTGACCCCTTTAGTTGAAGGGAATTAATCGAAAGATAAAGTAGAAACAAAGCAACAAAGTTGACTAAAGGGTGAGTTAATGGGCATGGTAGGATCATGTTGGCCTCTTCATTTGTTTTGGATATTATTGCACAAAAAAACAAAATGATGGATAGCACACCATTTAGATAGTTTTGGCCATGTCAATTAAAGCCTTAATATAGTTGCATAGCAAGAGGAAAGATAATTGTTTTGCGGCCGAAGTCAATTAGTATTTATTATGTAATGGAATGCATTTATTTATTTTACTAGGTCAAGCTAATCATTCTATGTTTTGAACTTTTATGGTCATTTTTGTCAAGATCTGGCAATGACTTTTTTGTTGAAATCACAATTTACATTGTTCAAATTGCATGTTTTATTACAGAAATAGATTTGGTTCCCTCAAAAACCCTTGGGTGCTACATTTGTGAAATTTCAACAATGTATATCAGCAACTCCAACAATTTCATCCGTATTTTGGTTGGTAAAAATCGTTGGAAAAGGAGTTCAAAAATGTAGAACATTTAGCTTACACCCTTGACAATCGAGCCTACCTAGTATAAATTACATAAGTAGACCCTTTCTAGTTACAAAGAAAAGATTGATTGATTAATGATAGTGGAAAAGGCTATAGGCTATGTGGTGGGAGGTTTTAGAGCATATTATAGTCACTGGTTATGTGAGAGATCCACGCTCCTATTATGGGAATATGATTATAATGGTTGTGTTGAGTAATACAAATGAAGACATTACTTTCTTTCTTATTTATGGTATCAATGTGATACGATGTATTATGAGTATTTTTTCATTTTCATGTGGATGTTTAAAGGATGATATATGTTCTATTATGAATGCTTATGATTTGCAATATCTATTTATGGTTTATGTTAAATGTTTATGAACTTAATATTGAACCAACTTTCCTCCATTAAAAAACATCTCAATTATTCTTTAGGTGAGACCTTCTCCTCTTTAGGAATTGAATATGCTAGCATGCTAGACTATGGTAGAGCACTTGTTGGAAACCTGAAAAAAATTAGGTCTCAAAAAGGGCCAACACTCAATAATCTTCTCTTGGCATTATATTTTTTCCTATGTAATACATTTGCTAGGAGAAACTACTAGGCACTTGCCCTAAATTTTAGGATGGTACCGAAGGCAAATCAAATTCTTTAAGGCTCAAGGCAAGCTCAATATCTCAACAAAAATTGTCTCATGAAGAATAAACATGTCACAAAACGGTATTTGAACATAAGAGAGGGAAGAAAGAACTTTTCATCTTAGCCACTCAAGCTACACCTAATTGATGAGTGTGGCATTAGCTATATAGTGCAATATTAAATTCGAAGTATTAATAAGTGGGAATAAAACATTGAGGTGGAATTACATATAATATGACATGGTATCCCACACCTTGATATGTGGTGATAACAAAACAAGGGTGGAATTATCCATATAGTGCGACATGGCATCCCACATATTGATAGGTAATGGATGCTCAATGCTTAAAATTTATCAAATATTTGTTGGATCAACCTAGGTCAAATTTGAACTTCCAACCAAAATATGGTGGATGTTGGAGCGAATTTTTTCTATCACACCATGGTTTAGAAATTATGTCATGATGCGTATGCTAATAATGGAAACCACTTAGAAGTGGCACGCCTTATTAAAGTTCACCTTGATTTACTAAGGGACCAATATTCCACTTGTTTGACCTTCCCTCAAATACTTTGAGTGGCACAACTATGTGTATAATAAAGTTGGACGCATCAATATTGGTACCTTGTAATTGCTTCTATGACTATAAAAAAAACTCCTAACATCTCTTATAGCATATCCACATTATAATCCTATACTAGTTTGAGGTGATTTAAAAATCCTTAATATGATACTTATGTCAATGAGATGGGAACATATGAGTGGGGCCCACTACTAACTTGTTTAGTTAACTTGACATCGATAATCCACATACTTAACCTTGGGCACCACCCCCCTTGTATGGTATAATTATGTCGATGAGTATATGCACAATAAAGTAAACAAACAAATACATATCGAACAGAATAATTTATTTTACCCCCATAACACTACTACACTCTCTCTATCACCATGATAATGTATTAAAAAAACCTTGCTACTAAGATTTATCATTACATTATAAATTGTTTCCCTCTACCAAAATATATATATATATATATATATATATACATATACATATGTGTGTGTGTGTGATGTGTGGAACCATCTATGACCATCCATATCCATGGTATAATAGTTGGTTCATCCATATTGTTCCACACTCTCTTTTATGTCATTACCTCTCCATGTATGTTACTTGCTCCTATATGAAATTTTGATTTGGTAAATTACTACCGCCACCGCCATCACATGCCAACTCTTCTTCATTTCCCGACTTCCTCGGCCACTATTACAATTTATTGCAAATTTCGGTTTAGTAGTTAAGCAAGGAAGGTGAATTATAGATTAATCTCAAGTATGTGATTACACTTATGGAATAAATGGATTCAATGAAAAATGTTTTTTTTCCTCCAAAATGGTCCCTACTACCCCAATAAATTATTATGTTGAATAAAATATTATATCACATGCCTCTCCAAATTCTAATTTAAAATAGAAAAAAATTATGTCCAACTCCGACATCCTAAGATTCTCCCTCCCATTGACCATTTTTGCAATGGAAAGGGCAATCCTCGACCTATCTGGAAATTCTTCCTCCTCCCTTCTAAATGAGAACCCCATAATTGATCAATTGGTTTTAAAGACATTATTATCACTAGTGACTACATCTAAAATAAAAAAATATTTTAGTGGCACAATACTCACTTGTCGCAAAATATCATTAGTGGCTACATCTAAAACAAAAGAAACTTTTAGTGGCACGATACTCACTTGTCCCACAATATCATTATCACATGCCTTACAATTCTCCTTTGAGTTTTCTTCATCCACGTCGATTAAAATCTTGATCCTTGCTTCCTTCAATAAGCCTGATATCATGTCATTCAATGGAAAATCAATTAATGAATATAATCTACTCTTTCAAGTTCCCTGCACTCCTTACTGTAGCGAGGCTAAAAAGTGAGAGGGGTATCATTGCCAATTCATATTCTAGTAGGTTGAATATCCATTTCCAAACACATAAGCTTTTTGACAAGGGATCAACTACAACAGTGATGGATTCCCCATAATTGCATTCAATTGCAAACTTGATCTTGGTTACCCGCCACATAAAGGAAGATGTAGTTTTTATGAACGTTGTGTGTCTAGGGGACAAAGCCATTTTATACCTATGTGCTTCAGTTGTTGTTGATGTCTATGTACATAGTATTGTGATGGCTTTCTATAATGCTCAATTTGATTGCCTAATCCTTTTTATAAAGAATGGACACTATTAAAATAATAACAAGTTGACAAGTTTTATGAAATATTCTTCCTATGTAAATTTGGTGGGACTCGTATTTTGGATAGCATGAAAAGATCATTATTGTGTTTTTCATTTTCTAAATGTTGTAAGATTGTGTTTATCATTTTAGTCATTTATAATTATGGTTCTTGATAGTAATATTTTCACTTTTTTCTTCTGAGAAAATGCTAATATGTGTCGATTTAAGTTCGATTAAAACTAATTGTGTACCTTTCTAGAAATTAGTGAATTAATAGATTTTAGTGTTTCCATGTGACTGCATCGTCTTTTTTCTTTGTCTTTTTTATATAAAAATGGAAACAATCCATAAATAAAGAAAGTTATATAATGAGTATTTTATACTTTTCAACAAAGTCTAAATCCCATTTATTTTTATCGACGAAGCTCAAGAGGCAAGCAATGACAACTATGGGAAGAAGTGCAATATCAATGTTTTTTTTAAACCCCCATGAGGTATAAAGGGTATATATGGTAGTTTTTGGGCCTCTGCACTTCAAAGGATTTAGTGCATGTGTTCAACAATGGAATCCCAAAGCCATAATCCCTTCACCATCACTCGATTAAGGTACATCATGTTGTTGGAGAACATAAGTGTCACACTGAATTCCCATAGGCAGGGAAAGTTGTTTGAAGCCCGTGTTAGGGCTTATCTCTCTCACCTCCCTTGCTAAAGTACTTCGTTAATATGTGTCGATTTAATTTTGATTAAAACTAATTGTGTACCTTTCTAGAAATTAGTGAATTAATAGATTTTCGTGTTTCCATGTGACTGCATCGTCTTTTTTCTTTGTATTTTTTATATAAAAATGGAAACAATCCATAAATAAAGAAAGTTATATAATGAGTATTTTATACTTTTCAACAAAGTCTAAATCCCATTTATTTTTATTGACAAAGCTCAAGAGGCAAGCAAAGACAACTATGGGAAGAAGTGCAATATCAATGTTTTTTTTAAAACCCCCACGAGGTATAAAGGGTATATATGGTAGTTTTTGGACCTCTGCACTTCAAAGGATATAGTGCATGTGTTCAACAATGGAATCCCAAATCCATAATCCCTTCACCATCACTCGATTAAGGTACATCATGTTGTTGGAGAACATAAGTGTCACACTGAATTCCCATAGGCGGGGAAAGTTGTTTGAAGCCTGTGTTAGGGTTTATCTCTCTCACCTCCCTTGCTAAAGTAATTCATTAGTGAATTTATCAATGTCTTACATAAATTCTTAACTCCACAACTCACTTTTAAATTTTCAACCAAGGATCGTGTGAACTTATGAAGTGTTGTGCAATGTATATGCAAAACTACAGAAGTATAATATTTTCAAAATCCTAAGGATGTTGTAATAAAATAAATCGTCAACTATGGGTATACCATTCTACTCCCATCCAAATAGCCTACGGTATTGGTTTTGACTTCCATCTCTTCTGTTATTTACCAAAATCCAAGTAGGAGTAGGACCAAATCATAGTGAAATGAAGGTCTAACAAAATTAGAAGGATTTGTGAGGCCAACAATTATTGTCCAAGTATAAGAATAAGGAAATAAATATAGTGTTAATCATCATACTTATAGAGATTCATAAGTCCCATATCCCATCGCAATGATCATTGTAATCCAAGAGAATAAACACAATCATGAAAATGCATCAAATTGAAAATACTATTGTGAATGAAAGCGTTGATAATAAGGAACTAATAAAAATCAAATAATCTATTTCTAGGAATATAAATAAACTCAATGTAAAACATAAGTAAAAATGACATTAACAAAATAAGGGTTCTTGTGACCACCTCTTTAGTGATCCCCACCTAAGGGAGTTCTTAGAATCCTTTAGAACACTCAGGAAAACAAAACTATGATCAACTATTTTCCTTTGTTTATAAATTTTACATATCAAAGCAATGCAAAACTCTTTTCTTAAAAGTAACTCGAACTAGTCTCTCGTAGAAAAATAGAAATCATAATTGAAAATTTGAGAGCCTACCTCTATTGTTTTTTACTCTATAAATGCTAAAGTTACACTAGATAAATCTAACTAACTTGGTCCATCATATCTGTAAATGATTGGAGGATGTCTACCTAGTTTTCCCTCTACCCAACACAATTGAAGTCTATAGATTTATTCTTCCTCCTCTAACTAGTTAAAATTCAAGATACAATAGAGATTTGGGGAGACCAAGATATTCATGGGTTAAATGATGTCTCTTGACACTAGCATATTGGTAGTCACATTCATAAATGAGAACAAGATACCTTGATTTTCTCAATCCTTATTCCTTCAATAAGATGAGCTTTGGAGTATTGAAGGTGGGTGGTTAGGAAAGGCTCAAACCCTCTTTTTGTGTATGTTAATGGGATTAATTCCAAATTCCTCAACCATAATTTTTACAATAAACTTTATTCTTGCCAATACACATTAGTCCACACAATTTAAATCACAAAATCCGCCCAAAAATACTTAAGACATCAAGCATTCATCATATTCTCTTGATTTAAACCAAGAATAATCATTCAAATAAATGTATGTCAACATCATCTAGCTTGTCCATTAAAACAAGCGTGCTTAGGGAAGTCCAATATCTATGAAGAAAATACATCACTAGTTTATGACGAAAGTATGGGAAACATATGATAACCTAGGGGGGCATCATTACCCCCAAGCTAGTGAGTTGCATACCTATGTGAAACAAAAATAAGCTTCAAAAGTAGTATCATGCTCTTTTCATTCCTTGTCATTTGATTGTTTCTCACTTCATATGTCTCTAAGGTCATATGTCATAATGTGTGCAATGGCATCTCTATTATGGCACCCTAGTTCTTATTCAATTGTGCTCCATCTTTCTTTTCTTTCTCCATGTTTATCTCTCATGTAGATTTCCATGATGCAATGGGGTGTAGAAGAATACAGAACATGAACCTTAGTGTTACAAAGAAAAAATTCCTATGGATTGGGGTGGACCACAATAGACAGTATGACACCAGAAATCAATCCATTCTCCAGCAAGCTAGATACACAAAATAAACTAAACACTACGGGATAAGAATCATACCTCAATAGGACATTTGAAGAAGATCCTCATTGAGCTCTCAATCAAAACTTGTCCCTACACTTCGTCCTCAATAAAAAAGAGATATACAAGCATGATATATAATGTGTTAGTGTCTAATATATCATATTCAATTTAAACATGTATACAAAGTATTTACATCCATGGATAAATATTCACAATTACACATGAAATTGGACGAGAAATGGATATTTCTATTAATGTAAACAGAGACACAAATGACAACCTTTGTCGGCACCTCGTCGGAACCGAGAAGCCCAGTCCCTCCACCTAGGCCTCCACCACTTCAATCCTCCATGAAATGGAAAGCTCACAAAGACAAGGGGAAGCTTGGGAAAGAGCATTAATGGCTTCCTCAAGGACAAAGGGATGCAAACTCAAGCATACAACAATGGGGCAAAATTTCGTTATAATATCTTTACTCCAAAATTCTCCTCCTTCAATGCTTCACAATAACTCAATATATAGCCCCTCAATAGGAAATGAAGGGTCGAATCAAAGTGTTTCCCAGCATATGGAAGGACAAGGATCAAGTCATTCATTACTTGATGGGGAAAACTCCAAGTTTTTTTTAATTTTTGAGCATAAAATCTTATGTACGCGGGTGACAGTAGTGCATGTTGTGTATATGCGAGTTGTATACTGGTGACCCTTGTGTATCTACAAAAAGAGTTTTTTGCAGGGTTAAAATGGATCATCAGGGATATGGTGAGTAAATGGGGTATAGTGAGTCTGCATAGGGATAGGGAAAGGCCATCAAAGCATGATGTATCAAGTGTGACAAATAATGCTATAACATATTCCCCCTAATGTGTGAGGTCGGAGGGGTACATGATGTCCAAATACATTATAATATTCCCAAGAGTGGAGTAGTGAAGAACCAAGTGGAAAAACCAACCACTCGTCTACATAATACAGTGATAAGTCTCTACATATGACTGAATATATGAAGTATACATAGCAGTCTCAGATACATATCAGTACAATGGCCATGAATAAGCATAATAGACATATGTCATGAGTGGTCATCTCCACGTACAATATACAATGAATTATAGTCTCCATATTGAATGAAGACATCTAGTACATAATAAGGCCGTATACTGAACTCTGGCATGAGAATTGAAATCTCATAAATACTTTCGTTATCAAGGAAGTAGCATATATGGTATGCAACCAAACTCTGAGGTCTTCTATACAAACTGTTGCTAGTACATGCCCCATCACGTGAATAAAGGTGTTGGGTTCAAACATGATGGACCATCATCTGATTACCGATCATTGATGTATATTGTTAATAGATGCGATACATCCCATCGATAATGATAATGGGAATGAAGGTATAGAGTGCATTCAATCAAGTGTGAATAGATGTGTTGAGGTAAAACACCTAAAAAAATCCATCGATCATGGGACATTGATGTATTCCCAAATTTGTCGATGGCAAGAGAACATGCCACTGATGGCTGCAAGCCTCAAGGCACTCAAAGGACTCTAGATTCCAATTCCAGAAAAAATGATCTGAATTTGATGGAATGGAATCCATTGGAAGGAGGTAATTAAGGCACCCCCCATCAACCAACATGAGGTACCCAGCAACGTTAGATAATTTGGAAGAACTCAGATGAACAAGATGTGTGTGAACCAGTAACCAATGTATCAAGAACGGCCGACGTGCAAAGTCAACATAACCGAGGAATGGCCGACATGTAGAGTCAACATAACTGAGGAATGGTCGACTCAAGTTAAATATTTCCTTCGAACAAGAGCATAAGGCAGATGGAGACACTTAGGCATCATAGACTTAAAGTGCAAACTGGGACAACTATGTGACATAAGAGGCATCAACAAAGGCTCCATATTGACTGGAAGCATAACCAGTTGGTGGAGAAAGCTCTAAATAATGAGTACATCTCCTAAGGTCATACTAGAAACCCAACCAATGATGAATATACTCATCGATCGTGCTCTGTTAGAAGGCAACATGACAACTTCCAAGGTGAGACAATATCATTTCCTAGTCAGATTCTTATGTTTTATGATTTTTTTGGTATTTTTCATGTTAAGAAGCTTGAAAAACAGTAAAATTTCTTATAGCACAACAAGGAGGAAACAAGTGTCGTGGGAAAGAAAACTAGTTCCAAGGAGTGGAACATGCCTATGCTCAATGCAAGGAATCATGTGCAAGATAAGAACATTTGGGGGGGTGTCTCCTCTGGGTATGGGATACTCAAGCTACAAAAGATAACTAAGAGGCTCTACTTTTATAGAATTGAGACAATCTTAGGCTATGTGGATTATAAAAGTGAACCAGGGAGTCGGCTCTAAGCTCAATATGACAAGAGGATGCATGCAATGCAATTACAACTTAACAAAAACGGGAGTCCTTAGAGGAAATGGCTAGTGTAAAATGTAAAGAAGAGTATGAGGTTCTTGTTCAAAGGCATGGCGGGACTACAAGGGACTCCCAGACCTAAAGGGGGGACGCTTAGCATGGGAACCGAATGACAAAGTGGGATATAACTAAGGCACTCATGATTAGGAAATATCTATCGCTTACGTAATGTCACTTCTAGTAGCAGTAAGATGGTTATGTGACATTAAGAAGCGGGTTCGTACCTATGGTTAAGGTGACATAGTCATAGGATAATGCATAATGCACACGGAAAGTGGTCCTATCCTATATGCCAATTTAGTTTTATACCTACAATGGGAATGAACGAGCCAAAGTCTCAGTGAAAGTGCACCAAAAGTGGACCCTTCACATCAATATTATTCTAAAATAGTTGGAAATATTTAGTAAAGAATCCAAACTATAGGAAAGTGGGTAAAAATATTTAATAAATAGTAAAAAATCAAATTTTTACCATACCATTTGGTTTTTGACACACCATAGTGCATTTGGAGCATATTGGATCCCCAAACTTCATACACGGATTCCAGGAGTTACAGGCCACGAAATCAATAGGTTAGGACTAGGTAACTCACAAAGACAAGGGAAAGCTTGGGAAAGAGCACTAATGGCTTCCTCAAGGACAAAGGGATGCAGAATCAAGCATGCTAGAATGGGGCAAATTTCGCTATAATCTCTTTACTCTCCAAAATTATCCTCCTCCAATGCTTCACAATAGCTCAATATGTAGCACCTCAATAGGAAATGAAGGGCTGAATCAGAGCATTCCTCTGCATATGGAATGCCAATGATCAAGTCATTCGTTACTTCATGGGGAATACTCTAAATATTTTTTATTTTTTAGCATAAAACCTGATGTACACGGGTGACAATGGTGCAAGTTGATGTATACGTGAGTTGTAGACTTGTGACCCATGTGTATATTCAAAAAGAGTTTTTTACATGGTTAGACTGGAGCATCATGGCTATGGTGAGTAAATAGGGCATAGTAAGTCTGCATAGAGACATGGAAAGGCCATTAAAGCATTATGTATTAGGTGTGGGAAATCATGCTATAACACTCATGACAATCCAATTTGATTTCATTTTCTTTAAATTATCCACTTATGGTTATGATTTGTATAGCCCACCCTTTAGACTAGAGAATCGTGCTTTTCTTTCTTGAGTAGAAATATTAATTCCTTATGCTCGCTTTGTTACAATTCAAATACTTTGTCTAAGATATTTTCATGCTACTTTGGTATTGCATTATCAATTTTTTCTACTTATCCATTATAACTATAAAATTTGTGCCTAAAGTTATGTAGGCATGGTTTCTTCGGGTTTGGTGGGTTTAGGCCTTAATCACAAGCTAATGCTAAGCTCTATTTCCCTATAGCTTTGGGATTTTATGGATCTATTGACCTAATATGTATCTAAGAACAAAATTCCCTCAATTAAACACCTCCCATATAAGGGTTGGTAGACCATTCAAATGGATGAGGCAAAGCATAACTATGTAAATAAAACTCACATGTCAAGTTTTTCTCCTCCTCTTGGCATATATTATATACTGCATGGCTATTTTTGGTTAACCATCTAGAATGATAAATATCTAGAAATTTTGTGCATTTGTAACGTATACCACTGTTCTCTTCTATGATTTTGTATCCCCGAAAATCAAACTCTCTAAGACTACAATTTGTCGACCCTAGTTTTAGTCTCCTCTTATTGCATCTCTAGTTATGCCCTCAAGGTTAAATTTCCATTCTCCAATTGCTTGATGGTATCTATATGTTGTCTTTTTAAAGTTTGAGATTTTTCTTCCAGATCACATATTACCTACTCATGTTGTACTAAGGGGATCGTCGATCCTCTAATGGAATATATAATAATTCACCACTTTGTGATCTCCATCCTTGCTTCATTAAGGTTATCTAGTAAGTCATGTGTATATGTCCTAACAATTCCCACATTATCAAGCTCTTGGGTCTCTTCCATGCCTAGCTTGTGGATAGGAGGATGAGTCCTTACTTCTTTGGCTACTAGGGTTCTTGTTTTAGCCCTTGGTTTCCCCTTTCAATCCTTCTAGTTTATGCAAGGTGTTAGCACCATTTCTGGTTAGCAGTTGGAAAAGGGGTAGTCCTGAGGAGAAATAAGATAAGAGCTGAAAATGTCACAATATGACTTGGAGATAGGTGAAAGGGGTTTAAAAATAATGGAAAGGGGGCTATTTCTAAGCTTAAAGGTTATACATATTGAAAAATCATAGTTTAAAGCCTTAGAAATAAGTTTGAAATGGAAAATTTGCCCACTAGTTATCTTGTGGCAAGGTTTGATGGTGTAGATCTACATTTGAGAAGATCTACGGTTGTGGATAAGTCTGTTGGGAAAAGTTGCACAACAAAGATAAGTTTGGTCGTCGACAGAATGAATTAAAAGGCAGCGGAGATCTACGGTCGGATGAAAAAGGGAAGATAGATCTACTGTCAAGAAGGATTCAGCCAATGGAACTAGTACGGATGAATGAACTTTCCCAATCAGCAGAAAAAGTTACATCCAACATAAATCAATGGCGGAGATGAAAATATGAAAATAATCAACAGTCCTGAGGTATTCCATTGGGTGAACATGCATGGAGAAAAGAACTTTGGAAATCAGCGGAATGTGCTACAATCCGCATGTTTCAACGGTTGAGATTGAGGCCCAATCGCAATAAAGGGTTGATATTCATTCCTCTGATTGGAGATGCACGTGTAAAGAAAATTTTAGAATCAACGAAATTAGTTAAGGGGCATACACTATCAAGGGTGCAGATTTAATGGAGGTGAGATATATGATCCAAGATCATTCCACTGATTTAACATGCATGAATAAAATCATCGTGATACCCAGTGGAGTGGATTAAGGGGGAATAAAAATCAAAGGTTGAGATTGATAGTGATCAAAATCTATGATGGAGGATGACTCTGTTGTGGGAAGGTGCGCACTATTTGTAAAGTCAGATCTGAGCGGAATGTTAAAAATAGAAATTGATCAACGGTGGGAATTTGTAAAGAATAAGATAAATGGTCAATTGCCAATCTGCTAAGGTAAGGTGTGGTCCAGTTATTGTATGAATAAGTGATGTTAAATTTGGAAAAATATCTACAGTGGAAATTGAATGAATATTATATCTATGGTTTTGATGATTTCCACTGCTAGGAGTTACAGGAAAGAGAAGGATGGATAATATGATGGGCTAGAAATACAGGGTTAAACAGTGATCGATATCAACGGTTTAGGATGGAAGACAACAAATATAAGGAGAGAGAAAGATACAACTGAAAAAGGTGCATGGAAAATAGTAGAATAGAATAATATAAAAAGCAAACCACGTGGATAAGGACCATTTATTTGTTTGTGCATTGGAGATCGAGAGCTCAGCGCCATGCAGAAGAATCCAACTCAGACGAACTCTTTTCCACTTGTCAAGTGACCAGGTAGGCCATTTTTCTCACACTAAAAACTATTTAAAATGGACACTGTAGAGGGAATAGCAGCTCGGGCCTTGGAGTACCAGAATATTGAGGAAATGTTTGAGGATAAAGATTGTGAGGTTTTTGACACAATACTGTTAGTTGGTTCATTAGACTAGTTAAAAACTAAATTAAAAATCCTTAAAGACCAAGGAACAAATGTCCATGGTGTTTTCAAGTCCTATTTCCAGATTTTCTGTACCAAACAAACCCTAAGCTTTCCTGAATTTATTGACTGATGCGCCTCTATTTATTCCTCTTCCTAGAGGGTAATCATGGATGCGACTAATTCTAAAATCCTTTGTCATGTCAGTCCATTGATTGTCCAAGATACATTTGTTGTTCCTGCCGCATTCACCCAGCTATGAAGATTTTAATGAAGAAAGTCTAGTTCAATTATTCAGAGAAGCCACTGTTGAGAAAAAACAAGCCTTATTTAACACCTATTTCAAGCCTGATGTATCCTTACATAACCAAGATTTCCCAGTGGATACAAGTTTGTTCAATGATGAAACTCAATCAGTTATTTCCCTTATGAGTCAGTTTCTAGGTCTAGACACTGACAGATATGTCATTGAGTCACTAATGAGTTTATTATTCAATGTTAGTACTAGTCAAGTTGAGTCAAGTCACTCAAGTCAGTCTAGTTTCCTTAAATTTGATGAGTTCATAGTTGAGAGCATCCACTCACCCCAGATCCTTGATCTCAAATGCCTTAAACCAATGTGCCTTACACTTATTTATTTCCTCGACATCATCCCCCATAAGGACAATGTCATCAACACACACCGCTAGAACTATAGTCCCCTCCTTTCTCTTCCTAACAAATACAGAATGATCTGCATTACTTCTCTGAAAACCAAACCCTTGCTAATGAACTTCCACAACATCAGATTCTTCAAGTTCCAGTCTTATTTAGTGAAGATGTTCTTATTTTTCAATGAAGAGAACATACAGTTTCCAAATATGGTTCTCACTAATGAAATTAGCAAAAGTTTTGGTAAATACATGAATTTTCTTATGACAGAAGTGTACAAAGTATTTTTCTAGCAAAAGTTACTTAGAGTGCTACCTATCATGAATAAATTGTTACAATTTTCACCTGAGAAAAGAATTGGGGATTGGTTCTTGATGGAAGAGGGTATTGTGATCAGAGTATATGGATTTGTCCATCAGCCCTATTTTTTACCTTCTTTCCTTACCCCAAGGATCTTTACATTAGATCTTATTAGGAAAAAAATCATTGTTGAAAATGAGCACTTTATCGACTTCAAAAATTCCTCGGAAATCAAGTTTCCATGGGTGGTTGGCCCTTTCATTGTAAAGAGTAAAGTTGCTTTTACTATAGTGGAGATTTTATTAAAAGAACTAAAGTTTCAAATGGTTTCATATGTCAACTATGATCCTCACCATGTCATCTCGATAAGGAGACAAGTCAATAAAAACAAACCATTTGAGCATCAAGAAGTTGAAGTCTTGGTCGAGAGTGCCAATTGATTAGATTATCCTCAGGTCACACAGAACGATGAGGATATGCAATAGGGATCTACTTCTCCATCAAAATATGTTGGTGTTACACAGCTAGATCCTTTGGTTGTTGTTCCAATAGCAGAAAGGATATCTCCCATTGCTAGTCATTCATAAATGACTAACAAGAGAAGATTCTTTGATGCCATGGAAACAGAAGAAGAAGATAGTGCTCAAACTTCAAAGAAACAAAAATTTGAAGAGGAAGGGTAAATGATATAGGTAACATAAACCAAAGGAAAGAAAAAGAAAATGAAAGTCAAAGTACCAGCCTTTGAAATTAAAGAATATGCCTTCTCAGAACATCCAAGGATTCCACATCTCAGTTCAAAACCAGGGTTGAGTTGTTTAACAAATACAGGGATGACAAAGAGGTATCTACAAATGAATCCTTAAAATTGTATGTTGATGTCAGGAAAATATCAAGTAAGGATGTTTCCTTAGTCACTGTTAAGGACCATGTTCATAACACTCTGAACCTAGCAGTAACAACTAAGAACAAGGTAGCTGAGATGAGAATGAATCTAGAGAATATTCATGTTCCTGATATGATCCATATCCATAAGCAAACTGGAGAGGTGATATATAGTGACTTGCTCAAGGCCACTCTCAAAGTATCTAGATTGCAATCAACTAAAAGTAAAGTTGAAAAATAGGTAAGACAGGAAAGAGCAGAGAACAAGGCTCATTAGAAGGAAATTAAAAAGCTTCAGGGAGATTTGCTAACTGTTGATAGTGAAGCTAATAAAGGAGCAACAACTCATAAGTTTCTAAATGAAAAAGAGAACACCATTTAGTTGTTAAAGAATAAATTGAAGATCCCAACCACTCAGCTCATAAAAGCTACAGAGCTTACAGAGTTGGAAAAAGAAAAATAAACTTTAAATGATGAACCGAATGACTGCAAAGAGTTTGATGAGGAGAAGAAGCAATGGGAAAGGTATAGAGTCCTTTTGATAGAAAATGAGAAGGATTTAAAAGGAAAACAGATAGAATTGGAGAAAGAGTTGAATGAAAAGGAAAAAGAGCCTGAAGTACAAATTGTTCCACCTCCTGCACAAGCCAGTACAGACTATGTTGTACACGCAATGTCTCAGGTTATCCTAAGAGATTTGGAAATTGTTAGGCTAAAAAACCAAAACAAGAATCTAGAAAATTTAGCCTTGAAAAAGGAAGAGGAAAGAAAACCTTGGGAGAATAACTGTAGAGACCTTTCAAATAAAAAAGGCAAGCTGATGAAACAATTGACTGGACATCTGCCTATGCAAGGAGCTAAACATGTCCTTTAGGATATGCTCATAGCTGAAGCAACAAAACTTAGACCCTATTTAGATTATATTTTGGATAAAGAGATTGTTATCCAAGCTGCCAGACATAATGTTGCAGCAGTTAAAGAAGTATTGAATAAAAATCCAATAGACAGTACTAACAACACAATAAGTTTCCTAAATGGTTCGAATGAAGATGATTTAAAAACAACAAATATTAAGGACGAGATTTCAGCCATTACATGGGCAAAGAAGACTGTGAGCAAGCATCGACACCTTGATACTGTGCAAGCAAATATTGATATTGTGACTCATCAAGTTAAATTGTTCATTGAATTATTTACATCGTTATTTAAAAAAGGACTGCTTTCTTCTGGGAAGAAAAAGGTGGAATGTTTTCTCAAACAAAGTATCATGCTCACTTGGTAAGGTGTAGATTAGATCACGGAAAGTTTGAGGATATGCAGCAGTCCTTGGCTGGAAAGACAATAGTAGATAAGCTGGGAGAAGATTTTGAAATGTTATATTCCTTCAGAACCACAGGTGCACATCTGCCTGAAATGTCATACAAAGACCACGTACAACTGAGAGTCCTGGAGAAAGAAATGGCTAGCTTGAAGCTGCCAACTATCAATCAGTGGAAGACAGTTGAGAAGAATGGAAGAACAAAGTACAGGCTACATGGATGAGCATCTATTGAATATTTTTCGAAGACTATTTTGAAGATTAGTTAACTAGTGGTTTTTAGTTTATTTTCAGAACAACTACTAGTTAGGAAATCTAGATGACATATGTAAAAAGGAATTTATTTCCTATTATTAGCAAAGTTAGTTATTCAGCTCATGGAGCAACATTTTGTATTTAAACAAGCTTTTGTAATAAAACAAGGGTTGTAACCCGTGAGATTTTGGTATTGTAATTGATATTCCAGATATTAATAAAATTATAGAGTCGAAGCTGGCCTTTTCAGAGATTCTTGTGTTGTCTTTATTACAGTTTGTACTTTATTTTCTTTATGTGCATGTGTTTCCCATTTACAACTTCCATTATGTTTTCCCTTTCATGTTTGAATGAGTTTACAATAGTTCAGAATTCATAATCATATGCTTTGTTCTATTAATTTCAAGTATTCACAAAAAAAATTCATCTAAAGTTAATGTTGGATTAATCCATGTTAGATGCTCACATTAATGGACTGTTTCTAATTTTCCTCCATATCACCAGACAAAAATCATTTTGACTGTAATGAGATTGCTACCTTTCCTCTGTTAAGTTTCCCATGCAACAACAATGTTAATATTATTGTTCCACGTGACTTCATGCCCAATGTACATTTGTTTCAACCATCAACAATCTTAAATTGTGTTCCTTCTTTATATATATCTGGATTGTGAAAAAAATATTGAGAGAACCCTCTTTGGAGAGAAAGAAGCCAACTTTCTTTCCTAAATCTTGGTTTTGTGGTTACCTTTTCCCAAATGGGCGTAAAATTTGAGTGTTAACACAAGGTTTCTTTGTTTAGGAATATATGGGTTCAAGCAAGATGATCCACCCATTTCCTAAAATGTGACAGCAACATTCTTGTCTAACTCCCTTGTTTTTGTCCTCTTCCTTGGTTTCCTCTTCTTCTCATTGCTAGTTCCAACCTTGTCCACAACCTTCCTTTTATTTATTGTATTTACTATAGTTTTTTATGGAGAAAAACTTCCTATTGCTTGGGGTGGACCACAATAGATAGTATGACACCAGAAATCAATCCATTCTCCATCATGCTAGATACATAAAAGAAACTAAACACTAAGGAATAAGAATTGTACCTCAACTAGATGTTCAAAGAAGATCCCCATTGATCACTTGATCAAAACTTGTACCTACACTTCGCCCTCAACAACAAAGAGATAAACAAGCATGATATATAATGTGTTAGTGTATAATCTAGCATATTCAATTTAAACATGTAAACAAAGTAATTACATCCATGGATACAAATAGTCATAATTACACATAAAATTTGACGAGAAATGGATATTTATATTAATGTAAACATAGATACAAATGACAACCTCTGTGTGCACCTCGACAGAATTGAGAAAGCAAGTCCCTCCACCTAGGCCTCCACCACTTCAATCCTCCATGCAATGGAAAGCTTACAAAGACAAGGGCAATCTTGGGAAAGAGCACTAATGGCTTCCTCAAGGATGAAGGGATGTAGACTCGAGCATACTAGAATGGGGAAAATTTTCACTTTAATCTCTTTACTCTCCAAAATTTTCCTCCTCCAATACTTCACAATAGCTCAATATATAGCCCCTGAATAGGAAATGAAGGGTCAAATTGGAGCATTTCTCAACATATAGAAGGCCAAGGGTCAAGTCATTCGTTACTTGGTGGGGAAAAATCCAAATATTTTAATTTTTTAGCATAAAACCAAATGTACGCGTGTGACATTGGTGCAAGTTGCGTATACACAATTTGTAGACTTGTGACTCACGTGTATCTTCAAAAAGACTTTTTTACAGGGTTAAACTGGAGCATCAGGGCTATGGTGAGTAAATGTGGTGTAGTGAGTTTGCATAGGGGTAGGGAAATGCCATCAAAGCATGATGTATCCGGTATTGAAAATCATGTTATAACATGTTTGTATCTTCATCTCCATCAATTTGTAAGGTTGCAAAATCTTGATCGCTCATTATCAAGAATCGATCACATGAAACCTTATGTGGATCTTGTTAAGGAATCACAAATGAGTGAATTTGAAAGCCCATGTAGGGCTAAAGTTTTTGGATTTTACCCTTGTACTTTAACACTCATCTCTTCAAGAGATGGGAGAAAATATTGTGCAACACTCAAGTTTTCTTTATGTCCAAAATGTGTGTAATGAATTAGCTGATATAATAGTTTGAAGTGATAAGCATGCACTAGGCTCTACCTTCCTTTGCATGAAATATACTTGATGAGGTGGATGGCCACCTCATCTCAATGATTTTGTAGTTTGATTCCTTTTACACCTTGCATAGTATGTTACATATAGTCATGTGATAAGAGGAAATACTGCTTAGCGTCTAAGGTTGAAATTGTATCATATTTATCCTAAGTTTGTCTAATACAAATTAATGTCACCCTTGCAATGGTTTCTATGTTTACATAAATCTCTAAACCTATGATCATAGTAATGCATCCATGGTATTTTCCTCTTGCAATGTTAGTCCTAAAACCTTGGAAAAACTCCATCATTAAGTCATCATCAAAATCATGTAACATGGTATAGTATTCAAACCATTATGCTCGTTGAAAAATCTCCACAACCTCAAGGTTGTTATATAAGAGAGTTGTATCTATGGGCTCTCTTCTATCGAATCCCCCATGTTTATTTTGTAGTTTCATGAGTATTTTTGATAACTAATACTCTATTTATTAGGGTTATAATGTCCCTCTTTAACCCTAGAGTAGTCTTAAAAAATGAACTCCTTGTGTGATTATGGAACTTCATTTGTTGAAAAACTATATTGTAATAGCACTTTTGAGCTTGAAAATAAACTTCAATGTCACTCTTATGCACCATTCTCCAATTCATTTTACTTCTCCACTAATGGTTTTAAGCTTTGTGAGTTGGATCAAACTCTCACTGCCTCTACACATTATATATCTAGAATTATCCATGAAAAAGAAGCAAAGTTACCCTTTCCTTTGTGTTATATTTTTATCATTTAGTCAATATGATCTTAGGATCTTATCTGAGAGAATAACATGCACAACAATAATCACAAGAGACAAGAGACACAAAAAATTTTCCTCGGGGAAACCATAAAGGAGAAAACCCCGCAACTTCCTCAGAGATAGAATGAGCACCAATGGAAAAAATAAAACCCAAAGACAGAAAGATGATCTTCGACAGTTGTTCTCTCTCTCACTTGTGAGAGTTTTTATTCTCTCACTCATGCACTACAGGTCAGTGAGTGTGTGTCTCAAATAGAGAGGCTCACTCTCTATTTATATTAGTTTCTGACTTGACAATTACTTACAAGGGCCGACTTCACTAGGAGATTCTAATAACCCTGGTGCCCCTCAACTATGGGGACTTTTCCCCCTGATCAACAAAGGAGGGTTAACCTCTATGACTTACATGTCTTGGTTACATTAATGATTCTCCTAATTACATTAATGATTCTAAAGCAGCACCCCAAAGTGCTCTTCCTATCAATGGCGCTGCCTACCCAATCCGAATCCACATAACCCTCCAGTTTAATCTTATGATTCGCCTCATACTTGAACCCATAATCAACTGTACCTTTCAGGTACCTCAGAATATGCTTTGCAGCAATAAGGTGTACATGTCTCGGATCTGTCAGGAACTGGCTCAATGTGTTCACAACAAAGCAAATATATGGTCTCGTATTCATCAGGTACATCAAGGACCCAATCATCTAACGATACATCGTAGCATCAATTAAATCTGATGAAGCATCACTCAATAGCTTCAGGTTCGATGCCATAGGTGTGGTCATAGCCTTGCAGTCCATCATCCCGAACCTCTTCAGGATATCCACTGCATACTTCCCTTATCCCAGGGAGATTCCATCTGCATTCTACCAGACCTACATGCTTAGAAAGTAGTGCATCATATCCAAGTCCTTCATCTCGAACTAGGAAGCAAGTTTCCTTCCTGCAAATTTAATGAGTTCCTCTTTTCTATTAGGAGCAAGTCATCGACATATCACAAGAGCATCACTGGTATTCCACCTTCAACTTTGAAGTAAAGATTGGAATCTGCTTTACTCTTAGTAAATCCCAGAGCTAGCAGTAAGTTGTCCATCCTATCGTACCATGTCGAACCTCGAGATCTTCTGCAGTCACTTCCTCTGAAGTAGAGCATCATTCTCCCTCTACCTTTCCTACTCTATGTATTGAAACAATTTGTACTGGAGTGACAAGTAGCTTCCTCTGCTACTAATATTCTATGTATCCATCTATGTATCCTCTATCTTGATCCTTTTTCAAAATTTCTTCTCACACCCATCTGTGAGCTTGTCATCCTCTATAGGATTTCATCTTCAACCTTGTAGCAAAGGTTAAGATATTCATTAGGTGATCTCCAAGCTCCTCATGTATGTGTTATCCCATGGGTGCCTTCTGAGCTCGTACGAGGCCTTCTTTAATTCGCACACATGATTCTGCCTATCATGTGTCTCAACTTCCAAAGGCTACAGATGTCTCTTCGTAGTCTATGCCTTCTTTCTGTGAGAAGCCTCGTGCTACAAATATTTCCTTATACCCTACGATGTTTCCATCTACTGCATGTTGGATCTTGTAGATCCATACGGAAGACACTACGGACTTCCCTTCAGGGCTCGATACTGTATCCTAGACATCATTCTTCTTGAACGGGTACTCTCCTTCTCTTTCTTCTTGGCTACTTCTTCATATCTAGAAGGCTCTGCATCAATGATGTCGCTCAACAGTGTCACATAACTGCATTGTGTCTGAGACCTCTTTATTTCTTTGAAAGTATCAACATATTATTCTTCATCTTGGATTATTTCTTGATCTGTCGTCACTTATTCATCGGAACAAGTCTCATCCTTCTTTTCTTGTAGGTGATTGTACACGATCTTTCCTACAAGTCAAATGCATTAGTTGTATGTTTAGGAACATTTCATAAGGCATATTCATAATGGAAAATTCTTATGCATAAAGATATAATTATGCAACTATTTTAGCCAATACAACATTCAGCCATATCTTACGGAAACTTTCTAGATTCCTTCCATCTCTACCATGACATCATTGAGATTGTGCACTAATCCAATATGTCAACAAAGAGGTTTCATTCTAGATAAGTAGCAATGGAGAGTTGTATATCACCATGGGCTACTTACCCATCACATGCATATTAGTATTATACTGTCATTAATGCAAACATTCTATCATGCATAACACATCAACTAAAAAATAAACAAATGCATAACCAAATAATATCATGAAATGACAATTGAATACTTATATTTATTCGTTTCATGGGTAGACTCCTTGAGCCTTCATCATCTTCTTCATTCATGACATCATCATTTCTTATCCAAATGCTAATATGGATAAGAGGTTCTTCAAGAATTGAGTCATTCATATTCCTCATCGTCTAAGGGATCTTCTTTGAATCGTGAGAGCTTGATCTTCAGTTGCTCCCATTTTCTCTTCTCTTATTATGAGTCGAGCTTATTCTTGTTTGTTCTCTTCCCATTGTCTTCTGAAGGTAATCACTCCCTTCTGGCACACATTCCTCAAATGAATGAATCCCATGATCCTGGGAGGCCATTCAAGGTGGTTATAAGAATATATTATTCTTCTTCGATTGCTTTGTCATAGCATTGAACACTTCCTTTTGGTGTCTACATGAGGAATGAGATGGTCTTTAATAAAGTTTGCGATGATTCTTTTGGCTCTGACCAAGTTCTTCTTGTGTAAGGCTTTAGCCTCATCTCCCTCTGAAACTGGAACCTCTACACTTATGTAGGTGTCCAATTCATTTTCTTTAAGAACGAGTGAGATTTCATACTTCCCTACTTGGAAGTTGTCAGCTTCACCAAGCTTGTCATCAAGCTAGTGTGATTAGTCATTTTGAAATGAGAACCTCAAATGTAAATAGAAAAAAATTAGATCTTATCGATTTGAGGTGTCCATCCTAGTTCTGGAGTTGGCTGATCTAGGGTTTGTCAGAGAAACCCTAATTTTCAAAACTTGGAATCTTTCAAATATGATTGGATATAAATATGGTCCTCTTCAAGGCGAGCTATCCAATGTACTCCTTTTCTGAAAACACTCTAGGGAAACTCCCAGAACAGGAAGCCCTAGTTTTCCAATTTCTTCTGCAGAAATGTCTGATATTGTTTATGAAGTATCTTTGAAAGTACTGATCCCCTATTTCTAAAATTTCATATTGAGGTAGCCTTGTCTGTCCTCTTTCCAACACCACAGGTTTGAGCAGAATTGGTTTCACTAATTGGGACTTATGAGAGGTTTCCCAAGGTGACTTGTTTCAGGACTGTTTGAGCATAGCAAACTTGTACAGACTGCCACGTGTCGTTGTTTCATCTTTGGGGTCTAAAAATTTTACCATAGAAATTAAATTTCGTGCCTTATTTGCAACATCTTGTGAAATTTAATTTGGACCTTCGTAGCCCAAGATATAGGAATTCTCCCAAGGTGTCCTGTTTAGGGATGAATCTTGGGATAGGTTGGAACCCTGATTTGGATGAATCATATCTCCTAGAATATAGTGAATATTACGCTGAAACGTTTACACAGGGTACATCAAGAATTTATCTTCGACCTGTAAAAGTTTTGGCTCATGAGCCTTATCCAATCTTGAGATATAGCGAATGCACCAAAATGACTAGTTTTAGTCTTTTAGGGTTTTCTGGTCCGGGGTCAAATTAGGGTTCGACTTTCTCAGAGTTTTACCCAACCAAAAATTTCGATCTTGGTCTCTAAATTTCGATTTTGAGGAGGAGATTAATCCTATGTTGGGTCGGTTTGCCAATGTTGGTTGTAAACTGGATAATGGCTTGTATATCTTTTTCCAATATGGAATTTCTCATTAATGGTACCCCCTCGAGTTTCTTCCAGATCTCCAGGGGACTATGACAAGCCTATCCTTTGTCACCTGTCTTATTCCTTCTCATCATTGAATGTCTCAGCAAGATGATTGATGCAATGAAAAAATATGGTAAGATTGATGGTATTAAAATTTCTAGAACATTAATGCTCACTCTAGATCCAGATCCAGTCCCTACTTCCAAACTGGAAGCTAGGAAGATAACTGGAAATCCATCTGACACTCATAAGACTAAGAACCTTGTGCTATGTCATGCAATCTTACCTCCTTCAGAGAGATGCAACAAATTCCATGTAAGATGCTACATGGTAAGGGCTCAGTCACACTGCATTCAAAAGAATAGAGTGGATCATACACCTCTTCATCCAACAAGAGGAAAAGGTTACATTCCTCCTTCCTTCCATCATCATTTTGGGAGAAGATGGAGAAGTCTCTATTCAGGTAAAAAAACGAAACGCTCTAGTCCTCAAAATGGATCTTATCAAAGCTTATGATAAGGTAAACTGAGATATGGTGAGACTGATACTTCTTTAGATCGGTTTGCCACTATTGGTTGTAAACTGGATAATGGCTTGTATATCTTTTGCCAATATGGAATTTCTCATTAATGGTACCCCCTCGAGTTTCTTCCAAATCTCCAGGGGACTACGACAAGGCTGTCCTTTGTCACCTGTCTTATTCCTTCTCATCATTGAATGTATCAGCAAGATGATTGATGCAGTGAAAAAATATGGTAAGATTGATGGTATTAAAATTTCTAGAACATTAATGCTCACTCCAGATCCAGATCCAGTCCCTACTTCCAAACTGGAAGCTAGGAAGATGACTGGAAATCCATCTGACACTCAGAAGACTAAGAACCTTGCGCTATGTCATGCAATCTTACCTCCTTTAGAGAGATGCAACAAATTCCATGTAAGATGCTACATGGTAAGGGCTCAGTCACACTGCATTCAGAAGAATAGAGTGGATCATACACCTCTTCATCCAACAAGAGGAAAAGGTTACATTCCTCCTTCATTCCATTATCATTTTGGGAGAAGATGGAGAAGTCTCTATTCAAGTAAAAAAATGAAACACTCTAGTCCCAAAATGGATCTTATCAAATCTTATGATAAGGTAAACTAAGATATGGTGAGACTGATACTTCTTTAGATCAGTTTGCCACTGTTGGTTGTAAGCTGGATAATGGCTTGTATATCTTCTACCAATATGGAAGTTCTCATTAATGGTACCCCCTCGAGTTTCTTCCAGATCTCCAGGGGACTACAACAAGGTTGTCCTTTGTCACCTGTCTTATTCCTTCTCATCATTGAAGGTCTCAGCAAGATGATTGATGCAGTGAAAAAATATGGTAAGATTGATGGTCTTAAAATTTATAGAACATTAATGCTCACCCATTTGATCTTTGTTGATGATGTCTTACTTTTTGGTGCGGGGGAAAAATCCACCTGGGAAGAATTTCATAAGATTTTATCTTCTTTCTGTATGGTTGTTGGGATGGAAATTAGCCAGGATGAATCTACTTACTTTTATGGATCGACCTTTGAGGAGTTGGAGGAGGGTTTAGATCATATTCTTCCCTACAAGAAAGCAACTCTCGAGTTTGGTTTCAAATATTTAGGGTATAATCTTAAGCCCAATAATTATATAATTAAAGATTGGCATTGGTTGATAAAAAATATCGTCAGGTGGATCAATATATGGTTATACAAATTTTTATCACTTGGTGGCCGTTTGACATTGGTAAAGTTGGTTTTATCTGCCATACCTGTGTATTGGTTCTCGCTTGCCTTAATACCCCAATCCATCATACACTCCATCAGGCATAAATTGTTATATTTCTTATGGTCTGGCTCTTCTAAATCTTCTCATTATCATCTTGTCGCATGGGATAGATTGGCCATACATAAGGAGACGAGGGGTTAGGACATTTAAAACTTGCATTGGTTCAACTCTGCGCTTGTTATGAAGAATTGTTGGAGATCCATTTCATGTACTATTTTATGGCAAAAATTTATTAGTCAAAAGTACCAAAAAGGGAGGGTATTTCCTTAGTGGTATAGAGATGCCCCTCAATCTTGGAGGGGAGCATCTTACTTCTCGAAGGGCTTCATAAAGGGTTTTCCCTAGATTAAAAATAACTTATCCTAGAAGATAAGATGCAGCTCTTGCATTTATGTAGGGACTGATTGTATCGTGGGATGTAGCAGTCAGATGACACTCAATCCATAAATTATTGATCATCTTGTTGAAATGCATATTTTCTCCTTACATCACATATCTTCCTTCGATGGATTTTCTTTTTTTGGCCCGTACTGGCTGCAACCATTTGATTTGGGATTGGATGGTCCTCTAAGATCATAATTGTTAGGATTATAATCTTCCCTTGTCCAATTTGGTCATTTATGTCTAAATCATTATTCATGTCTAAATTGGGAGTCCTTTCAGTCTATTTTTAGTCACTAGCACCATTGGGTCCACTTGGCCTAATTGGGGCACATGTACCAGTTACTAAAGTGTGGGGAACACTAATTGAGGCCAACTTCCACTCATTACACTTGCATCCATCAGTTTAGGAGCCTCCTATATCAATCCCGACAAATTAGGAGCCACTAGGAGTGCCTATATCAACCTCCATTAGTTGAGTTCAGTTGGTGACTAGTCAAGCTCAGTTAGGAGTCAGTTACATTCAGTTCTAGTTCCCTACATCAGTTCTACTCAGTTATCGCTAGGATTGCATCGATGCATGCAGGTGAGGCGCATTTACTCACCTACCTCAATCAGTTAGACTAGTTAACACTGAATTAGACACTTGAGTTTGGATTTTGAACTCCAATGAACTCCAATAATGATTTAGACAAGGTCAGTTAACCATTAAGTCAAGTAGAGTCCAACCAATTTGAATTTCCTCACATGTATTAGAATTGAATGAGGCTATTTAGCCATTGTACTCCATTGTAATTAATTATCTAATTACTTTTGATTAATGAAAGCATTCACATTTGCAAGCCATTTTTGCACTGTTTCATTCTTCAATTGTTGAGTAAATTGTATGATCTATCTTGTGAGTTGTGTGTTGGTCCACATATATTTGTGCTCAATTTAATATGGTATCAAAGCCTCGACAAGACAAGGCACTTCTCCTATTATAGATTCATACTTGTATCAAAAAAAAATTGAGCAAAATTGCTCCTTCCAGTACTGCACTAGAAGCGGATAATTTACCACTTAATATCCTAAACAAAGGAATTGTTGATTAAGCTTGCTTGATCAACTAAGCTGGGTGTGAAGGAAATTCCAAAAGTGCAGACTATCGACCTTATTCTGTCTGTTTGATTGTGTGATTTACAGGTCTATCAGTCTCCTTCACTGCATTCACTACAAGCAGTTCAATCTCCTTCATTGCATTCGCTACAGCAGCTCAGTCCTCTTATTTGCATTCTAAATGGCTTCTCCAATGGAGCTTCTCACTCCTTTCAGCTGCCACCAGACAAAGGAGGACATGGAGATGAAGCTACACTCCAAAAGACTCTTCATACTCACAATGGAGACAGAGATAGAGCCAATTCATTATGTTGACAAAGAAAAGTACTGGAATACGCTTGATGAAGCATATGGATGCTTGTGCCTCCCAATCTCTCAAGATCTTCTCTTCCACATCAATGGATTGAAGACTCCCAAGCAGGTTTGGGATAATATTGCTTCCTTATTTGACAAGCAGGATGATCTGAGGATCTATCAGCTCGAGAATGAGCTGATTTCTCTCCATCCAGCCAATTTCGAAACACTAAATGACTTCTTCACCAAATTCAAGCATCTAGTGTTACAGTTGAAGCTATGCAAGGTTGAGAAGGAGGATGGTCAACTCATCCTTTCCATTCTCTCAAAACTTGGTGCAGACTACTCAGTCTTTGTATCAACATTTCATTCAGTGAAGCTCACTCTTAACTCCAAATTGGACGATGCCCGCTCTTAACTCCTTCATTGAATCTCTCACTCGGGAGCATGACAAGTTGATCATTCGATCTTCCAGAGATCAAGCACTGGTTGCAGGAGGACTTAAGGTAACAAATTATAAAGGGAAGCAAAAGGATGAGTCTCCTATGGAGAAAGAGCAGTCAAATGAGCCTTCAGGTTCGAAGAGAAGCAAGAAGAATGGAAAAGGAAAGAAACTTTGTTCTTACTGTGGAAGGGGCTTTCTTCCAGAAAGCACCTGTATGAGAAGAACAATTGATGAGATGGCTCTTCTTTTGAAGAAACATAACATTATTGTACCTACTAGCACAAGGAAGGCTGACCATAGAGAACAAACTAAAGAACATGAAGAGACATGCCATGCACTGAAGGTTAGCTGCTAGACAGCACATGCCTTCCTCATTGATTCTAGAGATTCAAATCATATGGTTGCATCCAAAGAATCATTCTCTTCCTTGCAGTATTTTGATGGTCTTAGTATTTAGATGGGAAATAAGAGTAAAAATCAAGCCAAAGAGAAGGGTTGTATCAAGCTTGAACATGGAAAGTTCAAATATGTGCTTTATGTGCCCTCCTTAGCTGCAAATTTGTTATCTAAATACTAGATGACTCATACTGGCTCTCCAAAGCGAGTGATATTTGGTCCTGACTCAGTGGAGATCACATATATCTCTACTGGGAACATCATAGCGAAGGGTGCTGCAAATCATGCCTCCAAGGCATATGAGTTCTCACACTTCATGCCATTTTCAGAACCAATGCACTCTCAGCAACCATTTGCAAGGGAACATAAAAACATTCCATCTACTTCTTTTGCAGTTTCCATTAGTATTGCAGATCCAACTGTATCAGTTTATGAGATTGAGATTCAGGGTGATTCAGATCCAGATCCAGTCCCTACTTCCAAACTGGAAGCTAGGAAGATGACTGGAAATCCATATGACACTCAGAAGACTAAGAACCTTGTGCTATGTCATGCAATCTTACCTCCTTCAGAGAGATGCAACAAATTCCATGTAAGATGCTACATGGTAATGGCTCAGTCACACTGCATTCAGAAGAATAGAGTGGATCATACACCTCGTCATCCAGCAAGAGGAAAAGGTTACATTCCTCCTTCCTTCCATCATCATTTTGGGAGAAGATGGAGAAGTCTACATGCCAGGTCCCAGGATACTTGTGCACAGAACATCATGCATGCTGCTTCGCTACATCACAAAGATTACAACAACATATTTTCAAGTTGTTCAAACTTGAATCCTGATTCTATCTGCTTAGCTAGAGGGGAGGCTTTTTTCCCATGTGGTTTTTTCCCCAGCTCCTTGTGTTGAGCAGTTACTTTACTTGCTGTAATGGGTGACCTATGGTCTTAGTTACCAGGGCCCACAAATTTTCCAAGTTAGCATTTAGAGGGGGGTGTTAGGATTATAATCCTCCCTTGTCCTATTTGGTCATTTATGTCTAAATTAGGAGTCATGTCTAAATCGGGAGTCCTTTCAGACTATTTTTAGTCACTAGCACCATTGGGTCCACTTCGCCTAATTGGGGCACATGTACCAGTTACTAAAGTGTGGGGAACACTAATTGAGGCCAAATTCCATTGATTGCACTTGCATCCATCAGTTTAGGAGCCTCCTAGATCAATCCCTACAAATTAGGAGCCACTGGGAGTGTTGATACCAACCTCCATTAGTTGAGTTCAGTTGGTGACTAGTCAAGCTTAGTTAGGAGTCAGTTACATTCAGTTCCACTCAGTTAGCGCTAGGATTGCATGGATGCATGCAGGTGAGGCGCATTTACTCACCTACCTCAACCAGTTAGACTAGTTAACACTGAATTTGACACTTGAGTTTGGATTTTGAACTTCAATGAACTCTGATAATGATTTAGACAAAGTCAATTAACCATTCAGTCAAGTAGAGTCCAACCAATTCGAATTTCCTCACATGGATTCGAATTGCATGAGGCTATTTAGCCATTGTACTCCATTGTAATTAACTATCTAATTACTTTTGATTAATGAAAGCATTCACAATTGCAAGCCATTTTGGCATTGTTTCATTCTTCAATTGCTGAGTAAATTGTATGATCTATCTTGTGAGTTGTGTGTTGGTCCACAGATCTATGTGCTCAATTTAATAATAATGGGAAGGTTACTTTTCTCGTCTTAATTGTGGTGGTATCAAAGTGAGTTCGGTCAAGGATACTTTGTATGGGCTTGGCATAAATCGAAGGGAATGTAATTGCAAAACTGGCATATGGATACTTGGCCCATAATCATTATGAGATTAGCTCATTTTGGTGGTCCTATAGGATTTGGCAGTGGCAGATACTTGTTAAATTAAAATGTTTTCCCTAGCTATGGTTGGGAAACAAGATCCTTACTTGGAAGGATTTATAAAATCTAAGGTGTCATGGACCTGGATTGTGTTGTTTATGTAAACAGGATTTTGAATATGTTGACCATATTTTTACCCTCTGTTCTTTCAACCACATGATTTTGCAGGATAATTACTTATTGTTGAGAATAGACTTATGTTGGGGTACTGGATCTATTGGACAAAACCTTCAGGATTCGCGCCGAGAGGTTAGTAACTTTAAATGCCTTCCAATTTTCTGTTGATGGTAAATATGGTTGATGCAGCATTAGGTAATTTTCATGGACGAGCACCAGACTATCATTCCTATGTGACAAAGGTTGTTGGGATGTTTAGGGAGCATTGTTCCGTTAATTTTCATAACAAACCCCGTGTTTTGGTTGGCCCATATTTTTTGTAGGGGTTTGCAGTTGGTTTCTTTGATGGGGCTGCTCAAAGGATTGTCAGGGGTTGTGGAGTATTCTTGAAGATCAACAAATATCATTGCTTTTATATTTGTTTAGGTTATGGACAGTCAACTAACACAAATTCGAAATTAGTTGCATATTGGTGCCTTCTTCATTTTTCTTAAATGAATGGAATTATATCGCTCCAGATATTTGGGGACTCTTCAGCGATTATAAATTGGTACACGGGAATGTCAAAACTTGGAACTCTTGATTTAACTCATTGGATATTTAGAACTGAAGAGATGTCTAGCAAAATTTATCACCTCCAGGTTCAACACATTCACAGGGAATTTAATATGTTGGTTGATTCTTTGTCCAAGAAAGCACTTCACCATAAAGAATATTTTCTTCACTATCAGGAATTCATCGAAGGTGTTTGTGTCCAGGAAGGGACACAATACTTTTTCTAATTTTGCTGGAGCAACTTAGACACCTTTTTTGGGGCTATATTTTCCTTCGTGTTATGTTTAGGATGATTGTTTGTATGCATCGAACTTGTATTTCTAGAATTGACCGATATACTCTCTATATCTCCTCTTGTTGGGCTTTGGGCAGACCTGGGTTTTATACTTTTAACTTCGCACCAACAAAAAGACCCACAGTGTTGGCCCTTTCGGCAACAACCTGTGAACAGGTTGCAGTCTCACCCGAAACAGCTATGGGGTGCCGCAGAATCAGGTTTCTGCAAGCAAAAGAGGGATATTACTGTACCTTTAGCCTTAACAAATAATAATCATGCAACACAGATCTTCGACATTTACTTTATTAGCTTCGTAGTTTAGATAAAAGACAGTTTCTTGCTTAACCCTTAACTGGGAATTCGCAACGAAGTTAATATTAGCAGTTTATCTTACTTTATCATTAACCTACTTATCAAATGCATAAAAATATAACAGAAACAACATGAAAGAGCCACCACAACATAAGATATACGTGGTTCACCCCCAGTGTAGGGGCTACGTCCACAAAACTGTGTTTTTATTCAACTTTTTACAAACACACAGTTCTGATCTGCGCACTCAGCTGCAGATCTTCTCAACCACCAAAAAGCTGTGCACTTAGCTTCAGAATCCTTCTTACAAAACCCTCTGCACACACATCTGCAGAGGTTGTCCACGCACACAGCTGGGACTTAACCTTTCTTCTTAAACCCTAAAAACCCTCTGCGCACTCAGCTGCAGAGGTCGTCCATGCACACAGCTAGGACTTAACCTTAAACCAAAAATAGGCCTTCGCATCAAATTATCATCATAATAGAACCTACTATAACCTTACTTGACTCTTTTACATAAGTGCCTTATTTCTATGAGTGCGCTATTACAATACCATGGACTTAAACCATGGGTACCTGCAAATCATGGGACATTTACAAAAAGAGGGGCTTTGACCCAACCCCGACACCCCTAAGACTATTTTGTGTCGCAACTCTGTTTACATCTTTGCGCAAAAACCGCAGAGTTACCAAAATTAATGACCGTTAAGGTGCGCGCCCCAACACCTCTTGTAATGACTGGAATACTTCTTAGTAGATTTATTTCTGTATTGGAACTTTGCCTAATAGCCTATATACATCTCTACCTTAGAGATGTATCAACTACATTCTTTTTACGATTGTAATTATCTTCTCTTTGATTCTAATATGAATAACAAGAAAGTATATTTTTTTTTGTGAAACAAAAATTACACATAAATTATGACTCAACATAAATTTGTTAATTACTTTTTATTTTTGGAACACATTAGATAAAATAACATAACGAGTAGTTGTGTGGTGATGTGAGTGCGTTATTAGATTTTTTTATATTTACGTATATAATGCAAAATGGGAGTTGTGCGTGTGAGGTGCACTGATTAACCAAATCAACAATACATACATGACGTGTTACCAATGAAAGGGTCACGGCTATTATTACCGGTAACAACTTAACCTAGCTTCTATCACTCATCCATCAACTATCCATCAGCTCGATTTAGCTATCCACTTTCGGATTGGATGGGGATGAAGGCAAAAGGGTGAAAGACGAGATACATGTACGTCAGGCGAGAGAGCTTACCCCGTTCAACTTACCCCCTGTTGTGAAATATCACATCCATACATGAGAGATGATGTTCACCAAGTCGACACCAGATTAGGATAAGGAGTTCAAGTTGTTACCATAAGGACCCGGAGGGACTTTCCCGAGGCATGAGGCCCAACAAGGAAAGTGGGTGTTAGTGGTTCATCATGGTCAATTATGCTAATCTGTGCTGCTACCTTTCCTGAGGCGGGCGAGGGGCGGGCCCGATGTTATACCAAAATCCTGTCACCATCATGTGATAAGACCTTTGACATACCTACTTGCCTTGAATCCCAGCTTCTGGAGTGAAGACTAAATGGTTTTTTATCAGTCTGTCATACAAATTCCCAGCACCATGCATGCCCCTTTGTCCAGGAGCAGTACCCCTGCTCGCACCGCCTTTCATCGGTTGTCCACAAGCGGTGCCACCGCCTGTTACCCTTGGTCCATAGGTGGTTATTACCAGAACCGCTCTGTCATAGAAGGAGAAGCGCGGTACCCTGGGTAAAAAGGGAAAAAGAGAAGCTTCTCAAGGCTTCTAGATGATAAGCATCGAGATATCCCTTATCCCTACTGTTGTGGGTTGGTTGAGCTCGAGATCCCTCATCCTAGGATCCTAGAGGCCACCTCACCCACTAATTTCTCAACCATCTCTATCCATTAAAGCCCTATAAATATGAGCTCATAGCCATGTTTGAGGGGAGAACATTGAAGGTATTATTATGCTGTTGGACTGATTCTTGGCCTAAGATCATTTGAAGAGAGCATAGAGAGCTAGAGTCGGAGCTTTTGGGGATGAAGAGTTGGTTTCATGGAGATTCATGTCAACACTAAGGCTTGGTTGTAAACTTCTTCATATTTCTAATGCAAGTTGATTTTTTGTCCCATATATATTGTTGATGTTTAATTTCAGATATATATTGCTAGATTCCTTAGTCACTAGTATAGATTAGTAGATCATATTCCGGTTGCTTTGATCTGTTTCGTGTTGAACTCTTTTGTAGGTACACAGGTGAACTATCAAAGCCTTGTATTCTAGATATCTACAACGTCTAGGGAGAGTTATCAGCCTCTGTGATCTATTTGTTCTGGATATGAACCATTCAGACCAGCGGAACACCTTGCTGTCCGCAGGAGGTGAAATATTCCGATCAACAAATCTGGCGACTCCGCTGGAGAGTAGTTGTATTCAGTTGTTCTGATCGTCCTTGCTACAACTCTTGTCCGAATCCAGGCTCCGTTTTCTTCAACTCTTTACAGTCAGATCTACTTTTTGATTTGTATTATTTGGGTTTGAAATTTTCGGATCTGTTCAGATCTGAGTCATTTCGGTTTTTGATGCTCTGTTACCACTTTCAATTCGACAGTATTTACCTTGATCTAGTCTTTTTTGATCTGATCCATCATTCTCTTTCTTGTTTTTGCCATCTACATGGAACCGCAACAATGCTTTGTACGAGGAGTGGTGCCACCGCCTAAACACAGTGGGCAGTAAGCGGTGCCATCGCCTGTATCCGGTTAGCGAGGAGCGGTGCTGCTTTGGAAACGCTCTTACAACACCTATGAAGCGCAGTACCAGGTAGGCATTAGTCCAAAACTCTTTTTCCTCTTTTTTCTTTGTAAAAATTTGGAATTTTCATTGTTTTCAGTTCTGTTATCAGGCTTGTGTTATTGAATCTGATGTGTGTGGCTTGCTGCATTGATGGTTTAAAATTGATTTTGAGTGGAATTTCAATAATTTGTTTAGTCTTTTTTATTGTTCATCCACTTCCTGCTTGTTGGTTGTGCTTAAAGAAGGATTTCTTGTTTTCTGAAAGTTAGGGTGTTCATTGAACTCTCTTTTCGTTACATATACTGAAAGAAGAACACTAGATTAGCTTCTAGATTTCATTTCTTGCTTGCATAGTAAACTTCTTTTTCTTCCCTTCAAAAAAGAAAAGTTTTGCTTGAGATTAGGACATCATATTTGAGCGTTGGATTTGGGTTTTCTGATTGGCTTCATAAGCTTTCAAGACCTTTATGATCTTTCATCTCTCATGCATATAGGACTATCTCGATCAAAATATTAAAAAAAACGGTAGTTTTAAGTTAGATTTGCTTATGTTTTTAAGAAATTTGAAAAGTTAGAGTGCATTGGCATATAGGTGTGCTTGGTGTTGTTCTTTTAAGAAAAGAGATTCTCACCCTTCCCATTTGCTTTCGAAAAGAAGAATTTGGTTTGTAAAAGTGTTTGCTTGTCTTTGATTTGGTGTTCATGACTGTTGATTGGAATGATTTTTTGGTTTTGAAACAGACATAAAAGACACTCTCTTCCCTCCTGTAAGTAGGCATATTGAACGGTAAAGTGAACATTTGCACAAGCATATTGCATGGTTTTACTTTTCTGTCAGAACATCATGCATTCACCTAACCGTACAAGTTAAAATTAACGGTAGTTGTAGGTTAAAATTTACGTAGTAACTTGAGTGATAGGTTAGAGACGTGTTCGGGCGTCGTAAAATGTAGGAGCTGTCGTTATTTGTCAGCATTACATTCTGGGACTCGCGCGGTTCTTCCACGTACCATTGGTATATCGAATGGCCTTTCACATACCCTTGAGGTATATAGAAAGGTACTTCACGTACTTGATTGTATATCAGAAGGCCCCTTGTGTACGGTTATGCATTAGAGAGCACTACTACTGATTTAAGCTCCCATGTACCTTGAGTATATCGGGAGACCCCATTATGGTACCTTATCTATCTGAGAAAAGCCCTTTGGTCGTCTTGTTTGGAGCCATACACCGAAAATAGCATTCGGGGAGATTACTACGCACATACCCTCGAGGTATGTCACGAGTGGCACTTGCTTGACAATCCTAGTGAGAGACCTGACTTCTAAACTCCTCCTGTCATTTTAAGTCTGCTTGTTTTGACCTATAGTTTGAGTAGGGAAGTCTTTTGGTGTGTTTTTTCTAGATTTTCAGACCCTAGGTTAGATAGGGACTGTACACACTGGCTGAGTTAAGACAGTCCAGGAGAGTACGGGGCTTGCCACCCGATTTTACTTCTGTTTCAGAAGAAAATCCAATGGAAGCTATCAACCAAGGAGCTGCTACCACCTCCCAAGTGGGAGATAATGTGGTGGTGGAAAGTGCAATACCATATTCTTCACACTCGCCCCCCTTAGTCCAACAGCCTTCTCGAGAGGATTCATCGTTCCATCCTCCCGCGGAAGGTCATGTTGACGATACCCATCTGGATTTTGGTCCTAATGCTCCTTTTTGGGAGACACCCGTCGAACAGGCCATTGCCTCATTTGGCACCCGTGTAAGTTCTCTTGAAAGTGAAGAAGAACACAGCCAATACCATGCTGCTATCCTCTGTGCACAGGAGGTAGAAAAGCAGATTGACAACCTATTAGGCCCTTCACCAATTCGTTCCACATTCCTTCCTGTGGGATATCATTCACTAGCCGATTCTATAAGACCCATTGAACCGATTATAGATCATCCATTAACAACCCACATCCCAGGTCAAATTTCCACCCCTCTCACCTCTTATGTTATGTCTGTTCCAAATCCTCCCAGGTCTTTTGCATCTGGGGCCCAACCTTCAATTCCTATTTCTTCAGTACCTTTGAATGCCGGGGGGCAACCCCCGGCATGACCTACATTATCCAAGACCGGAGTTGTACCTAGTCAAGAGCAAACCTCAAACATAGAAACATCTGCAATTTTTGTCCCTCCCACCCACACTAATGTGGTAAATCCCCCATCTAGTTCATGTCAGCCCTTGGGGGCACAACCTGTTGCCATTCAGTCTTCTAGTGGTTATGGTTATCAAATACCTGTAGCTAATCATCCATCTAATCCTACTGGAATTCCATTCCCTAGCAACACTTTTTCGCCATGGGGGAAACCCAACTGGTCTTACATGCCAACCATGGGAGGGATACCCATACATACTGTGGGAGGTGCGGGAGGACCACCTTATGGAGGTCCTCCCCTTGGTGGACCTAGTGGTCCTGGAGGATCTGGCAGCCCTCCTCATGGTATGGGTGGTCCTAGTGGTCCTGGGGGACTTTGTGGCTTTCCTCCTTATGGCTCGGGAGGGTCTGGTGGCCCTCCACCTAGTGGTTTCGGTGGCTCTGGAGGTTTTCCACCTCCTAGAGGTTCCGGAGGGTCTGGTGGTCCCGGTGGTCCTAGCAGTCTCGGTGGCTCTGGTGATCCTCCTCCTAGAGGCCCTGGTGGTCCTAGCGGTCCTAATTCTGGAAATCAACCCCCCATGGGCGGATTTCCTGGTAGTTCTTCCTCATAGCAACCTATTTATCAGTCTACCTATGGCCCTACTGGTAATTGCATGCCATATCAATATTACTAGTATGTGCAGCCCAATAGACAGTTACCTTTCCTTGCAATTTTGGACTTACCTGATTTGTCCAAGTTGATTACTGATCCCATTCGACACAATCCCTCGTGGCCTCCCATTCCGGTAAAGTTACCATCGGATATTCCAAAATTCGATGGGAAGCAGGGTGAAGATCCGCGGAACCATGTTATGACTTTTCATTTGTGGTGTTCCTCGAACTCCCTCATGGATGATTCCGTTCGGTTATGACTCTTTCAGCGAACTTTGACCAGTACGGCCGTGAAGTGGTATATTGAACTCCCACAACATTCATTTGTGGATTTTGGCTCCTTGGCAACCGTATTTCTTACGCACTTTCAACTCCATATTCGTTATGAAACGGGCACTGATCTTTTAACTTCTCTATGATAGAACACCTCCACCCACATTTCTGATCATATTCATGAGTGGAGAAGGCGGAGAAGGCTTATTAAGGCCCCTATTCCAGATCAGTTGTTTGTTGATTGGTTCACTAAGTCCTTGTTGCCTCCTATTGCCTGAGATGTGGCCATGGGCGGTGTCATTACCGAAGAGTAGGCTATTAGTCGGGCTCAGTACCTAGACTTGGTCTATTCCCAATCCGGGACTCTTTATGACTTGATTCCTCAAGCTCCTCACCCCAGCACTGACCCTACCAAGCCATTAGCAGAAGTGCCTATTGATGGGATTGTTGGTTCAATCCAGTCCCCATCCGCAGCGAAACCTACCAAGCAAACCCAAACTGCTACTCCTTCGACTCCCAAGGTTTCTGCCGAGGTCAATCCTATTCAAACTACTCAAACCTCAGGTAATAAAAAGAAAGGTAAAAATTGAAATAAAAAACCTGGAGACCAGCAGGAGACCCCACAATCAACCAATAATGACAACAACACAGGGAAAAGGAAGGCTAAATACCCTTATCTGTTATGTGGTGGTAATCACTTCTCAAAGGAGTATCCCCGTCGGGACGAAAGCTCCCAGTTTTTGAAGTCTAATCCCTCAGCTACAGTACTTACGGATCCCTTTCACTCTCAACAACAGCTGGTAGACCACATGTCGAACCAAGGTAATTCTAGTTCATCGGAGGAAATTCGTATGATGTCCTCAGATACCATCCATCTGCAAACTCGAAGCCAGAATTATGATAAACCCGCAGATAAGCAAGAAGATCAATCTTCTTCAGGGAAAGCTCCCTCTACTAGTTCTCCGGAATCCTCATCTACTATTCCCTTGTCTATCGAGAAGCCTACTCTCGACATGATTTTGCGCCCACCAAAGAGTACTACTTGGAAGGTTGTCTTTAATCCCAATGCCCGAGCTGTTCAATTCTATAATGTGGTTGAAGATCTCACTCAGGCACCTTGTGCGATGTCTGCCTTAGAGGTACTCCAAAGTTGCCCTACACATCGCAAGAACTTGTTGACCGCATTAGGAGCTGTAGACCCGGATAACACTAACTTGATTCACTTCAATGTTGAGAACTATAAACCTAGATTACCGCATAAACTTGCTTTTCAAATCATTACAAAAGTAGTGGGAAAGAAAGTCTTTCGAACGGTACTAGATGAAGGAGCTTCGACCTCAGTGTTATCTCTGACTTGTTGGAAAGCTCTTTCCTCTCCCAAGCTTGTTACATCACCTACGACCCTTAAAGCCTTTGATGGACGGGGTTTCCAACCCCATGGCCTCATATCAGCCCTTGTGGTCAAGCTGGGGGGCAAAACCGTTTCCATCCAAGTAGAAGTGGTAGATGCCCCTCTGGATTATAACCTTCTCTTAGGAAGGAATTGGTTCTATGCCATGAATGTTGTTGCTTCAACAGTATTTCGAACGGTCCAATTCCTGCATCTCGGGAGAATTGTTACCATTGACCAGCTTGATTTCTGTACGCCGGATGTTACTACCTCCATGGCTAATAACATCCCCATGTTAGGTCAGTCCCCTCCTCCTTACCAGTCGATTGGGGTAGGTATGTTGAAGGATTCATCCCTTATAGGGATTTTTCCCTCTACTCCTCCTAGCACGGATACCGCGACAGTACATATGATCGCCTCATTTGATATTGAGCCCCAGGTCACACATGTTGTTGAGTCCACCTTGTTGAGCCCACACGAAGCTATGTATGACACCATTCAAACTTGCTCCGATGATCACACTGATGACATTCATTTAGTGGCTTCGGATCCTTACCATTTACCGTACTGGTTAGAACCTTCTCTTCCGGTTCTAGACTATCTCTCCGACACTTTTCCTTTCGACGAGTCCATTATAGAGATCATGAATACATATGAGCCCATTTGGGAGGATCACCATCATAGATCCATGTTCCTCCCCCATACCAGTTCGGGCAGCCATGATTTTGCATCCTTGTTTCCTACTGATATTGTCAACGTTCCACAAAGTCCTATGTTGTTGCAAGATACAGATTCTGAAGGAAACCTTTGCAACATTACTCAGACGAACCCAATTGACATATCAGCCAGGCCTGATGTTATTGAGCATGTTCATGTTGGGAAAAACTGCTCCACAGATGAATCTGAAGCATATAAGGCACTTTTTAAGGAATTCCGTGATATTTTTGCCTGGTCCTATGAAGAGATGTCGGGGATCAACCCTTCTATTGTGGTCCACGAGATTAAAACTTATCCCATGTCTAAACCTGTCAGGCAGAAACTTAGGCAAGTCCATCCTAGGAAGGTTGTAGCTATTAAAGTTGAGGTTGAGAAACTTCTGAAAGCTGGTTTTATTTATCCTGTACCTCTGACGGAATGGGTATCGAACGTTGTCCCTGTCAATAAAAAGCAGGGCACCATTAGACTCTGCATCGACTTTAGGGATTTAAATAAAGCTTGTCCCAAGGACAACTTTCCTATCCCGCACATTGACCAGATTATCGATAACTGTGTTGGAAGTGTCATCTTTTCATTCATGGATGGCTTCTCCGGCTACAATCAGATTGAGATATTGCCCGCCGACAGCATAAGACAACATTCATTTGCCCATGGGGAACCTTTGCATATAAGAAGTTACCTTTCGGCTTGAAAAACGTTGGAGCCACATTCCAGCGTGCGATGTCCTATGCGTTTCACGACATTAAACATATTGTTGAACCATACCTTGACGACCTCCCTGCTCATTCACAGCGACGGGAGGACCATCCTGGTCATCTTAGAGACATTCCTGAGATGTCGTCATTATAATATACGGCTCAATCCGCATAAATTTGTTTTTTGCGTTGAGACAGGACGTTTGCTTGGCTTTGTGGTATCCAAAGATGGCATCCGGATCGATCCTTTGAAGATTGCCGCTATCATTAATCTACCAGCCCCAACCAACATCCTTGAACTCCAAAGTTTGCAGGGGAAGGCAAACTTTCTCCGCCGTTTCGTGTGCAATTTCACTCAAAAAATGCACAGTTATATGCGTCTCCTCAAGAAGAACACTCCATTCTTCTGGGATGACCAGGCCCAATGCACCTTTGATAGTCTTAAGCACGCTCTGACTCATTCACCTGTGATACACCCCCCAGACTATTCAAAGGATTTTCTCTTGTATATTGCTACCTCCACTACTACCATCGCCATGGTTTTAGTGCAGGACAATCTCCACGGTCAGGAGCATGTGATTTATTACTCTAGTAAGAATCTTATTGATTCTGAAACCCGTTATTCACATGTGGAGAAGCTAGCTTTGGCCACGGTCATTTCTGTGCAAAAATTTTGTCCCTACATTTTGCTTCGCACTACCACCGTATTGGCAGACCAGAACCCGATGTACCACATTCTGACTCGTCAGGTACTTGGGGGCAAGTACTCCCATTGGATCGTCATCCTTCAGGAGTTCGATCTCGAGTTTGCCAAGGCTACATCAAAGAAATCCTTGGTTTTTGTCGAGCTTATATGTGACCTTCCCTGTGCTACCACGGAATCTGAGCCCAACGATTCATTTCCAGATGAATTCCTGTTCCTAATTAGCACGACTGATCCTTGGTATGGAGATTTGTTGATTTATCTCCAGACCCAACGTTTTCAGCCGCATCTATCTCATGATGATCGTCGCCGCATCTGTCACCACGCGAAGTACTACCTTATCTTGAATGATACCTTGTATAGACATGGGATTGACTCCATTCTCCGGCGATGCCTCACTCATGAGGAGGCTGAACACGTGTTAAATGATTGCCACTCTGGAGCATGTGGCGGTCATTTATCTGGGATGGCTACAACCCAGAAAATCCTTGGCGCTGGCTATTTTTGGCCTTCTGTCTTCAAAGACTGTCATGAGGCTGTTAAGAAATGCCCCCCTTACCAACATTTTTATCCCAAAAAGAGCACCCATCCTGCTCCGCTTCACCCCGTCATTGCCAATGGCCCTTTTTCCAAATGGGGGATTGACTTCATGCATTGTAAACCTACCTCAGCCGGGGGGCATGGTTACATCATCGTAGCCGTGGATTATTTCACAAAATGGGCTGAGGCCATGCCTACATATGTAGAAGATGGTAAGACTGTCGCTCTCTTCTTGTTCAATCATATCATAGCTAGATTTGGAGTTCCGCAGTCCATCGTCACTGATCACGGATCTCATTTCCGTAATCAAATGATGGAGGAATTGAGTGCCAAGCTAGGTTTTCGCCATGAAAACTCTACGTCGTATTATCCGCAAGCTAATGGTCAGGTAGAGGCCATTAACAAAGTTTTGAAAACTATGCTTCGTCAGATGGTTGGAGATCATAAATCCAATTGGCATCTCGTTCTTTTTTCCGCTCTTTGGGCTTATCGGACTTCCGTGAAAACAGCTACTTGTTTCACGCCATTCCAACTTGTCTATGGACTTGAAGCTGTCTTGCCGATCCAATGTTAGATTCCATCTTTACAACTCGTCGTCAAACTTCTCCGAGACACTTCCGCAGAGGAAGCAAGATTTTTGTACTTAAATAACCTTGATGAGACTCGTAGAGATGCTACCTTGGCTAATGAGGCACATAAGAAACGTGTCAAGGCGCAGTACGATAAATCTGTCCAGCCTCGTGTTTTCAACGAGGGTGACCTAGTTTTGAATTATGATCAAAGATATGACAAGCTAGGAAAGGGTAAGCTCGAGTCCATGTGGTATGGACCTTTCGTTATTTCCAGGGTGTTAAAGAAAGGAGCCTATGAGTTAGTTGATTATGATGGGATCCCTTTGGGGCAACCTCGCAATGGGTTGTACCTGAAAAGGTAGTATGCCTAGGTCTTCTTGGATGGTATCTTGTATATATGTATATTGATTGACTTTCAGTGTGCTTTCAGTATTTTCAAGATGGTTTTGAGTTTTGGTGTCCGCATCTGTTTATACCATGTTTTGGTCATACAGATGGCTTTCTATGGCTTCGCTGATGGTGCTTGCCACCACACCTTGAATCTAGCCTCGACTGCTTGGGTTCTCTATTCCCCAACTGAAGATTTGGTCAGTTCAGGAGCGGTTTGATTAGGTCCCGCTACTAATAACATCGTCGAGTATGAAGCAATCATTGGTCTTCTGACTGAAGCTGCCTCCCAGGATGTCCGTGATCTAGTAGTTTTGATGGACTCTCAGCTTGTGGTTTGTCATTTAAACCATGTTTACACCATTAGGAATCCGGTGCTCCTCTGCCTCTTCTGGAGGGTACGTTTGTTAGAAAGATCATTTGGAACCATTACATATAGGCATATCCCTAGGGAACATAATGTAGTTGCTGATTCATTGGCTAATTACATCCTAGATTGGCATATTGCCCATTCATGACGTTAAATCAAACATGGTACATTGTAAATAAACATTTAAAGACACATAGAACTCATAGAAAATGCATTTTTTCCATTTGAAACGTATAAACACAGTGTAAAAGTTTGTATATATATATATGAACAAGTTTTACAAAAAATAGGTCCCGAGACCTCATCTGAAGCACGTAGGCTTTCAGGCAAAATCATCATACAAAAATCCTGAAGCTATCAGCTTTCAGTATACATGTCTCATCCACTAGTGGTGCTCGTGATAGCACATCCCTGCTCAAGCCACCCTGCATAGTAGCCTGCTGAATCGGCCTAGTACTCCCGCCGTAGATCTCTGATTGAGCCGAGAGGCTCTCTACAGCCCAGTATGGGGGAGATCTTGTAACGTTACGTAACATTATTTTTATTAATAAAAAAATAGATTTTTTAATTATAAAACAACCTAATATGGGGGAGATGTTGTAATCTTCCTACCTAACAAAACAATAAAAAAGTAAAAAATAACAAAACAATAAAAAAGTAAAAATTTAATTATCCCAAAAAAATGTGGATCATAAAAAAAACACAATATGGGGGAGATGTTGTAATGTTCCTACTTAACAAAATAATAAAAAAATAAAAATTGAATTATTTGCAAAAGAATGTTGGCCTTTTAAACAACCCATGGTTTTATTGTATATGGTTTAGGAGGACCGGGCACATGGTTTTAAAACCATGTGCAAGGCCTCCTAAAAAAACCCATGGTTTTATTCTACATGGTTTATGAGGGCCTTGCAAAAGGTTTTAAGACCATGTGCAAGGCCTCCTAAACAACCCATGGTTTCAGGAGGGCCTTGCATATGGTTTTAAAACCATTTATGGGGAGATGTTGTAATGTTCTTTCCTAACAAAATAAAAAATAATATTAAATATTATATGTTGGCCATAAATAATATTAAATATTAATAATAAATATAGTATATGTTGACATTAAATAAAAAGATGTGTCTTTTGGTTTGAATCAAATCAATGGTATATATAGGACACACCAAAGTTGATAGCTCATTGAGTGTAATACCTAAGAAGAGGTTTGCACCTAAAGAGATTTGATCCCTCTCGGCGCTTGATAGAGCCTAGGATTTGGATCTACGCTGGTATCTAGTCGGGAGGTCATCTATGTCAGCATCTGGGATGTCCAGATTCAACCTCTCTAGGTTCTCCTCCAGCTCCCCGGTGATTTCATCACCCTGTGGCACAAAGTGAGCTCTGACTTGCTTGTCTAATGGAGATGCTCCTCCAAGCCTCGCTGCTCCAACATCTGCATGAAGACAAATAGGTCTCGTCACTTATTATAAAAAATATAAAACATAAAAACATTTTCCATCTTTAGGGTTTCTTATTTCTTACCAATGTCACCCCACTGCCCTCCAGGTGGGAGTGGTAGGTCAGGATCACCTGTAAAATCTATGCCCGCATAGGCATAGTCCTCGACCATGAGCATCTGATCCCGCAGCCATCTGAAGAATGCATCACCGAACTTCACTCTGCCCCTACTTGCTCCTGTGCGAGCCATGACCTGGACCCACCTCAGCATGCGGGGGCCCCGTGCTCTCAGACTCCGAAAAGTCACCTAGGGCCTCATCTGGGGGACCCGCTCAAAGAAGAAACAAGATAAGATGGAACCAAAGCCGAACTGCTTCAGCTCTCCCTGCCGACATTTAGCCAGCTGATCCTTGAAGATTGGAAGCAATGCTTCCGCCCAGTTGAACATTGTAGGTGCCATAGCCTCTAGGGCATACAACATATGTTCCCTGGAAGCTTGATGTATACCTTGGCTCCCTGCCACCCTCTGCATGGTGAATAGAACAATCCGTAGAGCCCTGTTTGTCACTGCCCTGATGGGGATCTTCTTTCCTGATGTGCTTGTACCTGGTGCACAATGTCGATCTATGAGCTCTCTGGTGGTAATGTCCCCGCCACGGGAACCTGTCAGTGAGATAGGGGCACCCCGTCTCGATAGGCCAATCAGGAAGTAGATGTCCTCTACCTCCACTGTAATTATATGTGCCCCCACCTCAAAATATTGCTGTTATGGATTCCACATTCTCAGTATGTGTTCCAGTAGTCTCTCATGGGACACCATGCTTGGTGTCTGGAAGAACTTTAAAAGCCCACAAACCGGATTCCTTTCAGCGGCAACATCCTCGTCATCATGTGTTCTTTCCTTCCATATCACCATAATTTGGAAGCCTAGACCTGCCAAAAACAACAATGGTATGTATCAATATCGTCCTTGAGTCATTGCAAATAAAAAAAACGAGTAAATTTTGTCTATATCATTGGTTTAACTTCTCCACGATCGGTACCGCCTGTGCCCCGTTGGAGACAGGCAGTGGCACCGCCTGTCCACCATATTCTTGGCGCGGTTCTCGGGTGGTACCGCCTATCCCGCAAGGGGTAGCCGTGGTGCTCGCAAATTGGATTTTAGGGCTTACCAAATAGGCCTAAAACCCTGCCAAATCCCAAAATAAAAGCTATGAAATGAAAGACAAGGGTCTTAGCTGTTACCTGCAACTGACAAGACTGAAAAAAGATGGTGGAAACTCTTGGTATCAGCTGTGGAAGATCTGGCTAAAGAAATGCTCCAAGTGCTCTTTGCTAGAGGTAAATAGTGAAATGTTTGATTTTTTACTATTTACTTGCCTTATATAGACATTTTTTGGGTTTGACTTAGTATAGTTTTGATATTACATCATGTTCTGGTCAAAATCTATTTGTCATAATCCCTTAATGTTGATTTTGGATGCATTTAACACTTGTTTATGAGTCGTCTACAGGTTGACTTTAGTAAAAGCTTTGGAAAGTTTGTTTATGGCTTTTTCATACTTTCACAACACGAAAAAGGTCATTGAACATTTATTATGACACTTTGTCACGCTCGTTAAAATCTAGTATCAAAGTTTCGAGTCTAGTTCAAGTTTCTTTCCAGGCTCGTAAAATACGACATTGTGTAAAGAAACGTCATAAAGTCTTCTTTTCACATCTTCTTTCAGACTCCTTAAACATGAACAGATAGTCGAGTCTGTTTCAGAATCTTTCTAGGCTCGTAAAAAGTGACATTGTGTAAAGAAACTTCATGGAGTTCTCTTTAAACCCTTTTCAGGCTCCCTAAATATGAAAAGATTGTCAAGTGATCTTGTCTTCTTCACGTTTGTTAAAGTATTTGAAGAGTCGTCCGTCCGACAGTAGGTTATCTCTTTCTCGGTTCGGACAGGACTATTTACGAGAAAGGAACACTCCAACCAATCATGACTAGAAGAGTTCTCTAAGGTATGATTTTATACTTTTTCGGGCCTTAGAGACTAAATCATACGAAAAAGGACCCCCATGGAGTCTTCTTCCGTATTCGTTCAGACTCTCTAAACATGAACGATACCGAGTTTTCTTTCAGTGGACTCGTTAAATTAAACATTGAGAGACCCGTTTCGGGAACGAACCCCTCCTCTCTCAGGTTCGAAAAACATATGAGACTGGACTTGTCTTCTGACAAGCTATATCGAGTGTTTGTTACCCTCTTTGAACTCGTAAAACCGAAAAGAGGCACTCATCGATCATGATGGGGGAAATGGGAAAGGGAATCTTTTTGCAAATAATGGCAGTTGTTTGTCGTTACCTTTAAACATGACACTTGTCTGCACAATCATGTCAGTCAATTGGGTATTCAGTTGATCTCCGTGACGATCCACTTTCATGAGTCATGCCAATCCTTTAAGTCTTTCAGAAGAATGCATTGTCCAATGTCGCATTGTGTATCTGTCATGTCTAGTCATGCTGCTGAGTCATTTTGTCGTGCCGCTCGATGTTCAAAGGAGATCTGAAGAAGTCTTACCTCTGCAGTATACACAGCCTTTGTGTCAGTATCTTTGAGTCAGTCATATGGTTACTACATTCACATCATTCCAGAACTATGTTCTGAGTTTCATGTCGTCGATGTGGGACTCATCATGGCCCTCCTTCGACGAGACTATTCCCGTCGACATCAGCTCATCATCCGGGAAATAGTCTTAGAAACAATATTTAGTACCTTGAGATCTGTATGCCTTGATGACAGATTCTTTCGCTCTCAACATAGGTTCACATCATTGACCTTTGATCGATAGAATCGACTGGGTGTTCGACATCAGGACATCTATTCGCACTCAGTAGATTGTACTAGAGTACCTTGGGAATCATTGACATTAATGGTGATCTCCCTCGCACTTGTTAACGGTTCCCATCATTGGCCAGTAATCAAGTGGTTTCTACCATGTTCGACTTCAGATCATTGTAATCACATGGATAGAATCGTAATTTGTGGAAGACGAGACGAAGACCCTGGGTATTTGTTTAAAAACGCTCATTGCTTTTTCCCCAGGTTGCGATGGAGTTTTGTATATCTAGCATGGATCCACATTTGTATGGTCGTGGCTATGCTCAAATTTGTGTATGTATGACATAGATCTACGTTGTATGTCTGGTAGCTATGTCCAAGTTTGAGTCCTCTATCACATGGATCTATGCTGTATTCTAGTAGCCATGCTTGTTTATTCCACTCATGGATCTGCCTTGTATTAGTCTGCAGCTATGAGTTTGGTTACTTGTGTCTATGAGTCTACATACCGATGTACTACAGATGCCTACTTGACTGCATACTCCGATCGGGCCAACATTTTCATCTCCTAGCAATGACTTGTTCTCAAAGCTCTCGTTTATCGTATCACTCTAAGACTCATGCTTTGGGGGGCATCCTGTTATACCAAAATCTTGTCACCATCACGTGATAAGACCTTTGACATACCTACTTGCCCTGAATCCCAGCTTCTGGAGTGAAGACTAAATGGTTTTTTATCAGTCTGTCATACAAATTCCCAGCATCGCGCATGCCCCTTTGTCCAGGAGCGGTACCCCTGCTCGCACCGCCTTTCATCGGTTGTCCACAAGTGGTGCCACCGCCTGTTACCCTTGGTCCATAAGCAGTTATTACCAGAACCACTCTGTCATAGAAGGAGAAGCACAATACCCTAGGTAAAAAGGGAAAAAGAGAAGCTTCTCGAGGCTTCTAGATGATAAGCCTTGAGATATCCCTTATCCCTACTGTTGTGGGTTGGTTGAGCTCGAGATCCCTCATCCTAGGATCCTAGAGGCCACCTCACCCACTAATTTCTCAACCATCTCTATCCATTAAAGCCCTATAAATATGAGCTCATAGCCATGGTTGAGGGGAGAACATTGAAGGTATTGTTATGCTGTTGGACTGATTCTTGGCCCAAGATCAATTGGAGAGAGCCTAGAGAGCTAGAGTCAGAGCTTTTGGGGATGAAGAGCTGGTTTCATGGAGATGCATGTCAACACTAAGGCTTGGTTGTAAACTTCTTCATATTTCTAATGCAAGTTGATTTTCTGTCCCATATATATTGTTGATGTTTGATTTCAGATATATATTGCTAGATTCCTTAGTCACTAGCATAGATTAGTAGATCATATTCTGGTTGCTTTGATCTATTTCGTGTTGAACTCTTTTGCAGGTACATAGGTGAACTATCAAATCCTTGTATTCCAGATATCTACAGCATCTAGGGAGAGTTATCAGCCTCTGTGATCTATTTGTTCTGGATCTGAACCATTCAGACAAGCGGAACACCTTGTTGTCCACAGGAGGTGAAATATTCCGATCAACACCTGACCGAAGGGAGGGAAGGTTCTCCCAGAATGCATTATAGATCAATCATAGTTGCTTACCCATAGCAAAGGAAAGGTCTTACGCATAGCTCTTCGATTGAGGGGCGGAGCTGCTCGACTAAAAGGAGAGGGAATAAAATAGTATCCTGACTGAAAGGTAACCCCGGTGAAAATAAGAAGGGTGGGTTGGGATAACCTACACAATTTCACAAATTAGCGCTCTCTCAGCCTAGCCATTCACTCGAAGTACTCTAAAGGAAAGAAGAGAGAGCCCCCCTCTTTTTCCAATAACTAACTGGACTAAACCGGACTGAACCAAACTAATAGGCGCCAGGAAGAGGCTCCGTCCCTTGTAAGTGGTGATTATTATCCATCTCCAAAGGGTAGGGTGTGGAGTTCACTGCACCGACCCATTCCCATTTCAAGTAATTGCAATAGGACCTAGCCCGTTGATCCCTTGGCTCTTCTAGCAATACGAACATATTTCAGTAATTGTTGCTCCGTTAGTCCGTAATGAAAACACAATTTCTGTTTCTCTTTTAGCCGGATACGATATTGAGAGATTTTCTTGGAAGACGACCGGTTTATCGAATCATTTCTATATTTGGGTCTTTTACTGGTGAGCCCTGGTAAAGTTTTCAGACGAGTTTGATGAAAAGGGCGGAGAATCGAATTCTCGTTCTTTTGAAAATGATTTTTTAAAGAGTTATGGACCTAATTCCTTCCGAACTACACGTATCGTACTTTTATGTTTACAGGCTAAAGTTTTAGCACATGATAATGAAAGTATATACCATGAATCTGGGCCTTTAACTGATAAATTGGAAAGTTCAAGGGTGGAAGCGAGGATACGAGCCCCTTGTCTGACCATCGAAAGGGCAAGGGTTTGAACGCTCAACTCATCACATGGGTGAGGGAAGCTCAAGGCTGTTGGGAGAGGGGTTTGGGGGAGACTTTCCCCCATCCACTTATAGCCTTAAGAGGTTATGAAGAGAAGGACGAGAAAGAGGTGGACATAATCGAAGAGTCTATGTAAACCAAAGGGATAAGTAGTACTTTCCTCCAATTGAGGACGAGTCTGTGAGTCGTGTGGATCAAAGGGAAGAAAACGTAGTTCTAGTATGTGATTGTCGCCACCAAACGGTTAACAAAGTGAGCTGAAGCCAGGGGCGTTAGGGAAGCTACAACGCAAGCGACTACAAAGTTTTGGTTTTACAATGTGCTTTGCAGGCCTAAAAAAAGCCTGGGAGTCTCAAGGGAGATGTCAAGGGATGGGTTTCTGCAGTTGACATGATGAGTGTACGACTTGCAGCTATAGACAAGGTGAGATTCAATAATAGATAGAGGATTCCCTCTCCCTTTGGTCGAGCAACTCCGTCCCTGTTGAACCAGCAGCACCCGTTGAAATAGCCTCCCCATAAGCACCAGTCTAACCAGCTTAATTCCCAACATACAATTAACAAGCAGCGTTCCCAACGACATCTCCATAAGCAGTTGAAGGAGCAGAATTAGGATAAGCCCTTAATGAAATCCGATCGATGGGTCAACAGATATACGAACGGTACCAGCTCCAACTCCTCTGTCCGTTTGTGGTTGTGCGGACCCACCCTGACTGATAGGATGATGTGCCGACTTGGGTAGAATTCTACTTTACCCACCCTGCCTGGACAAGAGGTCCGAATAGCACTGGTCATGGATACGTCCCTGGTAAGTAGCATAAAATGCTTGCAAGTGGCCTCACAAACGAGATGTCTATTCGCGATGCTTCTTCATGTTCTAGGAGCATTCTCTCTCTTCACCGGTTGTTAGATCCGATAGGTAGCTGGTGTCAATAGGAATTGTCACAAAATCCCCCCTTCGATCTTTACTCAACCTTAGGCCTCAAATTGAGTCACAAATTAATGGATGCTGCCAGAGGGAATGGCAATGCTATACACAAAAGGAAGAGACCCATAGAATAGCAGAAGCTAATAGAGCTTTTGCACATTTCCGTTAATGACAAACATAACAACATCTTCCCTATATCAAATATGTAAACCCCTAAAAACACACATAAGAAAAACCCTAAAATAATCCATATAAAAAAGCATTATAGTTAATCCTAAAGAACGTAAAATGCACGAGATACATTAATGTCCTCAAAAATCTCTTGAGAAGTTTGAGGATTGATCTTGGTAAGTATTGTCGTGTGCTTAACCCTATAAGCGAGATGGTCCACCTACATCCTTCTTTGATTCATTGGCGTTCCGAGAAATCACGAGTTCGTGCCTAGCGTTGAGAGGTCACTCAAATCAATTTCCTACGTACTACATCCTTTTGCCACGTCAGTAGCAATTGCCATTTATCCTTCACCCTCATTATTTTACCACCGCGCCTGTATATTGCGTTTATCAAATATTCAACGGAAGGAGAGTCGCGGACCGCGGTCTTTCGCACAGCAGATTCCGCGAGGAAACGAGATGCGTATGTCTCCATTCGTTCATGCTTCACTGTTTACTCAGTGAGTATCCTATCTTCGTGTTTGAAAGGCAGTCTTCAGTTAAAATTCCATGGACGTCCAAAATCCCGGCGCCTCTGCAGTCAATGGTGGTGCTCCCGTGGATGTAAAATCTACAATAGACCCAATATCAAGATCCATACGGAAATCTCTGGGCATTTTACAGCAGCTGCACTATAATGTCTCATCCTTCACTGTGAATTCCCAGCTTACGCTATTCGAACGCATGTAAGTAGTTTATTTAGGACTTCAAATTATCATTCGCTTAACGTTTAGGGTTTGGTAGTGGGATGCGAAAGTTTTACAGAATTTGATAGCAGGGTTTGATATTTTTATTTAATTTTCACCATGAAATTTGCTAAAAGGTGTTTTTTTTTTTACTCTAACGTAACTAAAGATTTTCCATGTTGTCATGGTGGAATGTGGAGATTTTGAGGTGGTTTCCTATCAAGGTTTCAGTTTTCAATTCGGGGATTTGTTGGTGAAATGACACCGGAAAGTGATTCTGCTGTATCGATTTTATTTCCTTTTTTTGTTTTTGGTTAGGAATTGCTGGAATGAATGCGTCCTTTTGAAGCAGGGTTTCTGTCTGAATATGCAAATGGTAGTGGGATTCAACGTTAGGGTTTTGATTGGACTTTTAAAGAATAAAGTAGAGTTGTCAGTGCACTGAAGCGATCATGTCTGCAGGTCTAGTGCTGATGGTGAAATGTGGAAATCTGCAGGTCTAGTGCTGATGGTTTCAGATGCGTCGGAGGTCTATTTTTATTAATTCGAAGATGGTATTAATAGAAGAGTTTTTGCGTCTGCATATCTTATCCATCTACTCGTTGGTTTCTTTATCTTTTTTTTAACAAGAGCGGTTGAGAGATATTTATATTAAAAATAGAGGAAGAAATTACATAAACTGAAACATGGACTGAATCCAGAAGGATTCCAAGACCATATCCTCATATTCTTCGGTTACATATTGAATTTGGTCTCGAAAGAGTCCAAGCCTGGAATGACTGTAAATTCTTACAAATTTTCCGAGAATTAGAATGCAAAAGCTGAACATAGGAGAAATTAATGCAGCTGTCCTAAAATCTGAATGAATAATGAATTCAGATATTTCTGTGTCAAAATCAAAGAACCCAACAGCGTTCCTGATTGTTCCCATTACAGGATATAAAGCCATAATCTAGATGCACTCCTTTGTTCGCCATTTGATCTGCTGATTGGTTATTTGTTCGGAGAATGTGAAGAAAATTTATAGCATTAAATTCACTGACAAGGCTATTGAAGATGTGATGCATCTTTGTAGAAGGAGTTTTATAATTCCTGGCTAATTTCCAAACCTCTCTGATGACCAAAAGCGAATCTTCAAAAACCACTAAATCTTTGATTCCAAGCATGTTAGCAATTTCCATCCCTTTGAACAGGGCGAGCCATTCCGCATAGTTGTTAGAGTTTTTCTCTATTCCCCAAGCATAATCTTTCGGCCTATTTCCTCCAGGATAAAAAATTACCCCTCCCGCACCTGCTATCTCGGGATTTCCTTTTGAGGCGCCATCAAAGAACAGAGAATGACATTCCAGATTTGTCCACCAATTGCTGAAGTTTTTCGGATTCTTTCGAATCTGCCATCTAAGAGAGTTTGGTTTTTAACCATGCTTTCCTCCCACACTTGGCTTGTGAGGTCCGATAAGATTACCAATCCAGATTCTTTCTTTTGAGGATAAAGGCTCAAGCTGGAGGTGATCTACTCCTTTTGAAAGAAGAGCTTCATCCCATAAAGCTTTTGCGGAAGAGGAGGCTCTGGCCGGAGAGAGAATCACATTTTCGAAGATTCCTTTGTTTTTGGCTATCCAAATTTTCCAGCATATATATTTAGGGATAGCAACCCATGCTCTCGAGAAATATGGCTTCTTGTTTAATGATCCATAGTAATAATCTTTCCAGCATATGAAGAAATCTTTCCAATTTGTTGGCAAAGTAAGATCAAATTGGAGCTCTTTGAGGACAGTGCACCATACCTCATTAGCAAATGTGCATTCCAGGAAGAGATGTTCTAGAGTTTCTTCCAAGCTTTTGCATAGAACGCAACGAGACGGACCTTCTATTCCCCTTTTTTTAGACTTTTTGCTGTCAAGATTTTATGATGTGCTAATATCCAACAGAAAAAATTGACTTTAGGAAGCCCATCCTTGCTCCAGACGCTGTCCCAAATGGCTTCTTTCTTGTTGTTCCTATGAATTATGCTATAATCGGCTTTTACTGAGTACATTCTGGATTTCCCCCAGCATCTGGAGTCTAAAATGTTAAGGTGAATCAGAGCTGAGCCTTGGAGAGTCGTTTGCAGCGCTCGATATTCCATGGCTATGTTTTCTGGAGTCTCCAATCTCTTCCATCCAACCCAATGCCCATTATTGTGCCAGTTTGATATATCATAAATCGTAAAGAGGTCGTGGGCATTCATCCATTGCTTTAAATCCTTGTAGGCGTCTTTGAGTCTAGACAGAGAGAAATGCCTGAAGCTGTCCTCCCATATCCGGATACGTTTCCTATTTCCAGGTGCTCATTTCAAACTGTTTTGGATGACAAAGGTAGCGTTTTGACAGTGTTTTCAGATTGGAGAGCAATTCTGGATTGAAGGGATATCGTCCAAGCATCTTCTCCTGCTTCCCATGAGATATTTTTTCCTTAGCACGTCCTTCCACCACGAATTTTCCCCAGAAATGATTTGCCATAATTTTTGCTCCCAGAGCAAGATTCATAGCTTCCAGATCTTTAATTCCAACTCCTCCATTGTTCTTTGATTTGCAAACCTGTTCCCATTTGATGAGATGGAATTTCTTAGCGCCGTTGGATTTTCCTCCTTGCCAGAGAAAACGCCTGATCTCTTTATTGAGATCCTGGATTATGGATTTAGGAGCTAAGGCTAACGAGCAGATATAAATCGGAAAGGCTTCCAGAACAACGTTGATGAGAACCAATTTGCCAATGGGATTGAGCCAATTTGCACCCAACGATTGGATTCTTTTTTTTGTTTTTTCTATCAGACATCTCCAGTCAAACGCTTTCTTTTTTCCTTTGTGAATTAAGACTCCCAGATAGTTGAAAGAACTCCATTTTGTGCTGACTTCATATCCCATGGTTCTTGAAATTCTTATCATGGTTCGAACAGGACAATTCCAGTAGTAAATTCTGGTTTTTAGGGTGTTGATTTTCCCATCAGAAGCTTTGAGGAAGGAAGAGATGATCCCTCTGAACCTTTCAACGATTGTGATAGAGGCCCCTTCCAGAAGAATTGTATCGTCTGCAAATTGGGCGTGGTTAGCATTTTTGACACCTCTAGCGATTCTTAAGCCTTTGAGCTCTCCATTGCTTTGCAGGGCCTGCAGCTTTTTGCTTAAGGATTCAACTACAATTAAATATAAAAAAGGGGACAACGGGCAGCCTTGACAGAGGCCACGAGATGCTTGGAAGAAGCCGGCTGGTCTACCATTGACCAGAGGAGTGATCCAAGGCCTGTTGATGCAGGCTTTGATCCATCTAATAAAATTTGCTGAGAAGCCCATCCTGTGCATAATCTCGAACAAAAAGAGATGATTTACCTTGTCAAAAGCGTTTGCCATATCCAGTTCGATGGCCATACCTTGCTGTTTGCGATCCAGGCTGGAGTGTATAGCTTCTTGGACGATGATAATATTATCCATGATCTGTCTTCCAGCAATGAAACCGCCTTGGGTGTCTGAGATGATTTTGGCCATGTTCTTTTTCATTTTGGTTGCAAGGATTTTGGTAAGGATTTTATATGAAGTGTTACAGAAGGAAATAGGGCGGAATCTATCGATAGAGAGAGGGTTTTTGTCTTTAGGGATCAAAGCCAAGAATGTAGAATTAGTTGCTTCGCCAATTTTGTCTTTCTTCCTAGTCCAGTTTAGCATATTCCTTAAATAATCTTTGATAATGTTCCAGGCTGCTTGGTAGAAATTAATCGTAAATCCATCTGGCCCTGGGGACTTGTCCGGTTGTAGAGTCCAGATTGCCTCAATGATTTTTAGTTCAAAAATTGGCTTTCCTAGTTCCTCATTCTCTTTGTCTGAGATGATGGGGCAAATGCCAGAAAGCAGATCAGCTTGGGAAGTAGGACCAGTCTCACCGTTGTCTGAAAGTAGGAGATTGAAATGTTGCCGAACCATATCCTTGATATCATTTTGCTCCGTGATACTTTGGTTGTACTGTCCTTCAATTCTTTAATATGATTGCAGCTCATTTTGATTTTGGTTTGCTTGTGGAAGTAATTAGTCTTCTTATCTCCCCCTTTAAGCTAGAGTTGGCGAGATTTAATTCTCAAGGTCTCTTCCTCTTGCCTGGTTGTTTTTAAAATTTCAAGATTAAGAGCTTTCTCCTGAGCAATGGTTTCTAGAGTGACTTCTTCAAGTTCCATTTTTGAATGAAGGGAGTTCAAGTCAGCTTGGAGATTGTTTTTCTTAAGGGCAGGTTCAGAAGTGGCTCAGTTTTTCAGAGCAGAGCGGACAACTCTGAGTTTTGATTCCCAGATGAATCTAGGTGAGCTAAGAAAGGAAGAGTTCCAGGCTGCATGGATTATCTCAAGGGTGTTCATATTGTTCAACCACAAGGAGTCGAATCTGAAGGGAATGGGGCCTAGGTTAGTGGTGGGGTAAGGAGAAGGGTTATGGGTTTGTGATCCAAATTAGCTGAAGATATAATGAACGAAGAAGGAAATAAGTCTTTTTGCAGGAAGGAAGTACTCACCAGAAACCGATCCAGTCTTGCAGCGATGTGGCCTGGTCCCGTCCGCTTGTTGTTCCATGTATACTTCCCATTTTTGGGCGTAGGATCCAATAGATCCAGGTCTGTCATCAGATCCTCTAGTTTTTCACCAAAAGGATCCCTAATGATTGATCCTCCTCTTTTCTCCATGCTTGATTTCGTAGTGTTGAAATCCCCTGCTATGACGATTTCTTTCCCTTGAAGATCTAAATTTAAAGAGAGCAGGGAATCCCAGAATTCCAGCTTGTCTTTGTAATGGGTAGGCCCATAAACATTACAAATGAAGATCGTGTCTTGGTTGCTTTTGTTTTGCATTTCTAATAAAAGTCAATGAGTGTTTTCTTTTGCTGATCTTATATAGAATTTATCTGACTTGCAGAAAGTTGTGATTCCACCAGAAGCTCCTTTGGAGCTAATGGCCTTTCCAACACTGTTTTTCCAAAAGAGAGATGACCGGTTCATTACCTCTTCTTTTGGCATCTTAGTATCTTGGATGAGCAGAAAGCCTGGTTTCTCTGTTTTTAATAAGTTTTTCAGGGCTTCCACCTTGATTGATCCTCCCAAGCCTCTGCAATTCCAAGAGACTACTTTCATTATTTCTTAGATGTGTGGGATCCTGCTCGAGACTTGAAGTCTTTGGTTTTGTAGGATTTGACATTCTGTAGAAGTCTTTTGTCCTCTATGCTTAGCTGTCTTCCTAATTTTAGTTCTCTCTCTGCCTCTTGCTCTCTTTGTTGTCTTTGTGATTTTCTTCCTCGCGTGGCTTGAGATGATCCTAGATCTGTTACTTCCTGGGTTTCTTGAGATGACGATTGGCCTGGAGATGTAGGTTTTGAGATAATTTTGCTGTGCTTTACCATTTCTGTCCAAGTTCCCCCAGGAGAGGGAAATCCTTCAGGTGCTTTTTCATTATTCTCTTCATCTGCTGCTACGATATCTGCCCAGGTTCCTTCAAGGGAGATCGATCCATTGGGTGCTTTCCCAGTGAACTCTTCCGCCATTGTAGGAGAGTGGGAAGTTGTGGATGCTTCTACTCCACCTTCCTTGGTCTGATTTTCTAGATCTGGAATTTCTCCTTCTTTAATCTTGAGAGGGTCAAATTGATTGCTGGTAGAAGTTCCCTTGCTCTTTTCAGGTTGTTCCTGAGCTTTTTTCTGGCCCTTTTACAGCATTGTTAGCTAAGGTAGGGTTTGATTTTTTCCCTCTCTTAGATTGTTGCCACCCCTCTTCATGGTTTTTCTCAGCTTCCTCCTGTGTAGTTTTTCGATAGTTTTTAACGAAATGTCCATATTCATGACATTTCCTGCATTTAAAGGGTAATTGCTCATAATCAACCTTCTGATAGAATTCCCATTCGTCCATGAATAAGTTTACCCTTTTCGGTAATCCTTTCTCTAGGTCTACCTCCACGCAGATCCTGGCACAGGAAAATAGGGGACCTTTTGGTTCAGCTTTGTCGATGTATCTGCCTAGAGAGTTCTTGATGGTTTGTAGGGCTTCGTCGTTCCAGCAGTGTAGAGGCAAGTGAGGAAGCCGGACCTAGACTGGCACTGCAGAGGGGACATCTTTTTCTGGATCGAAGGAGAGATTCCAACAGTTTAGGTATAAGCCTCTCGGTCCCATGAAGTAAGGTCCGCTTCGAAATATGAGGTCTTTGTCTTCCTTATTTTCGAATAAGAAGGTATAGAAGCCTTTGCCGCAGAAGCAATGTTGTAATCCCCTTGTTATGAGAGGCATCTAGTTTTTAGAGATCCAGATCTCCATAGATTTTGGCGATGGCCAAATCCTAGAGAATTGATCAATGAAGCCTCGATCGCTTAGAGCAAGAGCTTTCATTCGTGAAGCTACCGACGTGATTTGGACTTTGGGCACTGTTGATCGTTTAGCAAAAGAGGAGGAAGGAGGTAAAACATCAGGGATAGCTGGGGTGTTTGCAACTAGAGCTTGAAAAGCAAGATCAAGGCTTTGGCGAGGCTCCTCCGGTGGAGGATCTGGAGAAAGGGGGGCCATGCAACCAGGCCAAACAAAACTCCCTCAAAACAAATTCCTCTGTCTACCACAAGCCGAGCTGCCAACAAGAGAGCGATAGGGGTCAAGTCAAGCAGGGTCGCTTGGCATGCAGCCAAGGGGATCGACACCCAACCAACGCAGCAGATCGTAGTTCACAATCTTAGCTCAGAGCAGTGCCGAAGGAGCCCCTGATCGAACTCGCTCGCCTGCATGCGTTCCCCCCTTCACCTACTACTCCTCGGTTTCTTTATCATGATATGTCAACTGGCTATCAAATAATTATGGTATTTCGACACGACTGAGCAACACAGAAGTATATAGCTAGTTGTCATACCTTGATAAGAAACTACGAGTAAATAAATGTGAGATGCAAACCCAATATTAAGCGGTATAGATTCTTCCTTTATGTAATTTATGGAGAACATAGACGTGCATCAAGAAACTTAGCATTTGAAGTTTTGGAAAAATTTTGACATGACTTTTTGTATGAAATTTGTACACTATTGTTGTTGCTAGAAAATAAACTTATATTTATTTATAGAGCTCTCTGGTTGAGAGCATCTGGTATAGAGCATGGTGATTTCCAAGAGTAGGACCATAAATCGAATTGTCTCAGTTTTGGGTGGTAGACTCCCTTTGCCACCCTTTGCCATTGTGGATGTGCATAAACTCTTTTCTCGCCTAGGAGAATGAACTGGGGGAAGAGAATCCATAATCACCTCATAAAGCCCCATCATCCTTATTAATTAAGGATTTGATGGGAGTTGGGGTCAAGGAGGAGGACTCCCGATTACTAATTTCCTATCCAATATACCTTCCACTTACTTTTCTCCCTCGTGGTTGGGTCTTCCAATGTTTTGGAGTGGGATACCCTTGATGAACTTGTTTGGTTAGCCAACCGATCTGCTGTTCGGTTCACTGATCTTCAAATATGTACAAATGTGTATTACTCAAAGTAGCTCAATGCCCATTTGATCCATTTGCCTTTTACTTGTCATATCAGCGCAATGCCCATTTATCAGTGGCACATTAAGTTTTGGATCAAGAGTGCTCTCTATCGGAGAGTTTAATTAATTTTTCTTTTATTTTCGTGTACTTTGCTTTTTCTAATTAATTAATTAATTTCTAAGTCTCTTGAACTTGCTGGAATCTAAGTCAAGAGCACTCTCTGTCGGAGAGCATATTAATTGTTGCATCATTCTTGCACTTATGCATATAGAATATATAAGACTCTTGAACTTTTGTCATAAGACAAAGTCAAGAGCGCTCTCTGTCGTTGATATCTCTCACCTAATTAATTAATTCTTTTAATAAAATTTTACAACTCACATTCCCCCTCTAATTAATTTACTTTGTTGATATCTCTCACCTAGTATGCTCTGTCGACTTTCATAGTTGGGCTCGTACTCAGAATGGTGAACGGACGTGCTAAGCTCGCAATAACAACCTAATAAAATTTTTACCCATAACCAACGCATCGGCGTTGTAGAAAGCATTCAAGTCTATTCTCAGTAAGGGCGCTAGAACTCCCCGTTGTCTTAGAGTCACAGCTAGCTGGTCAATCCTCCAGGACACCAGCTCGAGATACTGGACGGGCCGACATGTCTAGAACGGAATGACTTTGAACACTTTCCCGGTTGGTCTCTGATACCTTTTTTCAAAGCCATAATAAACAAGACCATTAAAATATTTAAAACGTACCAAGAGCACTCGCATAACATATCCACTAGCTTTATTTCAAGATTTGTATCTTTGTTATTTTTCAAGCATTGCAGAGCTTCGACTCCATAAGGCACTGGTCTATCATATCATGCGTTATTATTAATCTGGACCATTTGTCCTTTTATTTATAAACTCTTTATCTGTAAATGCAAATTTTATTTTTACAAGTTCTTGATATACTGTTCATATTTTAATCCAGTGCAGCAACGTGGATTGCTTTTTTTGTCTTGTGTTCAAAATCTTATAATTGTAATCATCTTCATCATAAATTAACTCCTAAACAACACCCATCCGCATCACTTCCATAAAAATTAACTTAAACACATTGAGCCATAGAAACTCTTTGTTAGGGACTACCCCCCTTGGCTTCGTTAGGAGTTAGCCTAAACAGAGGAGCTAGGAGTAGGTGACAGTACCTGGCTTTGTGCTTGCCCCCAGGGTCACACCTCTCCCACTTTCTTAAGTGAGGAGACAGTTTTCGGAAGATTTCTGCTGTTGGTGTGCAATCGGCGAACAACATGCCTCATCATCAGTAGCACCCTCTGCCTACTGTGGCTGCTGCCTTGATCCTACAACGACATCAATACTAGTGCTTGGTGCTACTTGTGGATCCAAGTCCATACACCTGGTTGTTGCTCAAGTCAACACCCTCCAGTTTTGAAATTGGCTAATACAAATGTTGACGAGGCATAAATCTTAACATGTCTAATCAATGGTTTTGGCTTTAGTGAAGGATACATTTTTACTAAGGTTTTGATATATGAGTTCAACAATCAACTCTGTTGAAGTTTTAGGGTTTTTAAAAAATTTAACAAACTTGCACAATAAGAAGTAAAAGTATAGCAGTGACAAAAGACTAGATATTAAAAATATAATTTTCATCTCTTTCAACTTTAACACTCCCTTAAGGATCACTATGAAAGTTGGGTTTTGAAACAAAATGTATCACAACTGCAAAGTACATAAGAAATGAAACAATACTAGTATAATCATGAACAACAATACATTAATCTAAATAGCAAAACCAATAGAAGTAAGTTTGAGTTGGACCTTCTTTATATACTCATAAGACTTTTAGATCAGACCTTGTCTTTTAGAGACAAGTCACTAGGTGGAACACATCTGGACCTTACCTGAGGGCATAGACATACCCGAGAGAGAGAAAGTTCTGTAGGGTAGGGTTAGGCTTACAACCGCTCCACACATTCAGCAGTCCACTCAGAGTAGTCGAATACAAGCAGGGGCCTACTCAAATTAGCCCGAATAGCCAACAACCTTCCTGTAACAACTCATACTCAGTCGTGACCTCACCAATCAGCCAATAACAACAACGATCTGCTCCAACAACCCACTAAAGTGCTGGGACCTTTCTCTAACACCCCACGGTTAAGTGGCAGCCCAACAAACAGTCCAAGGTTCAGTGATAATCCCACAAACAATCCATGGTCAACTTCAAGGTGCTAACCAAAACAGTGCACAAGTGTACAACTGAGGATGGTAGTTTCAAACCCTTGCTGCAATAAATGACAGTCTTTAGGACAACTATACAACAACCAAATAGCAGCACCCTCACAAATACAACGACACCCTCATACACAGTAGCGACAACCTCAAAGAGGCTGAGAGGGGCAATGACACCCTTCAACAAACTCACGGCACCCCTATACAGGCTCAACAAGGTCACGACCACCTCTAGCAGGCTCACGACACCCCTATATAGGCTCAATAAGGTCACGGCCTCCTCTAGCAGGCTCACGACACCCCTATACAGGCTCAACAAGGTCACGACAGCCCTCGTAGCACTTTTAGCAGGTCACGAAAGCCCTTGTGGCAGCCTTAGCAGGTCACGATAACTCTCGTGGCAGCCTTAGCAGGTCACGACAGCCCTCATGGAAGCCTACATAGGTCTCGACACCCTACAACAAGCAGACATCAGCCCTTATGGGTTTAGACAAGCAATGACCCAAAATATTAAGCACTACAACAGAGCTTATCCATAGAAGAAAAGAAGCAACCTTAAAAAAAACTTCTATGTCACCTCCAAAGATGTTGGAAACCCTAGATCAGACATGAACCATATAGCTGAGATATCTCTCCAAGACACTTTCATAATGAATGCCAAGTCTTGCTTTTATAGCTTTTAAAAACTTTTAGAAGGATCCTCCTTCTAAACTTTCAATAACTTAGGGTTTACTCAAACGTCAAGATGTCATACATTAAAGTTAAGTCATTATAACAAAAGGGTCAAGGTACCACACTCAAGAGGGGTGCTAGGAACAATAAGGGAGACACAAGACCAAATCAAGCACAAGGAGGACTGCAAGGTGTCATAGCAAAGTGGGAGGACAACCCTTTTACCCACAAGACCAAGGTGTACCAATAAGGTGGGAGGGCAACCATTTTACTCACAAGACCAAGGTGTACCAACAAGGTGGGAGGACAACCCTTAAACCCATAAGACCAAGCAACCAAACATTTATCTTTCTCTCTCAAAGAGTATAGTCCATAAGTGTTCCATATAATAACTAGAAGTTTTTATGATCACCTTATAAGGAAGGTCCAAACTGGATGATGTGATACTCTGGTCCTCTTGACTGCTCTTAAAGGTCAAGTGCTTGTGACATCATCAAGGGGTGGCCAGTCCCTTGAGAATCAACCTAGCTTAACCATTTAGGAGAGGAGGACATCACACATCATCATCTTGGTTAACTGACCAAGATCCTCTTGTTTAATTGACCAAGACTCTACTTGTAGGACCTGCTTGGTCTTAGATCAAGAATCTACCTGGTCCTAGACTAGGATGTCTCTATCTCAGCCTGCAAGATCTGATTGTTCTTAATGACCAAGCATTGTCTGGTCCATGACTAGAATACCCTAGAGACAGATAGGGGCCCTAGTCACATACTAGGAACTTTGCCATAGCATCAACCTGCTTGGTCCCAGACCAAGAACCCCAGCAGACTGCTGGGGGCCATAGGGTACCTGCTAGGGTCTTACTCTGCTTGGTTAACTGACAAAGAACCCTAGTTAACTGACTAGGGTGGCATTCAGAGAATGGCTCTCGCAGCTGCACTATCTTTAACAAACACCACCAACATCGGGGTTCATGGAGTGTTTGTCTCTCTTGATTAATTGCTGCTTCCATACCCTCATACATGAGAGAATCCTGCATCTAAATGTCTGAAAACTGTGTCTGCTGAATTCTGAATTGGATATGAAATTCTATGTTCTTCACATAAAGTCTGGTGAAGGTGGAACCACTTGTACAACTTGGAACTATAAATGCTAATGTTAAAAATTCAAGTAAAAGGAGAGCAACAAATTTTATCTTAAGGATTTAATTTTACCAGTTATGACTTCCAAAAGAAAATAAAGTCAGAAAATGACTGAAAAAATTGAATACCGGGCTTATACAGGCCCTCTTTTACAACCTTGGCATTTTTTTAAAACATCCCAATGTCTTGGCTTTTGAAAAGGAGTGGGAAAAACTTGGTAAGTACAAAAATAGAAAGAAATACATTAGTTCAAAAACTTGGGAAGAATTTGGGAAAAACTTGGGAAGAGCTCTGAAAAAATTCAGGAAAACTCGAGAAGATCAGTAAAACTTGGGGAAAAATTGGCAAGCAAAGTTTGACATGCAATTTTCCTGTGAAAACTTGGGAAAAGATTGGCAAGCAGAATTTGATTTGCTATTAGTTGCGAGTCAAACTCAGGGTTGACTAAATTGGGAAAGACTGGCGATTGGAATTTGATTTGTGATTGATTGTGAGTCAAACTCATGTTTACTGAGTTAGACTCAGTCAACCGTGAGTTTGACTCTGGCTGAGCCAGAAAATCTCTTTTCTGGCCAGATCTGAGTCAAACTTGCTGTTCAGTGAGTTAGCTTCGCAACTCCTATGGCACTGGAAAAGATAGATTGGATGAGGACCTTTTCTGCCCTGCCAAAGATAGCAATCTGTTGGTCCAAGGTTGACTGAGTTGGGAAAATATTGGTGATCAGAGTTTGATTTGTCATTAATTGCAGTCAAACTAGTGTTGATTGAGTCAGACCCAGTCATCCCTGACTTTTTCTCTGGCTGAGCTGGAAACTATGTTGCACAAGTTTTTGGAATGCGGGTACGTTGGATACGTGGGTACGAGTATCCGGTACGGCCAGAAGCTTCGCACAAATTTGCAGGAAACGTAGGGTTGGGAGCAGCAATAATATATATTAATTTTTTAAAATATATTTAAAAATAAAAAAAGAGTTAAAAAAATATAATTGATTATTTATCCTCTTAAGCCTCTAGTAGTGTCATGAAATTCAATACTTTTAAATTTGCTCACTCGTCTAGGTCCACATTATACGAATCCCATTTTATGAGTTTGTAATGGCAGATTGCATATATGTGTACAAAGCACCAATAGCTTCATATATGTGTACGAAGCACCAATAGCTTCATAAATCATAAGATTCAATCTTTTTCTAATTCCTTGTTCCAACTCCATTTATATTATTGCTCCCAAGAGTGTGCTTACTGCTTAGTATTTGGGTGCCTTTTCATTTTTTTTATGGCTACTGACTTCTAATGTGAATGTATTTGATTGTTTAAAGTTCAACTAACAAACTTTCAAATTCTTTGGTATTTTGAGTTTGATGTGGTTTATGATCCTAAATTGCTATATCAGTCAGTATGAATAACGTAAGCTAGCTATAAACATTTGAGACATGAATTAAAGTTGTTCAATATCTTAATATTGTAGAAAGATCCATTTGTATTCACTTAAGTACACTTGCAGCTTATATTTTGAGTGTGAATGGATCTAAACATTTAAGAGGTGTGAGCCCTCTTTTTTTTATTGATAGATTCAATTGAATTTTTATTATTATTGATGATTCCTTGACACAATAAACAATAATCATTCAATTGATTTTCATCACTTTTCTTATGATTCTGGCCTCCACATGGTCGGGAGCTTGTACAAGCTCCCAATAAAAAGGGAGCGGCAAAAGCAAGTTCCCAAAAAGCTCCCAAGCTCCCAAAGAATCTCCCAACAAAACGATGACATTTCGTACCAGCTCCCAAGCTCCCAGGAGTGGGGAAATGCCAGGTATGGGTTGCCAAAATCCCAGGAGCAGTACCCGTGCAACTATGGCTGGAAATATTTCTTCTGGCCTGATCCGAGTCTAACTCGTGATTCATGTGACACTGGATAAGATAGATTTGATGAGGACCGTTTGGCCCTGCCAAAGATAGTAATGTGTTGGTCTAAGGTTGAGTTTTTTTCTGAGTTTATCCATAATTGGGCCCCATCCCTTGCTTCGTGCATTGAATATGTCAGTGGGAATCCCAAATATTTGGTTGGGAAAACTGCTCTTTGAAACCCTAAAATATTCTCTGTTACTCTTTGTAAGATGTGGCTGTTTTGAATGAAAAACACATTAGATTACTCCTTGTTGATTTCTTGTCCTGAACCTTCCTCCTAGGACTTCAGAATCTTCCAGATGTTTTGAGCTTCCCTTATGCTGCTCTGTCCAGCCAAGAGGGTATTGTTAACAAACTGAACATGAGAGAGAGGCTTGGTATTAGCAGTGATTGGGATTCCTTTGATGTTTCCCAAGCTCTTGGTCTTATCAATGGCTCTCCAAGAGCCTTGATCATAATAATAAAGTGAAAGGGAGACTGAGGGCATCCTTGTCTCAAGCCTCTGGATGAATAAAAAAATTCATAGGGACCACCATTAGTAAGATTAAAAAAGGACTATGTGGAAAAACATTCACTCACCCAATTGACACCATATTGGCTGAAGCCAAACTTCAACAAGACATCCCTAGGGAATCACAACTAACTTAATCATAAAGCTTAGCAAGGTCCAACTTTAAAAACATACCTGAGTCCTTCCTTTACTTGAGAGTGAATTGTCATTAGAACCAGGACAATATTATCAGTATTTTGTTTATATTTTGAATATCCTCCCTGTTTTTCGAAGATTAGCTCATTCAGCATCAGCTTCATTCTTGATGCTATTGTTTTCCATATGATCTTCTATGGGGTGTTCCGTGTTACACATAGAGAGGTCTGAAGTTTGAACGATTAAAAGTCCAAAGCTACCTCTTTTTCAGGGATGAGGGTAAGAGTAGAGTTCAAAGCTCTCAAAGCTTTGAAATTCTTCAACAGGCTTTAGCATTGTTCTTTTATAAGGAGAATATGACCTTGTGAAGTTCTTCTTTTGTGATGGGCCAAAAGTTTGATGTCCATTCTGTTGGAAGATGATGACTTTGAAGGTCCTTACTCATATTTTTGGTGTGAGAGTGATGAGAAGGATTTAAGGCTTTGTCCTTTGTATATTTATGTAAAAAATAGTGACTTTTTATATAAATAAAGTGATGTTGTTTTATACTTCATAAAGTGGGTTGCATTTAACTATTGTATTTAATAATTAATGTGGTTAATTATTAAAAGTGAATGTAATGATGACCCTTGATTTTGTATTTAAATCTCAACCCTTGATTCGGGTAGTTAGGGAAGGTAGTTACAAATTTAAAGTATAAAACAAAGAAGGAAAGGACAAAGTGAATACACTCACCATCAGAAAGGAAAAAGAAGAAAGTGAAAGAGAAATGGGAGATACCCTAGCAGCAGTGGCATGATTTCCAAGAGAGCAGCAGCAACACATTTCCCAAGGCAGTCAGAAGAGTATCGTATAGATTCTGACAATACTGTACATCAGCAAGTGTGGGCATGAATCCCAAGGCAGCTGCTGGTGCATTTATTGCTGACTGTCCAAACTGTACATCAGGGTGATTTCTGGCATGTGACATGAAAATTGAGGCAGAAAGTACAGCATTAATTTCATGCTGTACAGCATGTGTGAGCAGGCCATACAGCAGGTTGTATTGCTGTTTCTGGGCACTATTTTTGAGGTAGTGGTCTGCTGTTTCAGATTAGTGAAATTTTGTCAGTGAGGGTTGAGGAAATAATTCATTGTATTGAAAAATTTCTGAATATTCTTCTTTATGAAAAAATTCTTCTTCACCGTTTTCCCCAAGTTGGGGTTTTGCCCGGTCATTTGACCAAAAATACTTGTGAACAATGTGTTTGCTTCATCTTCAGTGTTTTAGAAATCTCTTTGGATTGGTGGTTTTAATTTCAAAGTTTATGAGCAAATTTTAATTAAAACCCTAGATATTCAAAGTGTTTGACATAATGCATGAGTGAGAAGTTTTATGCTTATGCCATTTTTTCTTCACATTCCATTTGATATAACTTTTAGAAATCCATCCGAAGTTGCTGCCTCGTTCTTTTACAAGGATAATATCACCTCATGAAGTTCTTTTGTGACAGGGGCCATGACTTCTGAGTTCATTCCATTTGATACCACTTTTCAAATGCAGTTTAAAACCTCTGCTTTGTTGATCTGATGCTTAACCCCAGTGTCAGATAGTGGGTTCTTGAAGAAGAATTATGCTGCTTTGCAGATCTGATCATCACTTTCAACCATATTGATGGCAGGCTTGACAATTCTGGAGATTTGCTTAGAGGCTCTCCTATACTGAGTAGTTTTGATAAAAGATGCAGTGTTCCTGTCTCTTTCTTTTAACCATTGTGTTATGGACTTTTACTTCAAGAAGATTTATTTCTTATAGATTTGTTACAAACTATTTGAAAGGCTCTCCTCCTTTGTCAATAGCTCTTGGGTCAGACCCCCTCCTTAATTTTGTCCTGTGGGCTTTGACAAACTATTTTTCAAATTCATTTTTTTTCTCGAAAATATTTCCAAATACCCAAGTTTCATTCTTTCAAGTGCTGTTTGAGGCAATGTTATCAGAATCGGACCGGTCATCGAACCGGCGAAGCCCAAACAGGGATGATTTTAAGGAACCATACTTATTTAAAAGTGTATAAATGTTGGCGAATATTACGAATTATTAAAACACCAACTATAAAATGATTGGCGATATTTTTCAAAAAATATTTTAATTTCCAAGGATTTTATATTGTTTATATAATAATTTGGTGATTTTTAGGGTGAAAAAAATTTACCCCATCAAAATAGGGCTTTAAAAAATGCAAAATGGCGAATCTTTTTGGGGAGAAAAACATGGAAAAATAGCCCACTGGGCTAAAATTCGCCCCTAAAATTATCCTTGAGCCCAAAATGTGAACCGGACCGGAACCGGCAAAAAACCAGGTAAAAAACCGTCTAACTAAAAATACATAAAATATTCATATTTTGTAAAAAGCATATATATTCATGTGCATACATATGAATCCAAACCATTAATACAGAAATATGCAAAGTTTCTTATATATATAGCAAATATGGGTGCAAATATCCAAAATAGCACCTAGTGCAATACATCTCTGAGGATCTGAACCAAAGTACATTAACAAAGAGGCTCCAAAGCACATCAGCAAAGTTTTATTTTCTGGTTTTTAAAAAAAAAATTGAGTTTCGTGAGTCCCCAGTCTAGACCGACCGGTTCGACCGGTTTTGATCGGTTCCGTACCTGGTTTGGAAAAAAATCCGGTTTTATGATTTTTTTTTGTTGACCGGACCGGCCAACCCTGTAAACCGGTCAGACCGGCCGGTTTTGCCGGTTTCGATAACACTGGTTTGAGGTGCAACAACTAATGAAGGGGTTGGATCTCAAAAGATGGAGATCTTCATTCCACCATTCTGTTGGTTTTTGTACCTAGGAAAGTGTTCCCCTAGTGATTTTTGCCTAAGTCATTAAAAGGGGAAAATTAAAGTGACCCTTGCAATTAATAACTTGAGATGAGTTTTAATATTCACTTTAGAGAATAAAGTGACTTTTTGATAAATTTAAGTGAGGTGAGTGAAAATTTTTTTGGAGAGAATTAAAAGTGCATTTAATCTCGTCCATCCATCTAATTCATTTTGGGCCTTTGGATTAGATGACTATTCAGCTTCTTCATTTAGACACCAAAAAGGTAAAGGAAGGCATTTTGAGTCTCATTCTGTTTTTTCATGAGAGTTGGAGAGCACAGAAGGAGAAAAATTGCAGGTTGAGACAGAAGAGCAGAGGGCACGTTTCCCAAGACCGTACAGCAGCAGAAAGTACATTTCCGTACAACATGTTTCCCAAGGAAAATTCTGGGCATGTTTTTCGAGGCAGTTTTTATTTGGGCACGCTTTTCGAGGAGAAGAAATTTTTTCTGGACACCAAATTCTGTAGTCCGTAAAGTCCGTACAGTGGCACGAAAATTGAGCCAGTCCATACAGTCAGTTTGGCATGGTTTTCGAGGCAGCGAGTTTGCAGAAATTTTGACTGTAAAATTTCTGAATTCAGTCAATTTTGCTGAGCACTGTTGTTGAGATAAGTTTATCTCTGTTTTTGCTGTACTTTGATTTTATTGCAGAAAATAAAATTCTCTCTCTAGAACAGGTTTTCCCCGGAGGTTGGGGTTTTGCCTGGGTCATTTGACCAAAAATTTATGAGTCTGATTTTGTATGTGACTTTTTTTTAATTGCTGCTCATTAAAATATATATTTTAAGTTCAGTTATTTAAGTGTGACGTTGCTACTCTGTGTGTTATTTAAGTTAAAATTTATATTTTATGGCTCCACATCAATCGTGACATTAGAAATAATGAAATCAACTAATGTAGAGGATGTATCCCAGGTATTCCTCCTTTTTACTCATGGGCTCTCATGATCAAATTCATGTCTCTTCCAAAATGCTAGCTTAGGAAGATTGCTTCTTTCAGCTGAAAGAGGTTCCAATAAATGGGTTTTAGAACAACAAGATTAGGCCCATATATGTCGGTACGGTGAAGAAAATGTTGTAAAGCTTTCAGAAGAGTTTTGGTACCATCCTAAAATTTTCTTTGAAATACCTGTTTGACTTTCAATATATTAGGGTTGATCCAAATAAGTAAACCTCTTGATTTACCTACTGAAGTTTTATGGATGCCTTCAACCTGTCTTCATATCGTAGATTTACTGTTTCCATATTTCAATGTTAAGCTTGCTTTCTTAAATAAACAGTAGTACATCTAGGTTTTCGATCTTGATCTTCCTTCTGAGTGACCTTTTTTCAATTGAGTTCCAATTCCCTGAATTTTCCATGAGGCCATCTTCATCTTTTAGTATTTAAAAAAAATCCTGTTAACAGGCGTGGGAGGGAAGGCTTTTCAAGTCTACTTCATGAAGCACCCTTTAGCAGATCAAGATTTTGACAAACGGTTTTTTTTTTCAACCCCTTAAAAAAATCCTTAAGTTGTTTTGTGATTCATATACAAGGTTTGACTGAGTTTCTTCAAGCAGCTTTTTCATTATTAGATTTCCTGCCTTGAGCGCTGGATGAACCGACATCAGGCTTTGCAGACATGGATCTAGTTGTAATGGGGTTAGGAGATTCAATGGATTTGGATTTCTTCAAAGAGTGATAGAATGAAGGGGAAGATTTTTTGGGTTGTTGGTCTTGAATGTTAAGAGAGACAAAACAAGATACATTGTGCTGTGGAGTAAAAGGAATCAAAGGTGGGGGTCTCCTGTGGGGGACGAGGAAGATGAAGGAATGATGGGAGAAACATCAACAAAGGGAAGAGGTGTGGAAGAGTCACAAGATCTGATGCATCTCCTTGTTTGAGGAATAAGAATTGTTTCTGAAGCTGAATGTTACTTGCTGCCTTCCAAACTTTTTGATGTTGATGTTTTGTAACTTGGGCAGATATTTCCGTGGGGTGGGTATCTTACCCATGGGAATCGTCTCCATGACCTCTCAGGCACTTAGGAAATTCATTTAAAGGACTGAATGACCTTTTATAGGTAATTGGGGTTATTTGGAGAAAAGCCTAAGTTTTGGGGCTTTAGTTATTTAAGACAATCAAGTGAATTTTAGCCCTTGATCTCAATTGATTGAAATCTAGTCTCAGCCATTGAAGTTAGGATTTTGGTTCAACCCAAAAGTATAAAAGGGAGCTGAGGGGAGAGGAGAAAGACATGAGAGAGAGACTCAAGCATTGAGTGGAATTAAGAGAAGGAATTTCTGGTTTTCAGTCTCTTGGGCAAGGGTGAAGGACTTTCATCCAGGGAGCGAAGAAGAAGAAGGCCGTTCTGATTTCCAAGCCAAGGAGAAAAGAGGACAGCAATCCTGGAGCAGCAGGCAGAAGCAGCTGAATAGAAGAAACAGGGCAGAAAAAAGCATCCAGGGATCAGCTGGACGGATTCCATAAAACTGTACGGAACATGCTGTACAGACATAAAAGTACAGGCAGCAGAAAAATAAATTTTTTCTGGGTTTTTTGTGGCGATCTTTGGGGCAAAATTTCAGCTGCTTCTGATCATCTGAAGGGCAGATTTTGCCAGGCTTTCTATGTAATTTTCAGGGCCATTTTCCCAGGAAGGGAGCCCTTGTAAGCTTGGATTATTATTTAATGAAAAGCTGATTTGGAAAGGCATAAATCTGTTTGCGTATTTTATGATATGTTTCCTAGTTTGTTTCCATCGTTTTGTTTACTGTTGATAGATTTCAGAAAGTGTAAGATAATCAGTGGGCTGAAATTAATTTTCAGCAAGGAAATACACTAGGAATTATTTCATCTAGTGCTGAAATCAGAAAATTTAACATTTGAGACTGAAAACCCTCTGTAATATTCCAAACCAAACTTCACTGGGTTTTTCAAACTTATTAATGCACTGATCCCTCTTCACTTTATCCAAATATTTTATTCTCACTGTCAAGGTCTGCTATAGAACTCAAGTCTACGGTTATAATCTGAGTATTGGCCTTGGTTGAGGATTTTAAATAAGTGCTTGCACAGGAACTGCTGTTGTTTACTGTGTGATTTTCAAGGGACTTAGGTCTGATTTTTGTGTGCTAATCACTGAATACTTCATGTGCAAATTATATAGTATTTATCACAACAATATTAATCCACAACATATATCAAACTCAGCTCTAAAATCAGACTTCACAAAAACACATTCAGATCTGATTATTAATTAAGATGGGCTGCATACATGCCTGGGAATGATAGGCAGAGTTGTTAGGAAGATGCACCCACAGTTGACAAAATATATGCGGCAAATCAGTTGTTGGTCCCTCCCCAAAGGCCACGATCTTTCTCTGAGCAACATGTGGACCAATAGCACGTGTGAACTGCTGTAGACATCTCTCTCTTCAAGCTTGACAGGCTGCTACAGGAAATCGACTTCAACTATGGCAATGGTTGGCAGCAAACTAGTGATCTTGTAGACACAACATAACTCCTGTAGATGTTCTTCAATGTCCAACCAGAATGTACACTACTATTTCCAATAGCAGCAATATCACTGCACTATTGCTTGACAGAGTTCTTGTTGTGGCTCAGATATGGACGGAGAAGACTGAGAAAATAACAAAATAAAAATATTGGCAAAAAGCCCTTCTTACCACTGATACAACCTCCCTTCCCTAGCTAGCACAGTACCATGATGTCTGGGTTTAATGGTGCGCCCTCTCCACAAACTTGAGGCAGCTCATTCCACAGAATTGAGGCAGTAAGTTCTTTATACAGTGTGCCCCTTCACCATGAACCACACAGCAAATGAATGCGCCCCCTTTGGAGTGTACAGTCTCTTCCCATGGTGCACCCTTCCTCCTGCAGAGATTTAGTGGTTTTCCTCTTTTATATCTCATGCTGGTGACTGCAATGTTTGCTTGTGCACCCTCTCTCTGAATCTCTGAGATCTCTGCTCACACCACAAACTGAAGATAAAAATGAAGACTTGAACCACGACAATGAAGTTCACCTGAGAAATCTGAGATGATTCATCCTCATTTGGATGGCTAGGATATATAGTATTATAGTGTCACTATCAAAACCAATGTTGAAAAACTCTGCCTCGGCAAAAAATCGGCTAGGGTCTTGATTACAACTTCTTGGTAACATCGGCGAAAAAATCGGGAGAAATCGGCAAAAGTCGGCAAACATTAAAAAATAGAAAATACATGCATTTTTTTTAGAATTTTAAACATATAAAGCAATAATAACATCAGAAAAACATATTGGAACATAAATATGAAGAAAGCACTGATATATATCATCATCATGTAGTCATGCCAAATATAAAACGATACATCAAAGTTGATACTGAAAGTCTGAAACATCATAGTTGTCCAATCAAGGACTCAAAAGTGTATAAAGTTTAAACAATACAAAATGACATAACATATATAAATGTATCTGAGGAAAACTAGCATCTAGCTATCTAATATCAATACCCTCTTCCCCTTTTACGGGAAAATATCATGGGTCACTTGTCAGGCCTGCTAAGAAGTAAGACCCCCATTTACATTGGGACTGTTTTTCATTTTTTGGGGCATGGAAATCAATGGCAAAATAGTAAAAACAAATAGCAAAGAAATAGGCAATGAAATAGTAAAACAAATATGCAAAAAATCTTTCAAACAGTCCACAGCAAAAGATAGAAAAACAATGGATAAAATGCACATACCTTCAACACTTGGTGCTTTTTTAGAAAAAATCGCGCTTCCAAGTTTTTAAAAAAAATCGCGATTCTTCCTCGGTGAAAAATTGGCCTGAGGAAAAAATCGCGATTTTTCCGATTTTTGCCGATTTTGCGGCGATTTTTTCAAGCTTGATCAAAACCATTCACCTCCTTCTAGGGTTTCGTCCAAGAGAAGTTTGATGTTTAAGAGTTCTCGATCCAAAATGCGACATAGACAAGAATGGAGAGAATGAACTTTCATGTCTTTTTTATATTTCACTTTTACCCCCTTGTGACCTTTCAACTTCCTCTTGACTGTTTCTCTCATTAAAATTTATTAAATGTGACTTTTATGAGAAAGTGACCTTTTTGTCTTCTAATTTAACTTTAGACCCCCTTTACACTTTTCTTGTCACTTTTATTTCTAAAGTGACTTTAGAAGCCCACTTTTATTAACTAATTATTTGTCACTTTATACACCTTTAAGCTTGGGTGACATAAAACAATTAATTAATTCCTTGTCTTCTCGACTATAGCGCACGGGAACTGGATGGGCTAGTAAGTTGTCTTCGAGGTGGTCATATGGAAAGGGACATGGCACCCTCGTTTTCCAGGGAAGCTGGCTCCTTAGCTTTAGATAGATGTATTTGCTCTAGGTGGCCATATTCATGGCACTCCTCGCACATGAAAGGGATGGTTTCATAATTTAGATCCTTGTCTCTGATCCCTTACCCTAGTTTTGATTTTTAATTCTTTAGGAATAGGCTTGCTCCAGTCTGGGGTAACACAAATCCACATGTAAGAAACCATCATATTTTCTGAAGTAAATAGGGATGATTGTATGAATTCCCCAAAACCATCATTGATCATTTCCAGGCACTGGGGGTTCCCAAAAATTGAGAAGGAAAGGGAGTTGCACCCACAGCGAGGTTTTGGAGGGAATATCCAGTCTTGGGTTAAAAATTGTCAACGATATTTTTTAGATAATCTGTCTTGGTTCATTAGCCAGTGGCCTCCTTCAAAATTCTGTCTCTTTCAGAGATGGAGGTGATAGTTGCCTAAGACTATTCCTACCCAAGGAGGACGAGGTCAAAGCTACCCTCAGGTGTCCAATTCTCTGTGATCCATCCTCTAAGGACTTACTCCCTTCTTGGGCCACGGATGTGATCTGCTTCTTAGTTTCTTCCTGCAGATAGGCTAGCAATTCCTCGTGGGAGGGAAGATTCTCTCCCCTCCCAACACTGCCTCTTTGAAGGATTTAGGTCCTTCAGCCATCCTTATCCCTATTACTTAACTTTCTGGTGCTCTGCTTGATTTTATGAATACTAAAATCATATATTTAAAAAAAAAATACGTCATCAATTATTAAGAACTGGCCTGTTTTGCTAAAACATGCTGGAATAGTGCCCCTGACAGATTCAGCTTTGCCCTTCAGGTAGTCATTCATTGGCAAGCTGCCTTGTTTTGTGATTACAGGGCATAAGTGTTGAGCCATTACTCTGGTTTCTAGCATCGTGTTAGGAATCAACATAGATTCATGGCTTTGTCTCATTGAGGGTGTGGTAGGGTTTTTCTTTTGATGATTTGTCTGCTGAAGTCAGGGCTGAGGTTTATCTGCTAATATATGCTAATGACTTCTCTGACAGGGTGCTCAGCCTGACCCCATTGCTGCCTTGGCAGCAGCAAGGTAGACAAGCTCTTTTATGAAATATGTAACTATATTTTTATGCACAATATAAGAATTATTTCTTTTATCAAAAAATAACTTTTATGAAATGTGTTTTTGTGATAAATGGTTTAATTTTGAATTTTGATGGTGGTCAACAGAAATTCTTTAGTGAATGAGTTCAATGAAATGCAGAGGGCTGCTCAAGATTGTGATATTCAGGTTCCTCTCGAGGTAATTAAGTAAGTATCAACTTGAATCTAAATCTCTTCAGTTATATTGTTTTTATTATCTATTTCTTTCTCATGTTAATTATTCAAGTTTATGATATTTTTCTCCCTGTACATTTTTGTGACATTTTTTAATGCTTTAAATTCAGTAAGTGTATTGGAAACAATCCTGAAGCGGGTTATATTTTTCTAACAGGCTTATTGATGGCGGAAAAAATCCTGATGAGTTCACTAAGGATATTATAAACAATTGCATTCAGAGAAATCAAACAACCAAAGGAAAATCAGAAGCTTTCAAGGTGAGCAAATGTCTCCTTGTCTGCTATTTGCTGTGGATGTCAGATCTGCGAAGTTCAAGATTTGGTGGAATTCAGACTTCAAAGATAATTTGTTATTTCGTTTTTAAAAAATGACAATTGGTTATGAACAACAGCATTATTTGAACTGATGTCTTGGCTGTATTCTTTTGTCTCGATTTTCAGAACATGCAAAACAAAATCTGTCCATTTTAGAACATAGAGAATACCAAAGGCTGAAATTTTGTTGAAAAGAGATGTATTAGGGAAATGTTGGAGTTTTTGGAATAAAATATATCCTGCAAGCAAAATTAATTATGAAATTTCGAACATGTCTTTAAGAAATGCCCACATTTTCCTACATTGACTCAAATTGTATAGATTGAAACTAACTTTTTTGTAATAGAAACAATGAAACACAGTTCTGATAGGAAATTTATTTTTGGGATTTTCAGTTATTTCTCAGAATATCTGTGCAATTCCATTGCCCTTGCACAAGTTTCATGTGACTGGTGGAATTCAGCATTAGTATTTTCAGTGGAGATTTCAGAGGGACAATGTGGAAGTGTCAGTTCAGTGAATTGATTATGTTTGCAAGGGTAGGGTTGATGTTGAAATATAGTATCATGAATGTACTAATATTTTATGTTTCCAATTTCACAAGGATAAGGAGATGTTGATAATGTAGGAAGAACAAAGTGCATTTGTATCAGGGTTTAAAATTTATGATACTTAATTTTGGCTTCTGCCCCTAGGATACTAAACTTGTTATTGGTGTAATGTCTGTAGGATCTAAGGAAACAGCTTTGGGAGGAGCTGGAACAAGTATATCCTGAGGAAGTAGAAGCATACCGTGATTTGCGTGCAGCTTCTGCTGCTGTAAGTAAATTGATAATTCTGAGCATAATATTCAGAGTATTGATGTGTTGCAGATTGAACTTATGTCTTAATCCATTGTATACATAATCTCATGATGTCTTGGCAAAGTTTAGTCCTAGGTTCCGAAGGATCCAAAGGGCACCAGATTTTGAGAATCATAAGAATTAAACAAGCTCCTAGGTATTGTATGTTAATGAAACATCTAATGAATAATAGCATGGTTTATAGTATTGTATGTTCATAGGAACATCTAATGAACAGTATCATGGTTTACAAATTTCATTGCTAATCAACTCTGCTGATGATTCATAAGACTGCATTGCAATTTTTGCTGTAGGTTTTTTTTGAGCTCCCTTTAAACAAAGCCTTCCAATACTCCTGAACTTTCAACCAAGTTGTGTTCCTGCCATATCACGAGACTATCCGTTTGAATGCTTCCATGTTTCATCTTTGAGCAGAACCTTATTCAATATGTAACTCTTATTTTTGCCTTTGTTTTGCCTCCAGCATTGTCAAAGAAGTTGGTATGAAAGTCAGATTTCAACTGTGAAATTTATTGATGGGTGGCTAAGATATTGGTACACCTATAAAGGAAGGCCCTAGAATACTAGAACTTACAGGCTGGTCCACGGGCTCTCTGAATATCTGATACAAGAAGTTACCTATCATGGCACATATGTACCTTGTTGGAATGAATGTTCTAGTTTATACAACAGACTATTTTCACTGAGGCTGTAATTAATTTATTTTTGTGTGTTTATCACTTAAATGTCTGGTGGGATAAATGCAATCCAGTGGAAGCTTGTATTGAGATGATCAAATTTAACTTAACTGTGGATAAAATGAAATAATAGGGCTTGTTTAGGGCCTAATGGTTAAGAGCATGTGTTTCTTTCTAGGAGGCCACAGGTTCAATTCCAAAGGGGGGTAGGGTATGTACACCTCTGTAGACTTTAGCAGTTAAATCACCGCGCAGAGGGGGGTTCCTTGTCCCACAAACAAAAGGGTCTCATACACCAATTGGTGTCTCTCTTGGCGGTGACCTGAAAAATATATTATTATTATTATTATAGTATGAAGGATATTCAAGATGGGTAAAGCATCTGTGCTATCGTCATTTTAGTTGCTAATTTTTTGTTTCTAAAGTAGTTTATTGCTTGCTTCACAGGAGTTGAGAAATCAAATGCTAGTGCAAGGGGGCTTACCAAATGGAGATGCAAAACTAAAGACTGAACACTAGCCAATATTTCAGATTCTTGTACAGCTCAGGACTCGTGAGATTATGTTTGGTGTCTATAGTAATTGTTGTAATAATCTGCCGACTGGAATATGTAAGGCATCATTTTAGCACCTTTCCTTGCTTGTTTAAACTATTGCAAGTTGGTTATGTGATTGCCAGATTGGTCGCCATCGCCAAAGCTTTAGTCCCTATGAAATATGTAAGCCATCATTTTTGTATCATTCTTTGCTTATTTAAAGTTTAAACCATTGGAAGTTGGCTATGTGATTGCCAGATTAGCAGCTATTGCCCAAGCTCTTTGCATCATTCTTTGCTTGTTTAAACCATTGGAAGTTGGCTATGTGATTGCCAGATTAGCAGCTATTGCCCAAGCTTTAGCTTGCTTTAGTTTCTCTTTAAATTTATGTGTGATTGCTAGATTGATAGTTATGCTGAATCTATAGTTTCTCTTTAAATTTAGTGACCAGTTAGTTCTACGTGCCCAGGAGGTAGTTACTGCCCAACAGTCTCATTATACCCTGCCCAGGAGATTATTAGTGACCAGTTATCGATCCAACGTGTCCAGTTCGACATGAACAGTTTCATAGCCAGTCTCCATAGCCATAACGACATAGACGGCCAATTATCATACATACCTAATAGAATATAAGAATCCTAGCAGGAAAGACCCCATCGGGAATGGCACTGTCGCTTAAATAAGTCCTCATTTCCTATTGGCTGCTACTTCTTTCTTCGCTACAAAGCAACGCTTTTTTCGCTTTCGTTGTCTTTCCTATTGTTCCACTCTTTAAGACCGTTAGGAAGAGGGTAACTGAACCCCAGCGAGAATATTAAAGTGTGGACTACTTCAATTTTTTATCCGGTTCACTGGCTTACCAAATGGAGATGCAAAAATAAAGACTGAACACTAGCCAATATTTCAGATTCTTGTACAGCTGAGGACTCGTGAGATTAGGTTTGGTGCCTATAGTAATTGTTGTAATAATCTGCCGACTGGAATATGTAAGGCATCATTTTAGCACCTTTCTTTGCTTGTTTAAACTATTGCAAGTTGGTTATGTGATTGCCAGATTGGCTGCCATGGCCAAAGCTTTAGTCCCTATGAAATATGTAAGCCATCATTTTTGCATCATTCTTTGCTTATTTAAACCATTGGAAGTTGGCTATGTGATTGCCAGATTAGCAGCTATTGCCCAAGCTCTTTGCATCATTCTTTGATTATTTAAACCATTGGAAGTTGGCTATGTGATTGCCAGATTCTTGTATAGTTGAGGACTTGTGAGATTATGTTTGGTGCCTATAGTAATTGTTGTAATAATCTGCCGACTGGAATATGTAACGCATCATTTTCGCACCTTTCTTTGCTTGTTTAAACTATTGCAAGTTGGTTATGTGATTGCCAGATTGGCCGCCATGGCCAAGCTTTAGTCCCTATGAAATATGTAAGCCATCATTTTTGCATCATTCTTTGCTTATTTAAACCATTGGAAGTTGGCTATGTGATTGCCAGATTAGCAGCTATTGCCCAAGCTCTTTGCATTATTCTTTGCTTGTTTAAACCATTGGAATTTGGCTATGTGATTGCCAGATTAGCAGCTATTGCCCAAGTTTTAGCTTACTTTAGTTTCTCTTTAAATTTATGTGCGATTGCTAGATTGGTAGTCATGCTGAATCTATAGTTTCTCTTTAAATTTGTGTTTATTTATGATACTGACACCCTTACAAATTTCCAGCACGTTTACTATCCTATCGATGTCCTTTAGTGGTACAAAAATGTGTTTATGTCTGGTACTGACACCCATAACAATTTCCAGCGCATTTATCATCTTATTGATGTCCTTGAGTGGAACAAAAATGGGCCGGGTTTGGGCTCTTTTCTTCATGGCTGTAGTTCAGGGCCTTTTGGATGCCAGGCTTTACTTGAAACTCATGCAGTTATCTTTTAGTTCTTTGAGATATTTTTTACAAAATATAGTCATTCTCTACATAGATGTCAGTTTGTCAGTTTGGAACTTTCTGCATTGTTTATAAAAGTTGTTGGAACAGTGAAGTAATAAACACTACAAAGACCGAGTTGAATACTGTAATGTTTCTAACAAAAGAAATTATGGAGCAAAGCATGTATTTCAAAATGTCCGCTTGGCATTCCGTTTGCATTGATTTCTGAGGTTGATTGGACAAATGCCAAAAGTAACACTCAAAAAATCTCAAGAAAGAGTGAAAATAACAAATGATACACCAAAGCATGTATTTCAAAATGTCCGCTTGGCATTCCGTTTGCATTGATTTCTGAGGCTGGTTGGACAAATGCCAAAAGTAACACTAAAAAAATCTCAAGAAAGAGTGAAAATAACAAATGATACACCATTGCCGAAAATATTGGCATTGGCAAAAATTCGGTGGGGTCTAGAATACAACTTCTCAGCTATGTCGAAGAAGAAAAAAAAACAAAATCAAATTCATTTTTTTAAATATATATTCTAAGTTTCATGGGCAAGCATTAAAAAAATACAAAATCAAATTCATTTTTTTAAATATATAATTTGAGTTTCATAGGCAAGCATTAACAAATTACAAAATCAATTTCATTTTTTTTAAAATATATAAATTATTATCAACAATTACATTAGATAAACACATTGACACATACATATAGAAAACCACCTATATAACTCATGCCAAATAAATAATGATACACCAAAGTTATTACTAAATCTTGAATCCTGACAGTTATCCAATCAAGTTATCCAATAAATGACTTGAGAGTGGCAACCAATACAAAATGATATAAAGATGTAAATGTATCTCATCATTAGAAGTCAAAACCATGGTGTACCACTTGGCATTTGTATAGAAGGGTTGAGAGGGGAAAAGTACATCGAGGTGTATAATCAATGGTCCTATAAATGAAAAGGTTTGTCCTCTTTGCTATGTTCATAAGCCCTTGATTTTCTCAAGGCTTTCGTTGGAAGTATCTAAGCCATGCTATGAATACAAACAGGAGGTGCAATCTAAACCTTAGATCCATAAAGATGAATGTGTGCATAAATGCTAATGTTTTGGTGTCTTCTTGATGAATAGTAGTGGTGCAAAAGGTAAAAGTGGTGGTCACAAGTGTGCAAGATAATATTTGAAGATATGTCTCTGAGATTTTACTTTGCTTGACATAGTTATATTTTAGAACACTATGGTCTCATCACTAAATAGATTAATGAAAACATGTTCATGAGCAATGGAAATTTCATTATTGTTATATGCACTAAAACACCTTTACCTTGATTTTCAACCACTGGTAAAGTAGTGACATTCTCCTCACCTAATGAGCAATGCCATATCCAACTTGAAGTACAATGCCGCGAGTTACCAACTTTGTCTTTGTTAATATATTGTTTGATTTCTTTCCATGGTTGAGAAATAGGACCTACAATAATTTGAAGTTCCTATAGCTTTTTGTAAATCATGCTGAGAAACTTGGTATTGGAATTGCTTAATTGCTCTTTGTTGTTTGAAGTAATTTGTCTTTCTTGCGGTCCTCTAATTTTTCCAAATTCTCAAAAGCAACATCAATGAGATCTTCTCTCTTATTCTATTTGGGTGTCTTCATGTACTTAATGAGACCTTCTCTCTTATTCTATTTGTGTGTCTTCATGTACTTGGATATTGCTGGCTATCATTTATGCTTCTCTTAAGTGAGAGAGCCCTCACGTTGATCAATATTATATAGATCTTCTAAATTTTGAGTAGTATAGTATTTCTTGTTTATAGTTATTTATAGATCACTTAATTAAAGTGGAGTGTCTATACACAAATTTCAAAAATTCATAATCTCGTCCTAAATTGAGACTATTCTTTTGATTCATTTTGCTCTTGTGCTCGATTTCTTTATTCCCATGAACATATATGTTACCTTCTTTGATGAACACCAAACTTGCAATTTTTTGTTTTGTTTACAAAATCTTATAATCATTGTATGAATCATTGATATCTTTGAAAGGCTCTTCTAGCAAAATGGTTTTGTAATTAAGGCTCTTCTAGTTTTTGTTGCCTTTTTTCTCTTCTTCCTTATTAATTTAGAATCAACACATTCGATCAATTAAGTTGTGTCTCTTTTTTGGACTATTGATTAATTTCTCATTTGTGTAGGTCATCGATTTAACATTGGAAGAAAAATTTGATAGGAGGTTGAGATTGTTTTTCAATAAATAGATAAAATATTTTCATTGATATTGGATTGATCTTTGGCTATGCCTTTAAATCCATCTTACCTTTGTGACATAGTGATGGAAATAGTACTTTGTTAGTTGTGCTTATGTTTCAAGCAATTCATCTTTAACCATTCTATGCTCCTCTCTCATTAGCTGGTAAGAGTTATTTTCCCAATAAATTATGAAATGTTATAGTATTTTGCAATTCCTTGTTTGAAGGTAATTTATTGAAACCATGTAATTTTGTGTCTCCAAATTGCATCAGCTTGGGCCACACTTGTGATCACCACTTTTATCTTGCACACTTGGACTAGAGCCACAACTAGTCCATATAGTTAAATCTTGTAAAAAAATAAACTTAGTAAGGTACCTTGTATTTTGTCTTCTAGCTTTTGGTTATGGTAATACCTTTTACAACTTGACATGCATCAATGCCTTAACCAATGCTTGGTCCACTAGAAGCAAGTCCTACAAATAATCCAACAACAATAACAAAAACAATAAAAACTCAGGGATCCATGATAATTTCCTCTTTGTATTTTAACAATCATTGGTAAGTTTGTATTAGAAAAAGGGTTGTGGTCAAACTATATGGTTTTGTAATACAAAAAGGAGAGGAAGGCATCCAACAACCTTCGTAAGTCCAATTTGAAATCAAAATTCCTTCCATAATAACACACCAATTGATATATATTCTACTATGGCTAGTGTATTGCTTCGCATATGGGACAAACAGGCTAAAACTTAGAAAATTTTAAAATGTTGGCCCATAAAAGACCCCTTCAAGAACTTGAGAGTTGTTGGTTGAGTATGGATGAAATTGTTCCAATTCTATGTGTGTTGTTCCATGGATTCTTTCAGTGGTTGCTTCCAAAGTTCCTTGTTTGACTTCACAAAGTACCATAGACCGTTCCACTGGTTAAGCTTGGAATTGATTGCCATGTAGGACATCAGGAAATGTTTGCTCAATGTTGTCAACTATTATTGAATATTTAGCTTCTCGAGTCTGCATGTGGGTCTTTAAGGTTTTCTCTATATCTCTCAAAGCATGAATTTGAACCCTTTCACTACGACGTGCCTTTCTTGGGCTTGAGTGTCAATTTATGAGGTGTTCTCCCATGCTAAGTGCCAGTCACTCCAATGTAGGGTAGCCTTTGTCACATTTCCCTTAAATAGTTTCAAATGCTTTCGAACTTCGATCAATTTGCACATTACAGTATGCCTATTCTTGCATGCAACATATCCATTGGAGAAATGACCTAGTTAGCATTCCATTTGTTGTTCTATATACTAGCAAGCACCCTTACCACAAAACCACGTTGAAACACAATCCACTAGAGCTTAATAACTTGAACTACAACAAAGCTAGACCATTGAAGCTAGACAATCCTACACTAAATTGGGGAGATACGGATCAATCAATGTATACTTGGCTATCGTTGAAATATAATACATGGAATAAGAGATAGAAATAAGCTTTAATTCCTCATCCTTTGCTTCTTGCAATTGATTCCAAATGTTAATTGCCACCATGCATAAATTAATTCCTAATGAATCCATAGGAGGGGTAGGGGTACAAGGATAGATGCTCCCCCATTTACCTTTAACCTTCCTTATTCCAAACCCACTCCAATGTTTGCCAACTTTGTTAGTGGACATGTTATTTTCCATCCCTAGGGGTGAAATAACTTCTAGGCAACGAATGATGATGGTGGAATCTTCAACTACTATGATTTTCTTGATTCCATTTATCCTTGCCCTATGTAGCCCTTGATACGCCACCAAAGCCTATGCTTCATTGTTAGAGGCTACTCTAGCCCTTGATACACCACCAAAGCTTATGCTAAATCGTTAGAGGCTACTCTAGCTGTTGATACACCACCAAAGCTTATGCTTCATTGCCCCCTTATGTTTACCACCTCTATGGTAATTTCCTCTTACTAAGGTTGAAAAATAGTAAATAATATGAAAATTTCAACTACTTACTGTTCACGAATGGTTATGTAATGGAACACTTTCTTTCAAGCAACTAAGAACCCAAAAGGTTTCATGATGGTATCAAACTGATAATATCAATAAAATAAGGAAACCTATAACTCCATATGAAGTATTTCTTCTTCTTTAAAATATGCAAAGTATAGACTACATTTTATAGAACACATGAATTCTTATCACAAAGATAGAATGCATTACTTAAGAGCATGTATAAATTATATAACATCTATATATTATATATTTAACCCATATAATACATAAGGTAAACATGTTGAACATATCCTCCCCTTATTGGGAACACAAATTTCATAATTTTATGTTGGGTACATTCTTTACTCAAAATTTGAATAGTAGTTATAAAATATTCGAAGAACATTATATGACAATTCTTATCACCAATAATATCTACTACAAAATATTCCATATGACTACAAAATTCTCCTTTGTAAATGAGGACAAAGAAGTCTTATGCTGAGAAAATATTCCATATGACTACAAAATTCTCCTTTGTAAACAAGGACAAAAAAGTCTCAGGCCGAAAATGAAGAAATCACGAGAAATGAATGATCCCACATAAAACAAGAACTAACTTGAATCCATTTAATTCAAGTCATTGTCACTATGAAATATGGAAAGGCGGGTAACAAGATGACCACAACTCCCCCATCCAAATTAGCAAGCAAAGATGTCCACGTGCTCGTTGTTTCTATGGCTTATTAAGAGCACAATTAATTTAAGGTAGGACTACAAGAATTGGTGCTCCTCATTAAGAAGTCTTTTTTAGATGAGTTCCAATATTAGAGAATGAGAATATTAGAAAACGAGAAGGAAAATGCTTAACAAAAAGCAAATTATGATAGAAAGATTCTATAACTATGACATGCATCATTTATTGTTATTTTTAACTTTCTTTGGAGTGAGTTCATGTGTATTTTTTAACAACAGCTAACCTTAAAACTATACCTACATTATTCCACATTATAATTAACTTCTTATCTTAAGTAAATTTTTATATTTAACTCAATTATAATTAAAAATAAAATATTTTAATTAACACCTTAATTGTTTTTAAAATAATATATACTCTTATTTATTTATTTTTTAACAACCCTTAATACTGATTATTGGATCACATCAAATAGTTAACATCCTACGGCAGCGTTAAATGCTACACTAAAGAGTGCAGGTGAACTTCTTGAAAGCAGGAACACCATTCTCACCACGCGGCACCATTTACGTATTATACACCGATCTATCATTCTTAACGATTCCAAGCCACTCGCTGCCATCGATAACGCATAATCTACTGTACTTCGAGACCTGACATCGAAAACCTTGCGGGATAATGTCGATGGCGATGGCAGTGGCAATGGCAGTTCCGGGGCCCTTCAATGTCCAGAAATCGATTCCCTCCACCTTACAAATTCCACGTATCTTACCTTCATTTTGGCCTTGGGAAACTGTAAGCTCTTATATTTTCTTAGAAATTCTCGAGCTGTTGTGCTTAAACTATGGGAAAAATGTGATGTCTTGATTTGAACAAAATTATAAGCATTTATGTCATTTTTAAAGATTTGAGACGAAGCTGAGAAAGGGTAGACATTTATCCGTGAATTATAGAAAATTTATACTCACATCGAAATTGTTATTAAGACACGAGATATGTTTTAGTTAAGAATTTTATAAAGACATATTAAAATGCAAGGAATTATATAACATTAGAAACTTAGGGTTTTGCTGAGGCTTGTTTAACTCTAACCTTGACAGAATTCACTAACTGGATGCTGTGGTAAACTTGAAAGAATTCTTTAAACTTTACTTTCATTTATTAAGTGGGGCAAAATGGTTGGATATCAGTTGATATATCAATTTATTATCCACCAGTGTGATGTGGCTCTTACACCGAGATCTGGATGTAATTCAGTTGGAAGGTTCTAGATATTTAATGAAATGATTGTTGAACATATGTTATTTTATTAGTGTTGAACAGCTGTTTTGACGTTTGAGCTTATCCGGTAGCACTTTTTTCAACGTCATTGCTCGAAACTGGGTTGAATTTTGCTTGACTGTTTCGTTTGGCATCCTTCCAAGGATGACACTCTCCCCGTTTAATCATGTCAAGATGACATGTTATTCTTTAGCCTGCTTTTGCATCTCTAGCTATAATAATTATTCCGTTCCGAGGATTAAATAGCCTATATGTTTTATATTGAGCAAATAAATTAAAATAAAACGAGAAACTTGTGCACCATATGATATGAAATTTTTATCAAATAATATAATTTTATATACATTGCTCTGGACATAAGGGTACGATACCCAAGAGTGCGGGAGCAAGTCTTAAGCTCTAATTAATTCACGTTTGCTTTAAAACCCTTTTGAATTTCTATCAATTTATCAGAGTTATCAAATGTATCATACTATCATATTAGTAAGTACATTATCATTTCATAATATCATATAGATTAACCAACTAACCAACAGTGAGTCATAAGCATATTATCAACTAGATCACTAAATCATAAGCAAGTAACACAACACAAGAGAACACATGACTTGTATGGTAAACTTGTTTTATATTTTGATGGAAGGCTTCAATCTTCGCGATTACATCAACACCAACTGATAAGAAGAGCACCAACTGAGAATGCTTGAGGAATCCAACCCTTAGGTGCAAGACGAAAAGTAATAAACAACAAAATAAAAAATTAACGAAAGTTTTCTAATTAGTCCTACCACGCATTTCTTTCCCCTTTCGTGTAACTTAGAAAGTTGTGGGGTTAGTATTTGTATTACTTTGAATCAGATAAAGATATACTGCAAACGTATTGATCAAAGTATACTACTCTACAAAAAAGAAACTAAACTAAAAGAAAAAATCATGAAAATGGAGGCCAACACAGATGTTGATTAAGTTATCATTGATGCCAATGATGTCTGGTCATTGATGTCAACTATTGAGTCCTTGGTGCCCCTTGTGGAGCCCCTGATGGTTAGTGTTTAGTTTGTGGGTTGTTTGTATTAGAGGAGCCCTTTTGACCTTGTCCAAGCCCAAGCTTGAAGCTCTTGGAGGCCTTGGAACAATGACAAAATCCCTGGTTACCCATTGACTTGTTCAAGTCCCCCTAAGTTGTATCTTTGTCCCATTTGAGTCCATTGTCGAGTTCCTTACTCCTGGTTGATCTTTGGTTACTGGTCTTTGTGTTGCTTGTTATGCTTGTACTTGTTTTGATCTCTTGATTGGTTGTTGGATGGATGATGTGGCTCATGTGTAAAGTCCTTAATGTGTTGATGGTGAAGCCCAACTGTTGAGTCCTTGGTGCCCCTTGTGGAGCCCCTGATGGTTAGTGTTTAGTTTGTGGTTGTTTGTGTTAGAGGAGCCCTTTTGACCTTGTCCAAGCCTAAGCTTGAAGCTCTTGGAGGCCTTGGAACAATGACAAAATCTCTGGTTACCCATTGACTTGTTCAAGTCCCCCTAAGTTGTATCTTTGTCCCATTTGAGTCCATTGTCGAGTTCCTTACTCTCGGTTGATCTTTGGTTATTGGTCTTTGTGCTGCTTGTTATGCTTGTACTTGTTTTTATCTCTTGATTAGTTGTTGGATGGATGATGTGGCTCATGTGTAAAGTCCTTGATGTGTTGATGGTGAAGCCCATTCCTTGCATTGGATGGTATTGATGTTGTTAAGTTTTTGTGGGGTCCTTGAGTCTACAAGCTTAGATCTTGATCCTCTTGCATGTGGAGACTTAGGTCTTGGAACCCACACTTATGGTGGTATGTTGGAACCCATTATTATGGGGTCTTTGGTGTCCTTGAAAGTTTAAGTATTGAACCCACATATATGGTGGTTTGATGTCCCTTGGACGCTATATGGTCATTGGCATGTAGTAGCCTTGTGATAATGCATATGAATCCCATAAGGTGTTGCAAACTAGTGGTGAGGTCTTTGTACCCCTCTTTTGGGGTGTTGGTACTCTTATGGTGATGAAGATATATAGTGGAACCGTTTGATATGTTTTTAATGATATGGAGACCTTGAACATGACGATGTTGAAGTCCTTGAAGTCCTTGAATCCATCTTGTATAATATTGATGATATTCTTGAAAAAGTCTGTGTTCCCACTTGATTGATGGTGTTGGGGTCCTTGACACCCTTGATATGATGAATATATCGTGGAGCCATCCTCCTTGTTAATGTGAAGTCTGTGGATATGAATACCATAGAATCCCTCATGCCCTTGATGATGTCCATTGAAGCCTTTGACCTTGGAACTTATGCATAAGGTAACATGGTCTATGACACCTTTATGTGTGGAGTTTTGATGTCTTGTATAAATTAAGGAATTTAAGAGTATTAGACCAAGAATTTTCAAATAAACCCATAATAGGGATATAGTCCTCGTCAAGCCATTTCCATTGATATGTGGAGCATCTTCTAAATCCTGACGGTTGAAGAGATATGAATTTTTGAAGTTGGTGTACCCCACCTTTTTGGTTGAGCCGACCAAACAAAAGAGAATTTAATTATTTGTAATTTTGAATTACATGTCGGCCCAAGATAATAAATTTTCTCCACAACCTATATAAATAGAATATCAAACATTTCATTTGTTCATCATCAATTCTCTCAAGAATTTCGCAACTCTTGGAGAAAAGTGCGAAATTTTGCGACAGAATTTTTTGGGCATCTTCACTAAAATTGACATAACTTTCTCATACGGAATCAGAATTACAAAATTCTTGGCTCGTTGGAAAGCTTGTTACGAGGGATATGTGATGACATGATCTAGAGTTTCTTTTGGTTTTTTAACTATTTCTTCATCTTATGATCTTCAAAAAGGTATGGCTCATGCTTCTGGGTTTCTCTTGTGATGGCACATGTCTCTCATGGATAGAGTTCATCTTTGATCTTAGTATGTGAGCCTATATATTGGTATATATCTTTGAAGTCATTGAATATGTTATGAAGGCTATGGTGATGGTTATTTTGGAATATATCTTGATGTGATCTTGATATAAATCTTGATGATTATCTTGGATATTGTTGGCATAGATTTTGGTGTTTATCTTGGCTGTTGTATAGTGTAGTATTGAATGAGAAGTTGACATGTAAGTAATAGATCTTGTGAGTGATTTCTTTGATCAACCTAAGTGTTTTCTTTGAAAATTAGTTTGACAAGTGTTGATCATTGTGTCTTTGACCTAAGCGGAGTTGGATTGTTATTAAGTGGAGTTGGATTGCTATTGATTGATAATGACAACCTTTGACAGTGTTGTAAGTGACTATTTGCTTGATATTTGTTTGATTTGTTGACTTGATTTGAGTGGAGTGAAAAGTCCTTTTGTATCTAAGAGTTTATGAGATTGATTGAGTTTGACATAGTTGGTTAAATATTTTATCTTCTTAGTTGAGGTTATTTGGTTGAGGTATATCATGTTAAAATGTCAAGTATTCCTTGACTGTGATTGAGGTTGGTTATGGTGTCATTGAGTTGAGTGTGATTGGACAGAGTTTGGTTGATCATATGTGAAGTCTCTTGGTTGCTCAAATGTGTCTCTTGATGAACTAGGCCAAGTAAGAAGTGTTGGTTGAGTGTTAGAGCACTTGATTAGATTAACACAAGCATATGATTGATATGGCACAGGTACACAAACATCTTGGTACATGTTGGTTCAGTTGAGGAAGATTGGAACAAGTTGCCTTATGTGCAATTGGTTTGACTCAGATTGGCTGAGTTGTATGAGTAGTTGGTTTGACCTAGGTGGACTGAGTGTAGTGTGCAGACTTAGATTGACCGAGTCAGATGATGTGAGCAAGAGATTGATTGGTACAACTTGATTGGATAGGTTGATTCTACAGGTTGATGAGTAGTGTGATACAGTGGATAGTAATCGGTTGATGAGTAGTGATCAGATGATGAGAAGTGGTTAGTAGTGGTAATGGTGTAATGTCCCGATTTTGACCCCGATACATTAAATGTATATGATGTGTATATTGTAAATGATCATGGTGTGGAGTTAAAGGCCAAGGCCCCACCATTGATCGGTTATGCTATGTTTTGGGATTTAAATTGTCACCGATGGTATATCGGGGCATGCGGCATATGTTTTGAGTGTATCACCATGTAAATATGCATCTATAATTAAAATAAACACAACCAGCTACGGTCGCGGAAACTAAATCGAAAGGGGCATGATTTTCACAAGGATAAGGATATGGGGAAAAGCCAAAATGTCTATGAGAAGACCCATCAAGCTGTCAACTACCTTTCTTGTCTTTTTCCCCAATCATTTATTTCTGCCAGAATGTGGTTGAGTTAGTTATTGCATGGAATGGGAAGAGTATGGGCAAAGAAATTCGAATTGGGCAGAGAACCATTTTTTGAAAAACGTGTTCTGACTTCCTTGGCAAGGAAAAATGCCCAAAAACGTATGCCATTCTGCCATGCATCCACGTTTTTCCATTTTCCTCACCATTCTCCTTCACGTTGGGGCTTTGGGAGCAGCTGGAGTTTTTCCTGTGTTTTTCATTCCACGTTTTTGGTGTTTGGCTTCGTTTTTCCCATGGATGGGAGGTCGTTTTTGTAGTGCTGGGGATTGGGCTGTTTTCCTCACGTTTTGGGAGCTGCTGGCGCATTTTCCATTCACGTTTTTGTAGCTTCATGTGTTTTTACCATGGCTGTGAAGGGCCATTCACGTTTTTGGTTGTCTCACCGACTATTGGTCTCAAGCACAGACTATTTGCGGCATTTTTCCCTGCTGTGAGTTGTGCTCCCTGATAAGCTTCAGAACTGTGTGTTTTCCCCCATGTTGTGAGTCGTTTTTGTTGTTACGTTTGAGGACTATTGTAGATGGGTTGAAGTCGTTTTTCCCTGGTTTAAGCTGTAATAGCTAAATTAATTGCCGGAGTGCAATGGTTGGTCTTCGGACTGTGAGAGGAGCAGAGATGTTGGCTTAGATTTGCTTGATAAACCTGGTGGCTGGAAACCACACAGACAGAGCTAGAGGGCTGGCCTTCTTCTCCATCACTCCTGAATAGCACTGGAAGGGAATGCAGGGCCTGAGGGACTGTGTAGCAGAGAAGGGACTGATTCCTTGTGTTGGGTGTGGATGGGTGTCTTAGAGGTCAGGCTAGTTCTAGTGTAGGTGTTCTTGGTTCTGTAATGAGCTCACCAGCTTAGCAAATTGCCTTCATCAGCTCCTTAATGGCCTGATAAACCCAACTTCGTTGGCTTGGCTATGTGTTTTGTGTATCCTGGCTATGTGTAAGCCTGCTAGTTCCCTTATTCCTTGGAGAATCATGCCCAGCTCGGGGGTGGCAGCGCTGCTGAGAGATTAAGGAGCACGCTGGCCTATGGTTGGGTGGAACGTTGCAGCGACGTAGCTGGTTGCGGAAGAAGTTCTTCATAAGATAAGTGCTCTGTCCATTTTACTTCTGTATTCTTAATTTCTGTTAATAGAATTGATGAACATGTTAAACGAATGCATGCATGTATGAATGGTGTTGGTTTCCGCTGTGTATGATGATTACAATGCATCTGTGTATGATAAACATTTATGTGTGCACATTCTAGTACAAATTCTCTTTCAGCATTTTGTCTTATGAAATTTTTAAGCCTGTACATGTTCATGGGCGGTTAGCCCGGTCTGATAAAGCTTGGAGTCGCGTCCTCTTTGCCGGTTGGAGGCATGGGGACGTGACAAATGGTTGTGCAGTGTGGTACATATTATGCAATGTAGTACATGTGTTGATTAACAGGTCTGCAGGATCAGTGCGGTTGTGGTTCAATAGTTTCTATCTTCGTATCAGAGTGGCAGGATGGGGCAAGGAAAGGGGGTTGCAGCCTCCTTCTGGTTGTAGCCAGAGAACTAGGGAGTTGTAGCTTGTAAATCAGGAGGTTGTAGCCTCCTTCTAGTTGTAGTTGGAGAACTGAAGTCATTGTAATAAGGGGGTTGTTGCCTCCTTCCATTTATTTCTGGAAAACTATTATAAAGGCTTTCATGGATTTTCCCCCAAAACTTGGGTTTCCACGTAAAATCTGGTGTTCTGTGTTTCATCTTATGCTTTTGATGTGATGATGATAATAATGCTGACGCTGATGACGATATAATGATAATGTGATCATGCATAATATTGAATAAATTGTTGATTGTTAATAAAAGTGAAAAAGTAATAGAAGTTGTGCACACTGATTCACCCCCCCTCTTAGTGTAACTGGTGTGTCCAACAACAGATCCCCCCTCGGGGGATGGGGAGTGGGTTTTGAAGAGCCTACTCATATACTTTTATTATGAGATTACAACTTGATCAAAAAAGAGGGAAAAATGCTTTTTCTCCTTGTAATTTTTGAGAAAGTAAGCTTACAAACTATTGTGGATGTTCTGCCTTACACACACCTAGGGGGGAATACAACAAAAATATTCAAGCTACTCAGTGTGTCCTTGGGGGCAAGTCTCAAGTTAGGTATTGTCACCTGCTCCTGACTACTTTGTTTAGGCCACTCCTAACGGAGCTAAGGGGGATAGTCCCTAAGAAAGAGTTGCTAAGCCTCTGGTTTGTTAATGATTGAATGATCAAAGTGTTTGTTAGGAGTTTTGATAAAATCAATAAGTAATGCAATATTAAAACATATATTTCACTAGCATGATAATAGCATTCACAACAATAATGACTTGAAGCAAATGATAAAATAACCCGTGCCGAAAATGGAGTTGAAAGTAATGCCGTTGAAAAGGAAATAATATTGTGCAGTGTATCTTGGTTAATTTTAGATTTTTAAGCAAGGATGAGTGAGTTGAGGGGAAAAGGGGATTCCCAATAAACCGTGAGGTACTGGGAATATGTTCGGATTATGAGAAGAGTGGCTCCTCATGGGAAAATATGGGCTAGATGGAGTCGTGGGGGGGTGTTCAACACTACACCCATAAGGATGTAGCCTAACGGGACCCCACGGTTGCTTTCTAGTTGTTCCTGCTTTCTCTGAAGAATTTTCCCACTATTTCTTAGGCTCGTTACATTGGATTTTCGTAATGTTTTGGGGGTTGTAAATTTTATTAATGTGAGTTGATTAATTAGATGTGAGGGGTTAATGTATGCACAATACCGCTTTTGATATTCTCTAGTCTCAGACTAAGCCGTGAGGGGTAGAGCATACACTTGGAAAAAATATTGCAAAATTTAACCTTGAAGTGCTAAAGCAAATGGAAACTAGGTCTAATCTTTGAAATACATAATTTCAGCCTTTTTTTACATCTAATTTGAAGCAAGTAAAAAGAAGAATGATAAATTTTAATGATCAAATTTTAACTTGCAAAAAATAAAAGGAAAGAGATTGAGGTTGAGTGTTTTTTCGTTAAGAAGGAAGAAGAGCTCAAGCTCAAATTTTGAACAAGGTTGAGGAGGAGGGTTCCTGCAGGGTAAACAAGTTAGATCTAAAATCAAGCGGTGAAGAATACAAGATGCAACCGAGCTCTATTCTTACTCCACCTTCGGTGATCTGCAAAGCTACACAAGAAACCTTCATGCAAAGATCAGATCTAGTATGGTAAGTCACATAAAACCAAAAGCATACAAGTATTACCAACTACAATGTATAACTTCATAATCTTATATGATTACACATAAATAAGCAATTTGAAATTCAAATGCCTATTTTACGGATTGGAATACAAACTTTTAAGCTAGATATTTGAAATTGCACGAGCCACAAAATAAATGATAAACAAATATCACCTTGGGTACAGAACAAACATTCACCATAGAAAGAGTATTATACCAGTAGATTGTCCTCCAAAGACTCAACTTTATTCATAACAAAGATAAACAATTACAACCATATGAGTAGAGGTCCCTTGCTTCCGTCTAGAATGAGGAAGAAGGCCTCGCTTAAATATAGTAACCAAGGCCCGGGGGGGGACTAACCAACTGCCATAGAGGGACGAGTTGCACTTGAGTTGGTGGAGATGATTGTGGATGCATTGGAGTTCAAGTAGAGTCTCTCCCTAATGGGATGCGCCACCTCTTCAAAGGAGAGATGCGCTCCATCCAAAAGATCCACCAACCAAACTACCTATCGTCGCATAACATGTCGAGAAAGCCCATGATGGAGGCACACCTCAAAACATGAGATCATATGCTTAATTTATGGGTTGAACTTGCGTTGATTTAGGGTGAGGTTTAGTTCCCTTTCCACATCACTCCACATGACTAAAAACCTGCCATGTAGACTACACGTGAGGTTGGGGAGGGGTGTTAATCCAATCTTTGGTTGATTCACTAGGTCCAAAAATATTAATAAACAATGATATTATATCCTAAGTATGATGTCATTTACCATATGAAACAATCACCACCCTTTCCAAGTCATAAATTTGACTTTTGACTTGATTTTTGGTTCTCGACTTTAGTGCAATTTGTTGAAATTTAGCATTTTTTGCCACTTCGTCGCACCGATAGAGAAATAATGCCATACAAGACAAAATAGTCACCCAAAGCATGGGAAAAGTTGGTCCCGAGGTCAAGGATGTGCTCTGAGCTTGAAAACGAGCCCATCCACGTTAAAAATGGACTTCGGATCACATATTTATTACATTTTGAATTTTTCCATCCAAACCATTTAAAAATGGCCTAAAATGCAGATTTTTTTTATTTTTTTGGGAAATTAAAAAAAACCTAAGGGAGACATAGTACATATCCATAATGACTGAAATCGATGAACTTTAATAGCCTCTCGGGTTTAACCACTAAGACACAAATTTCAGCTTTGGAGGAGAGATGAAAAACTCGAAAATTATACATCTCTTATTCAACATTGCATAATTGACAAGGGAAAAAACACCTTGGAATGATCGGATTGATGGCCAAGTCCTAGGAAGCCAAGTTCTTTACAAAAAGTCTGCCTTGTTAGGACATTTTTTACAACGTCCCCAAGGGGTATGGACTTGCATTTTATTAAAAAGGGACCACAACTGGTCCTGATGTAACCACAAAACTTCTGAGATCTGACAATGAACAATTGACTTGTTCAATACTTTGGCTGTTCACTGGAAATCGCCTAAGTGCAACTTAGTGGATAACATCTGGCTCCAACTGCGGGACGTGTACTCGTTGATCTTTATTCGAAAAGAGTGTGCGAGAGGCCCAAAATATCTAGTTCCTGCACGAAATTAAAGTCCATCAATACCACATATATGTATAATTTAATGCCAAAATGAAAGACATAAGTTGCAACAATGTTAGTATACAAAAAATAATGTAAAAACTATGGTACATACATAATACACATAAATTTAACAATGATGTAAAAGATAAAGTACAAAACTACGGTACAAAAGGAAAAACTGAAAGGAAAGAGATAATGGTTTAGGAAAGCCCTTAGAATGCCCCAGTGGGCATTAAATGTCATTGTTGGCCATTCATTGGTAAGAGCAACTTTTCCCCTTCCATAATATTAAGGAGAAATGAATTCGCGCCGGCCACGTCATATATGATGTATGGACCCATCCATAGGTTGTCAAACTTTTCGTGCTTTCCCAACTTCTCTTTCCTTTTATCCCAAAGAAGAACCGTATCCCCAATCTGAAATGGTCTTGGCCTAGCTGACTTGTCGAAGGTTCTTTTAATCTTATCTTGATTTCTGATACTATGGTGTTGTAGCTGCAACTATTTCCCAAATTTTTTAAAATTTTGGACCCTCCTTTTAAATTTTGTCTTGCTTAGATTTGTTTGGATTGCTGAACTTTATTGTTTTCTGCTACAAATTTGGATCATGAGGTTAAATTGGGGTTAATTGTTTGCCATTTTCGGGAGTTTGAATGACTATCTTTTGTTGGACTTGAACTGGAAATTTTGTTTTTTGCTGTCGGAAGTCTTTTGAACAGTAAATCAGGGTCGTAGTTCTCTACGCAGCTGTCGTTGCAAAGATTAAACAATGAACATTCCGATGCCCAGTTTTTATTTTTTTGCCGATGCGCCTTTACCTGTTTTGTTTCTTTGGACTATCGGCATTTTTATTTTTGGTCAGAGCATTAGCCTTCTATATCGCCGCCGTTTCGGAGGACAGATAAAGAATGGGCCGATGGTTAGTTTTTCTTTCGTCGATTACGTGACTTTGTTGGTTCAAACTTTTGCTTTGCGATGACTTTTTCTTTTCGCCCTCGGAGTGGTTTATGACTTTGATCGGAAGCCGTAGTCTTTTTGATGCCCTCCATTGCGGCTCCAGAGCGGACTAACCATCCGGCATGGTTTGTTCTAATTTTCGCTGATGGTTTGATTTTCGCCGTTGTTTTCTATTATTGCGGAACCCTTAGACCATGCGTCATCCGCTGTTGCGGCTCCTTAGCAGGCTAACCATTTGACTTATAGCTGTTCCGCTCGCCGATGGTTTGTTATGGTTTTCGCCGATTTGTTTTATTTGCCGCGGATCCCTTAGCCTGATTGTTCTCCGTCGTTGCGGCCCCGTAGCGAACTAACCATCCGATGCTATAGTCGTTTCGATGTCCGATGCTGCTGTCTCTAATGTTTATTTTGCCGGCGTTTTATTTGGCCGCGGAGCCCATACTCTGTCTGTCGCCCGCCGTTGCGGCTTCTTAGTGAACTGATCATTCGATGCTTAGTGTTTTTGCTTTCGATTGTCGGTAGGGTTTTCCCGCCGTTTGTTGTGCTGTTACTCTATTTTATGGGATGGCGGAGTTTTCCCATGGGTGCTGGTTGAGTCGAGGTTTTTTCTGAAGTGAAGAGTGCAGTTTGGGGGTTTGGTGTTTGAGAGGTGGCGGTTGCATTGTCTAGATTCATGCTTCTTTCGCAGGGTTTCTAGTTAGTTCAATTGCGGTTTGGTTTTAGATGAAGAAACTGTTCTGTTGGGACTATGGTTTTAGTGTGATAGCAGGCTTAGAAGTTTTCCGGACCCAGCGTGCAGGATTTTTTTTGCCTTATCATTTTTCTTTTCATGCATTAATATTGTTTATAGCTCATTTTACAGAATGCATGTATTAATACAGTTTGAGTTACTTTGTCAAAAGCTAAGTGATCTAAGAACTGGTTGTTCATGACAGGGTGATGGTTGCTGCAGAGAAGATATGTCTAGAAGACTAAGCAAAAAAAATGAGGCAGTAGGGAAGGAAGAGAAAGAAAATGAAGAAACAAAGAAGAAGAAATTAAAGGTTTGAGATATCAGACAGATCGATAGCAGCAAAGGCCCAGGCTTGGGGAAGATTTCATCAGTTACCAAGTTGGTCCTTTTAATAAAAGTGCTTTTAAATCTTAGTTTGAAATGTAATGTTTGTATGAATCATGAGCACTCACAAAAGACAAAATTGTGAGATTAAACGGTTGGGGGAGCCCAAAGGTCACCGAGGGGCAGTCCAAGAGTTTGGCTTGTAGTATAAGTATAGGAGAGTTAGATAGAAGAAAGGACTTTTTCCCAGCTAGACTTGTGAGAACATGTTGTAAGAAGAACTATTTCCTTTTGCAATAGATAATTACAATTTTGCTTGTTGGAGAAAGCTTTGGTGGAATGTTCAAATGCTGTGCAATAGATGTTGTTGAAGGGGAACTATTTCGTTTTCAGCTTTTGTCCATTAACTGTGAGATCGCTCTAACTTGTTGAACCTATGTTCTTGTATGAATGCTCTCTAGTTTATTTTATGGAATTTCCACTATGAGTAACGAATGCTTTTCATAAACAATGAGCTATCTTGTTGTTCATCTATCTATTCATGTTTATGTGTTTTGAAATAAAGAACAACTACCTGTGATTTTTCTTAATGCATGAATAGTAATACATTACTCATTGAATGATAATCTCGCCTCCTAGGAACAGTTTAGTTAAGTTAGTTTTAGTTTTCTTGCAGTGTGTGATTTAGATGCGAGAGAGTTAAGACGAGAGGTAAGAACCTGTGCATCACATTGTGACCGTTCATTGTATTCTCTATCAATCTGCATTTTAGATAGGCATTTGCATCTCATACTTAAAACTAAAAACTAAAAAAGATACACGGTGGACCGGGTCGTAATCGGTAAAACCCTTTATTTTGGTTACTTGACCTTTGGTAGCCGAACCGCAAACTGGACGGATTCCCCATACCAAATAGTGATGGGCTAGTTGGGAACGTTTACTGGGGAGAATCCCTTGCTGTTGTCGCCTGCGATTTTCCAGGCCTCAACATATGGTTAAGGGCCTTTTTTCGGTTCTCATCTAGTTCAATGATCTGATTGATCCTATTGGGCATGGGATCTTCCTCCATTTTATACTCCTGGAGCATCTTCATGGCAAGTAATTGAAGGTAAATGGCAATGAAACAGTCAAACCATACACCAGTTCGAGAGGTGTCTTCCTGGTTGCACTTTTCTTAGTTATCTGATCAACCCAAAGTGCATACTTTATCTTACTATCCCATGACTTCTTATTATTTCCAACTGTTTTCTTAAGGATAGTCATTAAGTTCTTATTGCTAGACTCGGCATAACCATTACCCTACAGGTAGCAATTGGGAAAATGGGATAGGATAATTCCATATTTGAAGCAAAAGTTGGTGAACTCTGCAGAACTAAACACTTATTTTGGCCAGAGCACCAAATCTAGTGATGATGTTATTCTCTAGAAAATCCATAACAACTTTATCAGTAGCTTTTTAGTGGGGATAGCCTCCACCCACTTAGGGAAATAATCGGTAGCTGTTAAGATCCAACAATAACCATTGCTAGAGTTATCTTTGAATTTACCGATGAAGTCAAGCCCCCACTGCTGGAAAGGGGCTAGAACCATCACTGGTTGCAAAGGTAAGGCTTTCAATCTAGGATTCCGAGTGAATAACTGGCACTGCTGACAACTCCTGACAAATTTGTGAACATCTGCAAATAGGAAGGGCCAATAGTAACCCGCTCTAAGGATTTTGTGGGCTTTCGTATCTGTTGCATAATGCCCGCCCCAAAATCTTGAATGGAACTCAGTCAAGAGTTGCTTAGACTCTTTCTCATTGACACATATAAGGATCACTCCATCTAGATTTCTCCAACCCAGTCCCTCTTGAGTGATGCAATATCTAACGGATTTTAACCTTAAAGCCCTTCTTTTATAAACTTTTAGATGTTTAGGGCATGTAAGGTTTTGAAGGAAAAATATTATATCAGAATAACAATGCTGATCTAAACCCTGCAATTCTGGAGGCATGCTCGGTGTAGGTTCTTCATTCTAACAAATTATTCCTAAGGCTTCTTCATTACCCTGAGTTAACATCTTTGCTAGGCCTTGTCCTTCGATTAATTTTGTGGGTTTAATCTCTAGATCATACTCCTGTATTTTAGACACCCACTTATTCCTTTTGCCCAAGAAATCCTGTTAACACAAGATATCCTTAACTTCCGTGTGAGGTACATAACAAACTATCTTTGAGTAACCAACATATGTTCTGATGTGCTTCAAAGATCTTACTAAGGCAAAAGCTTGTTTTTCCATGGTTGTATATTTAAGCTCAGAGTGTTGCAAGGCCTAGATCATGAAAGCGATGGGCTACTCAAACCCTTCATTGTTTTTTTTGGAGCAAAACCCCCGCAATAGTTGTTAGACACACAGGAAACACTAAGAGGGGGGGGTGAATCAATGTTCCAGATTATGCTTATTTTTTAATCTTTCAATTCCCAATTACATCATCATTCATACTTGTTATCACAGATCTTGTAGTTTCCTTGATTGAATAATCTTGTACAGAATGGCAGAGGGGACATGCAATCAAAGCCGCGACCTACGAAAACCCTAACACCCAAAAGATGGATGGTTGTCACGTCGGTTAGGATTTCCTTTGCTTTATGCCACTGAATGCCCAAGTGATAAAGGGGGAGACCCAAACCTATCCTGAAAGGACAAATCTACAACTAATCACCAAATCAAACCAAAGATTGAGAATACATAAGGTGAGAGATAGAAACCCTAGATTTAAAGGATAAGCCACAAGTTATGGGTGTTTGAGTACCGGTGTTTAGGAAGGATAGAAATATTACTCGAATGAAATGGATTAGTGACTTAAGGAATTAAGACCAGATCTAGGGTTGGTGTGTTTGCTCCAATGATCAAACCCGGGACCCTAGGGGGATATAAGCAAGAATATGGAAAATTCCCAGGATGAGGTTGACACAAAGAATTAAGGCCTTCAACACACCTACTTGGACGTAAGATCCAACAATATAGAGAAATCCAAGCAAAACTGAAAAAAATCACATAAGGCACTGATTGCCAGACTAAGAGGGGCGTTTCTCTCTTTAAGGATCAATGCCTGGAGATGGGTAGATGGAGTCCAATGCTGACGCCTAGTAGGGAGAGGAGGTTTTTTGGATGGCCGGCAAAACCCATAACTTTGAATTTGCAGATTCCTGGTGCAAATCGATCTGGTGTGTTTTTCTAATTTCTAATGAGGGGTTTTTAGTAAAAATTGGTGATGGGCAATGCATAAAAAGTCAAAAGTCAGTGAACTTACTTGGGAAACGTACCTGGATCATGTTGATGAGTTCTTGGATGATGAAAATGCTTTCCTTCCAGTCAAATGAGAATTCTGAGTGAGATCTTGATGGAGTTATGCTTCAGTCAGTGACCCTAACACCCCCTTCAACCTGCCAAACCAAGGAAAATCAATTTGCAAGACAATTGAACAAGATCTGAAATGTAAAGAAAGTACAGAAAATTAGAAATCATGAAGAAGTAATCATTCCCTGATACACAAAACTTGAGTGTCGACACAGAGTGAGTTCCCCCACCAGTGCGTCTTTCTCAAGTACGCCTCCTTCAACCTGCAAATGGATGGGTGTAAGAAAATATACAAGATCTATCTTAGTTTAATCTCAGTGCAGAAGAATAACAATGCCAGTCATCATCTCATTCATTCATCAAACAAGACACGAGAGTGTAATCCAGAAAAATCTTTTTATTCAGTATTCCGGTGCCAGAGCTCATCTTTACGATGGTGAGGGTCTCGTCTTTATATATCTTTTGAGAGATGTAAACGCTAACTCTCTTTTCCATTCAACAATTGAGATTATAACATCATCAACGGTGGAGATCAACTTTACAAGGATCAATACATGGATCACATTGACTAGATCAAGGGGGGCGCACTTTTTCCCAATAACACCTTGTCTAAGTCAAAATAAAATATAACATAAGATGTGATCATGATAATACATCAAAAGGGGGTCACTAGGGGCTTAATTCACCCTAGGTCCCATTACAACCTCATATCATAAGATATAACCATACAATATATCATCTAGTCAAGTTGAGGGGCGCCTCTTGGGGGGCGTCCTCACTCACTGAGCCAAAAATAAAATAATCCGGACAAAAATGCTTACTGAAACTACTGAAGAAATGTTCGAGGAGCCAAACTACATCATTTGACAAGTTTCCAATCCATTTCCTTGAACTAATAGGCCAAATCGATTTTTTCAGTGAATTCCTTAGTTCATTTTTTGGCGATACATCCTCTGGAACTGAATAAAATCAACATAACTCTCTCTAGGCTGAGAACTGGGGAAAGCTGACTGAATTGGATGGTCTGGAGACACAAAATAATGGTATAAGTGACTACTCATACCCCTTGGAACACTGCAATGCTCTAGGGGAACCAAAATCATTGCCATATGTAATAAAATTTGATCATGTGGTTAATAATAAAGTGATAATAATCACTGATCATGAGATTTGGGGCCAAATTCTCAAAACTAAAACCGCAGTATTTGTCCTAGGCATGTCTGGAACAAATATAAGCAATGCTATTTTTGAGTCATTGCCTTGGGAACCGTGTTTGACTTGGTCAACTGGGTTGACCAAGTCAAAGTACCTAAACCATAGGTGAGATCCTTTACCAATATGATCCTGCATGCATCCAAGGTAAGAAATGCTCCAATGGTGTATATCAAAACCCAACTTAAGTCATGTTATTCCTAATCATGGTGACAACAATAATAATAGTAAGTAAGATATACCTGTGCCTTTGAAAAATCTTGGAACCTTTTGGAAGTCTGTTTGTGCATGCCATACTTACAAAGTTTAAATGGTGTGCTAATGCTGTGTGAGGATGGAAAACAAGGCTAAGACAAAGGGAGATGATTTGTACCTGACTTTGACCATATGATTTCTCAGAATGATGATAATTACACGCGACCACAATGACATATACATGACAGATGAATAATAGGGGAGGGTGGTGACTCACAAGTGGATGAGCCAACCTAAAAAGATCCCATTCAACTCTAACATGTATACAACTCATATCTAAGCTAAGAACAAGCTCCGTGAGGATCTTTACTAGGACTCTTGTGTTGAGTACACAAGAACTGTAATGTAGAGATCCTAGGGGACACTGTGAATTAGCGGTCCCTTGCCCCATCTCACATCAAAACCTGCAGGCTCCGTGAGGAGTTAATCATTACATTTCAATAGTGGCCAATAGCCTTTAGAGTTAGCATTTGTTTATTCACTACTTTTTCTTTAGGCCTTTCACAATTTTATTTTATAGCCCTTTTTTGAGTTGTGTCTAAAGACATATTTTGCATTTATTTGAGGGCTTTACATTTCAACAAATAGAATTTATAGCACATAATGCATGTAATGATGGTAGACACATTGCTTCAAGTTTTAGCTGACACTCGTCGAGATAACTCAGAGCTGAGACACAGAAAACATGGGATCCATGATGCATAGGGGTCAAAGTGGGGAAAGTGATCTTCAATCTCGTAAGTCTTGATCAAGCTAAAGTCATGGGTTAAGGATCAATCATGGATGAATTGGATGGACGAGGAAAATGACACATGGAACCAACATAGCACCAAGGTTTAACATTTGTAAAAAGCATGGCATGAGCAACAGTCTTCAACATCAAGTACTTTGATCAATCTTAGCACAAGTTCAAGCATTAGTAAATATATAAGCATAGGTCACCATGATCATCCTAATAAGACAAGCCTAGGTGTTTGACATACATCATAGAGAAAAATCAAACCAGGGAAACATACACCTGATCTCACCATATATACCTGTCTCCATCTGATAGGGCCCCTCTGTAACTATGTGTACCATATTTGATCTGCTACTCTGCTCAAATGAACTAGGTCATTACATAAAGCATCTCAATGAACTAATGAATCTCATTCTTGGCAAGGAAACTCTATTGAACAAGGTTCTGAAATGGCTGAGGTTGTAATGATCCATGCTAAAATCCCATGTGAAAAATATCTCGAAATAGAATAAGAGATAGATCTGTATGCTGCATCATGGTAGCTCCACTGCAAATGTATATGTGATAACAATACTTATCAAATAACATTTCAAATAGTGAACCCAAGTATACAGCTGAATGTTTATAAATAAACTTATATATCATAAAGAGGAGACTCTAATCTCCAAGACGGGCTACAACCCGAGGTGGCACCACCCACCAGAATGGAATTTTAGTCAGCACCGACTGACAAGGATGCACCAACACCCCAATAATATAGATTTTACAAATGATATATCAGACTTTCCTTAAGTCTGTGAATTTACAACAACATTTTCTGATATAACCAACAATCCAATGACTACCCCAAATACAATAAACAAATGCTCAATTAACTTAGTTGTTCAATGCTGCACTTTCTCTTCATTAAAACTTCTCTGCTTCTACGCTTCGGTCTTATCCTTTTTAGCTACTTCACTTAGGATTAATTCTTCTCTGCTGCTCCACTTCGGCTACACTTCCTTTTCACTGATCTACCTCTGCTGCCTCATTTCTTCTTAACTATGTTTTTGCTTCAAAACTGTGGAGGACTTCTTGATCTTCAATCTCGAGCCTCCTTCCTAAATTTACTAAATCTGCTCCACTATACTTCAAATTTGTCCTCAATAAGATCTGCCCATACAACCTTCAAACAACCCTTCAATAACTTGTCCAAACTCAGCTCTTTAACCGTCACAAGATCAATGCTTAACAGTCCAAAAACAATCCTTTACATACTTCATAATAGAATCCATTACATTGCCTCAGACTGCTACTTCATCCTGCAACTTCGGATCTGCAGCTGCCTCAGTCCACACTTTTACCCAAATCTCAGAGCTATATCTCTTTAACCCAATTTCACATCACAGAATAAGAGTGTTGGCTCCTATTTATATTAATTTGTCAAAATGTATTTACTGGGCCCGACCTGTTTGGGGACTTTCAAAATAAAAATGATTATTGTTTTGGACCCAAGTTTAATGGAGCCGACTTGCAACACAAGTAAGTTTATTTTTTGTTTCACAATTTTGGCAGCCGACTTTAGAGCATTTTCAAATTATATTTTAATTTTTGAGTTTAATCATTTCAATTTAAGAATTCAAATCTCTTCAACATATCAAGGGCTCAACTTCATCAACATCATAATATCCATCTTACCACAAGGAGGACCATACATCACCATTAACAAGCAACGATTGTGTGGGTCCAATACCCAAAGGCACCACATGCAAGAGTTTTAAGGACTCTTTCAAGGCTATCATTTAATATTTAAACAAGATGCTTTCCATGGACTTCAAGCCCATCACATAGGCTCTCAATATGATCATATAGTGTCCACAAGCCATCATGTCACCATGTATGTGGGTGTCAAACCTTCTCATGCATTATGATCATCTCCAAGGGTTCCATGACCCCATCAAACCACAAATGACCACATAATGGGTCATTTGGACCACCTTGTTAAACTAGCAGCAACAAGGAAGGTCTTCCTGCATACATGTGTCCTTGCATGCAAAAGACTTAAATTAGGAAGCCAAATGTATTTAATTATTTTTCCTAAGTTTACTTTGGAAAATAACTAAAGGGATCTAATTATTTATTGACTTTAAGTGAAAGTGAAATTATGGTTTTCACTTTACCTAAAGTTATAAAAGAAAGGTCAATTGGTGGAGAGGACACACACACTTGTATTCTGACAGAGACATGATACAGACAGGGACAGAAAGTTAGACAGAGGATTTAACTGGGAAGACGAAGGAGCGGGCAAATAGGATCACTGAGCTACCAGGTAGGACAAGGGTCGTAAGGATCAACAGGGAGCAGCTGCAGAGGAAGGTAGTACAGACCGTATAGATTTCGTACAGCTACCGTACAGACCGTACAGATTCCGTACAAACGTACGGATCTGCATGTGTGGGAGGCCGTACATCTGGCCGTACAGTCACGCAGAGGGGGTTGGAGTTTTAGCTGGGGAACTACTTCACCAGGTTTGGGTGATTAGCAGTGATTTTAAAAGTTCCATATTTTCTCATAATAAAATCCATAACCGACTGCTGCACCGATTTTCCCATCTTGGTTTTTTCTGGGGGTTTCCATACCCAAAATAATTGTGTCAATATCGTGATGTGATGTTGTGATTTATTTCTCAGTACTTTATATTCTGCTGCATACTTGTAAAAGATATTCATGTGTGGTTATTAGAAGAAATTTTGAATACACTGTTTAGCCCTAGTTTGAATATTAAAGGAAAATTTACATGGTATTAGAGCTCTGGTGAGCTAAAGCTGAGAGATTTGCAGCAACAATGATAGATCAAGGGCAGATCTATTGAAGACACAAACCTAGATTGTAGATCTAGGGTTTGACAGGTACACTTCAGTATGGCTGTGCAGTTGAGAGTTGAGGATAGACTCCAGGGGGCCCAGAGCTTTCCTACATGGAAAGAAATGATCACAAGGATTTTGGGTGTCAGTGATGCGGAGGAGCACATTGACTTCACAAATGTTGCACCCACAGATCCGACAGATTTGATAGCTTGGAAGAAGATTGATTCTAGAGCCATGTTGATTATCATGGATGGGGTGAAGGACCATATAGTCCCTCACCTTTTTGGGAAGAAGACCGCAACAGAGATGTGGATGGATTTGGAGAGTCTGTACCAAAGCAAGAACGGGAACCGGAAGATGGTGCTGCAAGAGAAGATGTGCAACACCAAGATGGCCAAGGGAGAAGGAGTGGTGCCTTATCTCATGAGGCTCACACAGATCAGGGATGAGCTTGGAGCTGTTGGCTCTAAGACAGTGGATAAGAGCTAGTTCGGATAGCCCTCAATGGCTTCTTTACGCCATGGGACACCTTTGTCAAAGGTGTGGTGGCTAGGGAGAAGCTTCTCTAAGCCATTGGCAGAGATTGTGGGATTACCTTGTGTAGGAGGAGACCTTCATGGGTCAAGGATCAGGCTCATCCAGTAGTGCCCCATAGATTGTGGATGAGGAGGCTCTAGCCTTGATAGGGAAGAGCAAGGGTAAGGCAAAGAGAAAGAAGGATGGAAAGAAGAACCTTGACGTTTCAAAGGTCAAGTGTTTTATCTGCCACAAGCATGTACACTTTGCCTCCCAGTGCCCAGACAGGAAGAAGAATAGTAACACTCAGATGACTGGATCTACAGAGGTGTAGGAGTTCAACATGAACTTCGATGAGGAGTTTTGCTTGATAGCCTGCATGGAAAGCACCACATGGAGCAACACAAGGTACATCGACAATGGAGCATCTAGTCACATGACTAGACATAAGAGATTCTTCAGAGACTTGTAGGAGGGTGGAATAGGTATCCACGTTGAGCCAGGTGATGATAAGCGGTATGAGGCGCAGGGAGTTGGCACTGTTTCATTTCAGAGGGAGTCTGGAAAAACTCTCAGTTTTGTTGATTTGTTATATGTTCCAGGATTGACCAAGAACCTCATATCAGTCTCCACTCTAGAGGACAAGGGATATCAGGTAAAGTTTCAAGACCATAGAGTATATATCAGGCCCAAGGGGTCAGATAGGCGCTTGGATTGGGTGATTGGCATTTGGAGTGGGAAAGTGTATAGACTACACTTTGATCCCGCAAAGGCTCTAGTCAGCAGCAGCAGCAGTCAGGGTGAGTTGTGGCATAGGAGGATGGCACACTTACACCATGGAGCACTGAGGCACTTGAGGCAGGATGCCATTGGAGTTCCTCAGGTACAGGAGGAGAAGCATAACCACTGCAAGGGTTGTGCTTTGGGGAAGAACATCAAAAAGTCTTTCCCACAGAGTGAGCACAAGTCTAAGGAGCCCTTAGACTTGGTGTATTCGGATGTATGCAGACCTATGAGTGTCTATTCTTTCAGTGGTTACAGTCAGTGTAGTCAGACTCGGACTCGACAATTACTCGGTTGGCTTGGGACTCGGCAAACTCGTCGACTTGGATAAGCTTCGACAAATATGTAAAAAAAAAAAATATAGTAATTTCTGTGCACAAAAAACATACATAAAGACATTTCTAATCCATATAAGTTATAAAAACAAATCGATGCAGAAATTCATTAGATCATCTCATAAATTTTTTATAACACAACATTTGACACTCCATAATACCATATTTCTATGCTAAATAGTGAAATGAACGAGGATTCCTTAAACACATGCCAAAATAGTACAAAGTTCAAACTTCAAAGTTCAAGTACATAACTCAAAACATAGCTAGCTGAAAAAAAAAGAAAAAAGATAGTGTCTCCAAGTCCAAACTCGAGTAGTAGATTGCCTAACATAAGCCCTAGTAGAGCTAGTACCTACATCACTAGATTGAAAAATCAACTGTGATGCAGGTGTGTTTGGTGTTTCCATTTCGGAAAATGGAACACCAGAGGGACCCTCGGTCTCTTCATCAAGCCAACTCAAATCAGCAGGAGCTTCATCCTCCACTACCCAATCAGATACTAGATCAATCTGATCCAATAAAATTGGATCAAAATCCTTTGCTCGCAACTGTTTTGTGAGAATCCGAAGGTTGTAGTAAATGTAGACCAACTTCTCCAACCTCTCATGCTCCAACCTGTTGCGTGTTTTGGTGTGGATGTGCTCGAATACTGACCAATTGCGCTCACAACTTGACGCACTGCAAGGCTGACTTAGGATTCTGATGGAAAATTCCTGTAGTTGTGGTGCCTCAGTGCCACAATCTAACCACCAATGGGCTGTTATAAAAAATAAACAAACAAAGATTTCAAGTTTTGCAATGTCAAACTTGAAAAACAAATAGTGAAATAAAATTTAATGATCTACGTAATTGACTCTTACATGGCACTTTCTTATCCCTAAGACGTTGTGTTGAGCTAAATCCAAACATGCCAGATGATTCCGTGTACATATCTCGTTGCAGATTGATTTGGTCTTGAATCTCTTGACTTGGGTACATCCTCTCAATAGATAGAATCACACCTCTCATTACCTCAGGATCTTTTTGAATTTTAGACCCAACATTATAGAATATGCTTGGATTGAGATATGCCCCTGTTGCATGTAATGGTGAATGTAGTTGCCTATCCCACTTGGAATGAATAATATGCCATATAGGTAAATATTTAGATTCATCCCCCCTATAGAAGGCCTTGATGGCCTCTTTGGCCCTGTCCATCCCCTCATAAACATATCCCATTGGTGGTTTATCACCATCCATGATCCTCAACACTTTCACAAGTGGCTCTGTCATGCTGACAATCTCAGTGACTTCCTCCCTTAAACTATCTCTACGGATAGATAAACTCATAGGCATTGCATCTGGTTTTGTGCTATTATTATAATGTATTCGTTCCCTGCTACTAACTATTCGTCTCAATGCTTGGTACTCATTAAGAAGGCTTTGGAGGGAGAGAAAGTTTGTTGCAAACCGTGTGACAATAGGGCGACTGAGCTCACCTTCTGTGTACTCTCTCATAAGGATCAACACCGAAGCATGGTTATAAATGTATTTGGTTAATTGTTTGCACTCGTGAACAAAATCTTGCACCCATGCCAACTTCCCAATGTCCTCTAACATCAAATCTATACAGTGGGCAACACAAGGGGTCCAAAAAATAGTAGGGTATTTTGCACAAAGCAATTTACCTGCTGCCACATAATTTGCAGCGTTGTTCGTGATTACTTGGACAACATGCTTGACCCCCACTTCTTCCACAACCTCTGCTAACAATGTAAAAATCAGATTTGCATCTTTCACATGTGAAGATGCATCAACGGATTTCAAGAACATGGTTCCTTTAGGGCAAGCCACAAGGAAATTTATGATTGTTCTATTCCTCTGATCTTTCCACCCATCAAACAAGATTGTGCAACCTGTACACTCCCATGAGTTTTTAATGCTCTCCAATTGTTCCTTGATACACTGCAACTCCTCATCTAGATCTTTCCCCCTAAGTGCACCGTAAGAGGGGCCCTTGTATCTAGGGCCATTGCCTGCAAAGGAGGCCTTGCAAGGTTGAATGAGAGGCTGTTATGGTTCCGAAACCTCCTCACTGCCATATTTGCCTCCTTCCTTTTCCTTTCATTAAAGCTGTCCATTGTTGGTTGAGATCCTGGGGAGGTATGAGGGAGGAAGAAAGGAGAGGTGATAGATGGACTTGGTGGAACATTTGATGAGCAACTACCTGGAGGTCCCATTGGAGATCTACCAATCCCTGCAGTTTCAAACCTCAGCCTAGATCTTTTGGCATTTTGTTCTGTGATACTTTCCAAAGCAGCATACATTTCCGCTGTGACTTCTTCAGAGCAACCATCACAAACGACAACATCTTTGCACACAACTCGAGCTAGGTGGTGTTTTAACCTGTTTATGCCCTTATACATAGTTGTTGGGCAATAATTGCACTTTACTTGATTGTCTTGCCCTAGGACCACCCGAACACAATGTTCCCATGCTTTATCAAGAGGCCTTCTAGGTCTTCCCTTGGGCGCCATGGATTTGACAGTGGAAAAAGAATAAATTAAAATAAAATAATTATTTTTATAACAAAATTAAATTTAAAAATTAAAACAAAATTAAATGAATTCAAAACAAAATTAAATTTAAAATTGGTAGGTTCTGTTAGGCCTCGAAAGCCATCACAACCCACAGGCCTGTAGGCTTCCACAGGGGCAGCCTACAAGCTTGTGGGCTGTGATGGCAGCCTCCACATGCTACCAGCACAGTGCAAGAATTGCCATCACAGTGCAAGAATTATCATCACAGTCCAACATTAAAAAACATGCTACCAACACAGTCCAAGAATTAAAAACACATTAAATAATAAAAAAGTTAAAAACATTAAAAAAAACCTTTAAAAAAACTTTAAAAACATTAAAAACACTTAAAAAAACTTAAAAAACATTAAAAAAACTTAAAAAAAACAAAATGTAAAAAGTTAAAAACATTAAAAAACATTAAAAAAAACATGAATAAAAAACATTACACAAACTTTAAAAACATTAAAAAAAACGAACTGTAGAAACATTTAAAAAAACGAACTGTAGAAACATTAAAAAAAACATTAAAAAAACATTAATATAAAACATTACACAAACTTTAAAAACATTAAAAAAAACTTTAAAAAATAAAACGAATTGTAAAAACATTAAAAAAAACTTAAAAAACGAACTGTAAAAACATTAAAAAAACTTTAAAAACATTAAAAAAACATTAATAAAAAACATTACACATTACACAAATAAAATTAAACAAAAAAACAATAGAAACCAACTTGTAAATACAATTTCAGCACTGAACACGAACCATGAACAAGAACCTCGAACACGAACCACGAACCACGATGATGAATAGAACCGTTGCTGAAGACGAAGAACAAAGCAAAACTGAACAGAACAGAACAAAACCGTTGTTGAACAATGTTAAAGAACCCAATGCTGAGTTGAACCCATTGCTGAGCTGAACAACGATGCTCAGTGCTAATGCTGATGCGTGACTTTAGCGCTAAAGGAAGCTCAGACATTGTTGACAGTGAAAGAGACTAGCTCGTCGAGGCAATGGAAAATGGAAAGAGCTTGGGGGCGGTAAAAAGGAAAGGAGGTGGTGTAAAAAGCTAGCGGGAAAACGAAAATACGTCTGGGCTATAACGTTAATCCCGGGCCCACTCATCCGTGACGTATTTTTGTAGTGGTGCCTCCATACTTGCGAGTCTGGCAAGCAACTCGAGTTTCGGCGAGTGTGACGATTTTTGAACGAGTTTGCCGAGTCCTGAGTCTGCAGCGAGTAACCGGTTCAGCTGTCACTCGTCTGGACTCGTCATACTCGGTGAGTATTACCCGCGTCTGACTACACTGGTTACAGTTACTGTCTAACCTTCATTGATGACTATTCCAGGAAAACCTGGATCTATTTTTTGAAGGCCAAGTCAGAGGTCTTTAAGAGGTTTCGAGAGTTCAAGACTCTCGTGGAGAACGAAACAGGAGAGAAGATTCGGGTGTTGAGGATAGATAACGGGGGTGAGTACACCTCCAATGAGTTCATGGAGTATTGTTCGGCAGAGGGGATCAAGAAGGAGCACACTGTGCCCCATACCCCAGAATAGAATGGAGTTGCAGAGCGAAAGAACAGGACTATGGTAGGAGTAGCCAAGGCCATGCTATTTGATAAGGGATTACCACTATTCCTTTGGGCCGAGGCATACAGGATTGCAGTTTATATCCAGAACAGGTGTCCCCATACACCTTTGGGGAGGAAGAAACCCGAGGAGGTCTTCATAGGCACTAGGCTAGATGTGAGTCACATTCACATATTTGGAAGTGTCTACTATTGTCATGTTCATGCTGACACTAGGAAGAAGCTGGACCCTTCTGGGGAGAAGGGGTTACTTGTTGGTTATAGTGAGACTTCGAAGGCATACAGAGTTTATAGTCCTGCTCGCAAGAGGATCATTGTGAGAAGGGATGCCTAGCTCGATGAGGACAGGGCCTTCCAGAGATCTATGGACCTACCGACAAAGCAACAACCAGCACAGGACGTGGGGATCAAGTTGGAGGAGCCAGATGTACAGGTATAGGTATAGACATATGGCACAAGTTCTGGTAGTCAGAGGGAGTCAGGTGGACAGGATCCTCCTATCTTTGATGGGGAGGATGGGTAGCAACAGGAGACGGACATCCAGTAGCTGTAGCAGGTAGACACTAGGCCAAGGCATAAGTGGTTCAGGTCCACAGTATAGGATTCCAGGCAGGTGGATCTTCCATAGAGATCTTTTACATGGAGTGTACTACCAGAGAGACTTAGTTATATGGCACTGATGATAGAGTTGATTAACTCTGAACCTTCCAGTTTCGAGGAGGCTGCACAACATGACATGTGGCAAGAGGCCATGGTTGAGGAGTATGACTCAATCGTGAAGAACTAGGTATGGGAGGTTGTGCCAAGACTTGAAGGCAAGAAGGTGGTGGGATCCAAGTGGATCTACAAGGTGAAGCATGCAACAGATGGAAGTGTGGAGAAGTACAAGGCATGCTTTGTGGCTAAGGGGTTTTCATAGGAGGGTATTGACTATGAGGAAACCTTCGCCCCAGTAGCCAGGTGTTCTTCTATTTGGACTATTATCTCACTAGCAACTGAGATGGGTTGGCGAGTCCATCAGATGGACATCAACTCTGCCTTCCTCAACGGAGTGATAAAGGAGGAGGTATATATTGAGCAGCTAGAGGGGTTTGATGTGGAGAACAGGGAGACACATGTATGTAGGCTGCATAGAGCTCTTTATGGGCTCAAGCAGGCACATCGAGCATGGTACTTAAGGATAGACAACTATCTACGGGAGATGGGATTGCAGTGGAGTGAGGCTGAGCACAACCTGTTCTTCTTGACATGTGAGGTGCCTCTCATACTGGTCTTATATGTAGATGATCTCTTTCTGACAGGAGATGAGAGGTTGATTGGAGACTGCAAGTCCAACCTTGTAGTTAAGTTTGAGATGAAATACCTTGGGTTGATGCATTACTTTCTGGGCTTGGAGGTTTGGCAGAGAGATGGATGCTTCTTCATTGGACAAGGGAAGTATGTAGTAGAGATCTTGAAGAGATTCAGGATGGAGGACTGCAAGCCTTTGTCCATACCTCTAGTTTCCAACTGGAGGAAGATTGACGCATCAGGGTCAGACGGGTTTGATCCTACCTTGTAAGTCAGCTTATCAGATCGCTTATGTATTTGGTAAACACTAGGCCAGACATCAGCTTTGCAGTCAACTCTTTGAGTCAGTTCATGGTGGACCCTCAGAGAGTGCATTGGACGGCTGCAAAGCACGTACTTCGCTACATTAGAGGTTCAATGGAGTATGGATTGGTTTATGAGCGCAGGGGGAGTGTACAGTTAGCAGGTTTCACAGATGCTGACTGGGCAGGATGTGTAGAGGACTGGAGGAGGACTTCAGGTTGCTGTTTTAGCATTGGGTCAGGGGTTGTCTCTTGGTTCACCAGGAAGTAGAAGTCAATTGCATTGAGCTGGGCGTAGGCTGAGTACATGGTAGCCAGCATGACTTCTTGTGAGGGTATGTGACCGAGGAAGTTACTTTCAGGGTTGTTCGAGTGTGAGCTAGAGGCTACAGTGGTCCACTGTGACAATCAGAGTGGAATCAGGTTATCTGAGAATCCAGTGTTCCATGACCGGAGCAAACACATAGACATTAGGTACCACTTCTTGAGAGATTGTGTTCAGAGAGGAACCATTCGGTTGGAGTACATTTAGACAGATGAGCAGGTGGCGGATATTTTCACCAAGGCACTTTATAGACACAGTTTTGTGAAGTTTAGGGATAATATGGGGTTGCTATCAAATCCCTTTCTCATTGAGAGGGAGTGTTAAACTAGCAGCAACAAGGAGGGTCTTCCTGCATGCATGTGTCCTTGCATGCAGAAGACTTAAATTAAGAAGCCAATTGTATTTAATTATTTTTCCTAAGTTTACTTTGGAAAATAACTAAAGTGATCTAATTATTTATTGACTTTAAGTGAAAGTAAGATTAAGGTTTTCGCTTTAATTAAAGTTATAAAAGAAAGGTCAATTGGTGGAGAGGACACACACACTTGTAATTGGTGGAGAGGACACACACATTTGTATTCTGACAGAGACAGGATACAAACAAGGAGAGAAAGTCAGATAGAGGATTGAGCTGGGAAGATTGAGGGCGAGCAAACCGGATCATCGAGCTACCAAGAGGACAAGGGCCGTACAGATCGACAGGGAGCAGCTGCAAAGGAAGGTCGTATAGACTGTACGGATTTCGTACAACAGTACGAATCCACATGTGTGGAAGGCCGTACATCTGGTCGTACAGTCACGCAGAGGGCGCTGGAGTTTTAGTTGGGGTTTGTCCAGTGATTCTGCTGGGGAATTGCTTCACCAGGTTTGGGTGATTAGCAATGATTGTAAAAGTTCCATATTTTCTCATAATAAAATCCATATCTGACTGCAGCACTGATTTTCCCATCTTGGTTTTTACCGAGGGTTTCCATACCCAAAATAATTGTCAATATTGTGATGTGATGTTGTGATTTATTTCTCAGTACTTTATATATCGTTGCATACTTGTAAAAGTTATTCATGTGTGGTACCTGGTGACTTCAATGCCCAAACTCCCATGTCCTTCTTGTCATGTCATCAACCTTTATTACTCCTTTGTCATTATTGGCTTGTCATCAATGACAACCTTGCTCATCAATAGTATCCTCAGACGCAAAGGAGGAGATCATGCAATCTTTGGAATAGTCTGGGCTGACTAAGACAGGAGATCTTGTGATGGCTTCTTTAATGCATCTGAAAGCTTCTCTACCTTCATTAGTCCATTCAAATTTGGCATTCTTTTTCAATAACCTTTGTAAAGGTTTCATATACTCGGCTAAGTTTAGGATAAATCTTCTAATGAAATTGATGTGCCCATTAAAAGATTGGGAGTCTTTTTAATGGCATCAATTCTCTTAGGGTCAATTTTTACACCATCTTTGAAAATTATATATCCTAAGAGTTTTCCTTCATCAATTCCAAAAACAAACTTTGCCGGATTAAGAGAAATACCATATTTCCTACATCTTTCGAAGACTTGCTTAAGATGGCTTATGTGACTTGGTCTTTTCTTTGAGAAAACAGTCAAGTGATCTTGGTAAATCTCTATGATATTTCCAATCAACTCCTTGAATGCATAGTCCATGGCCCTTTGAAAAATGGCCCCAACATTCAACAAACCGAAAGGCATCCTCAAATATTCAAAAGTACCCCAAGGGGAGGGAAAGGTAGTTTTATGTCTATCTTTTTTCTGAATCACTACCTAGTTGTACCCTGAAAACCCATCCAACATGAACATCATGCCCTCCGTTGTTACTCTTTTGAGGAGGGTCTCCATATTGGGCAACATATAATTGTTCTTCTGACAAGCTATCTTTAGATTCCTGAAATCTATACATATCCTTAGACTACCATTCTTCTTCCTTACCACCACCAAGTTAGAGCACCAAGATGAATATCTTGTTGGTGCAATAATCACAACAGCTAACATCTTTTCAAGTTCCTTTTTAACTATAGGGGCTAACTTGGGATTTATTTGTCTGAGTTTTTGCCGAAAGGGTTTGACTTCTTTAATATTTTTTTTCAAGGGAATGATATGTTGAATACATCTTCTCGATATGCCTTCAACTCATCATACGTGAAGGCAAATACATCCCTATATTATTTAACTAAGTTTATTTAGTCATTCATTTCCTTTTCAGATGTCCCTTTTCCAATTTTTATCAATTTTGGGTTTTTATTTGATCCAATATTGATCTCTATGTAATCTCCAGGTTTCATTGAATCAATATTATTCTTTCTACCATCATGTCTGTAAAAAATGTGTTCAAGTGTTACAAGCTCACGTGAAACTGGATTCCTAAGTTGATCACCTTCGTCCTGATACCGTTTACCCCGTTCCTGATGTTTGACATTGAAATTTGAGAAGTCTTCAACATTGTGGATAAATCTAAGAATTTGTTCATCATCCTAAAAAACCTGCCAATGCTGCATATTCTCTGGGGCTGATGGTCTAAAGTTTATCTCAAGTTTACCATCACCATCTAACAGTTCTTGTGAGGGTTGGAGAGTTGAAGCTGCTACTACTAACTGATCTTCCATGCTATTTTTGCTCTCTAGGAATTGCAACTATGTTCAAAGCATCAAAAAATTCCATACTATCCCATACTGCATTTCTATACCTCTTTAGTCTTTGACACTTGCATGCAAATTGACCTTTTACCTGGAGGATGATTAGATCATAGTCACCTTTAATGTTTAATATCTTAATCCCAATGTCTCTAGCCAGTTCTAACCCAAGTAAAAGAGCTTCATACTCAACTACATTATTAGTTGCCTCAAACTCCAATCTATAGGCAAAGTTGAAGGTTTTCCCTTTAGGAGATGTGATGACAACACCTGCCCCCTTCCTAGCTCTGGAATGAGCACCGTCAAAGTTCATCCTCCATATCTCATCTACCTTCTCATCTTTCATTTTTTCTTTAAGGGGAGCCAAAAAGGTAGAATAGCAAGTGTAGGTTCCAATATCATCAGTGTTGTAAACATACTCATTTAAAGGTTTCTTAGGGTTTTCGACATGATATTTCTTTTCCTTTTCATTACGCAACTTTACCCATGAATCTTCTGATGCAGGTATCGTAGCGTAAGTCCAATCCATTTGGATCCATCCTCCCAAGGTAGCAGCCCACTTTCTGGACAACAACATCCACCATTTATGTGGCACATCAATCACAAGAATGTCCATGGCCATATGAATATTTGGGTATTTAGCTAGGCTCACTGGTTGATTTAGGTTAATTCCTACCACGCCCACCTCTCTAGAATCCATAGCACAGACATTTCGAAAAGGCCTAGTTGTTCTTAAGTTCAACTGTTCCATAACTTTCCTAGTCATTATATTGGAAGAGGATCTTGAATCAAGCATACAACTATGTAGAAGATCACCCATCATCAATGATACATAGAAAGGGGGATGATCTTCTTTTCTTGAATCCATAGTATGCAAAATTACAACATGATCATCTAGGACATTATTTTGAGTTGGAGGAGGTTTTTATAAAGGTTCTTTAAAAATTACCTTTTTGGGAGAGGGAGCATTTAAAACTTTCAACAACTTTTCTCTTTGCTTTGGAATTTTAACTATTTCACTTGCAAGGACTGACATTTTAGCTTTTGAAAACAAAGTTCCCAAATCAAGGCCTACATTATTTGAATCAGGAGGAGTGGTTACCTTTGGAGGATATTATTTACTCTTTGAAGTTCCTGGACTGTCCTTTCTCTGATAGGTGAGACCTTTGAACTTAGGCATTTCTTTAATTTGTTCAGTTGTAGGTTTAGCACCAAAATTCTTAGTAAGATTATCCAATTGTTGACTGTATTCTCTCGCTTGACTCCAGGTTTTTGTGGTAATGGGATGGAGCTGTCCTACTGCGTTGACATACTCCGTCTCCCTTGCAGACTCTTCACTATCACTTGATTCTGGAAGACCATGCTCTAAGATTTGATGGGCCATGTAATAGGTGGACTCTTCATGAAGGGCCTCACAGGGTCTACAGTAGGGAATGGATTCTTCAACCATGTTGGTGGAATTTTGCTATTTAGGGGGCCTTTTCTCTTGTTGGGATTTATTTTGAACCCAAATACCCTTGGGAGGAAAATTCTTTTGGCTGGTTTGAGCTCTTTCCATGTTTATTACCCGGTTTTGCATATTCTTTAGTTGATTTGCATAATCAGCTTGTAAGGTCTCCATCCTATCATTCATATCTTTCATTTTCTTATCATAAGCCTCTTCCATATGATTCATGGGATCCTTAGCCTTAATATCTTGTTGCTTAGGAGGGATAAGGGCCCTTGTGTATCCAGGAATGTTTGATTTTCCTGAAGCTTGCATATCCTGGTCAATCTTAATGGCCAATTCTTGAGCTTTCTTAAGATCGCCTGGTTCTTTATCCCTAAGTTGGTATCTCAGTTCTTTGCTTAAGGCTTCGATGTAATACACAAGGATGGATTTGTCAGTTGGCTTAAAATCGGAATGGATGCTTTTCACAACCTCCCGAAATTTTTTGTTGAATTCCTCCATAGTTTCATTTTCATTTCCTTTTATGGTATAGAGGGCAGCTAGTTGATGGCGAGATTCTTTTTGATCTCCCCATCTTTTCTTAAATCCTTTCAAAAAAGCAACATAATTAGCATAGGAATTGTCATCTATGCCCGTGTACCAATCATAAGCATCTCCTTCTAAAGATAAGGCAAAAAGTTTCATATACACATCATCATCTTGTTGAGCAACGTCTCTGACCAAACTGAAGAAACATTTGGAGATAGCTTGTAAGTGAGCTGTAGCAGTGATGGTACTATTTCCTTGGAAGGTTGGAAGTTTCTCGTTAGCTTTGTCTGGTATAGCAAGTGGCTGACCTGCTATCTAAGTAAAGTCGAGGGGTTTGAAATAATCAGTGATTTCTTCAGGTAAATTACTACTATTGTTTTGGTTTTCAAAAAGAAAATAGATGTCCAAAATGGACTGATATTCTAAATTCTCAAGGATTCTACGAGAAGATTGCCGATTTAGCCCTCCTCGTATAAGCCCATTCAGGCTCATGGATGAGATCAAATAAGCCTTCATAATTTCTTCTAGTAGAATACCTTGGTGGGATTATGGGCAGTGGAGTCGCTAGATGGATCGAGTTCAATTTAGAGGTTGACTAGATCAATCAAATTTTATTTCAAAGGTCACAAATTACAAAAAGAAAAAGGTAAGTCGACTCAAGGAATACAAAGATTTATCCCTAGCAATGATGCGAAAAAATGTTGCCGCTTTACACACACCTAGGGAGAACACAACAAAAATATTCAAGCCACTTGGTGTGTCTTTGGGGGCAAGTCTCGAGTCAGGTACTGTCACCTACTCTTAACTCCTCCATTTAGGCCACTCCTAATAGAGCCAAGGGGGGTAGTCCCTAAGAAAGAGTTGCTAAGGCTCTTGTTTGTTAATGATTGAATGTTTGAAGTGTTTGTTAGGAGTTTTGATAAAATCACCAAGTACTGCAATATTAAAAGATATAATTCACCAGCATGATAATAACGTTCACAACAATAATGACTTGAAGCAAATAATAAACAGTGATAAAATAACCAGTGCCGAAAATGGAGTCGAAAGTAATGCCGCTGAAAATGAAATAATGTTGTGCAATGTATCTTGGTTAATTTTAGATTTTTAAGCAATGATGAGTGAGTTAAGGGGAAAAGGGGATTCCCAATATACTGTGAGGTACTAGGAATATGTCTGGATTTTAAGAAGAGTGGCTCCGCACAGGAAAATGTGGCATATATGGAGTCGTGGGGGGGTGTTCAACACTACACCAACAAGGATGTAGCCTAACGTGACCCCACAATCGCTTTCTAGTTGTTCTCGCTTTCCCTAAAGAATTTGCCCACTATTTCTTAGGCTTGTTACGTCGGATTTCCGTAATGTTTTGAGGGTTGCAAATTTTATTAATGTGAGTTGATTAATTAGATGTGAGGGATTAATGAATGCACAATACCGCTTTTGATATCCCCAAGTCTTAGACTAAGCCGCGAGGGGTAGAGCATACATAGTATAGGCAAATGTTTGTTTCGATTTAGTGATAGCAAGTAACAATTGTACTAATCTATATAGCTCTTTAAGGACGAATTGTGTGCTTGTGATTTATTCTAAGTAGCACATCAGCGTTGCATATAAGGAAACTATAGTCAAGGATCTTTTTCAGGACAAAGCCTTACTTGGGAAGTCAAGAATGGGTTAGATCTACAAATATAAACACTTTAGATTTTAAAGTAACCTTTGAAATATAATCTAGCTAGATAAAACTAATCTAAAAATTAATTGAAAGGAGAGAAAAAACCAATCACATCACAGGACGATACAGACTTCCCCCAAATAGGAGAAGAGGGGTGTGGGAGCCGTTATCCCACTTGCTCTTTTATTATTTGTTACAATGAAACTTTTTGAAAAATAAGACACATTTTGACCCTTGAGAATGGGTCAAAAGGGCTTAAAACTGTCGTTGGGAAGAAGAGGAATGAAGAAGGGGGAGGTAGGATTGAGTATGGGTGCTCTGAATGGATTGATATTAAAAAATTTGGCAGCATCTCTCTCTTTTTCCATAGATCTGCTAAAAACCAGCAAGCTTAAGATGCCAAATTAGTGGGTTAGAGGCAAAAATACACTAAGAATTTACAACTTTTAACACTTGGAAAAAATATTGCAAAATTTAACCTTGAAGTGCTTGTTATCACGAATCTTGTAGTTGCTCCATGGGGGATCCTATCTAGGATGGTAGATGAAAGGCAACTAAAGTCGGGACCTACGATATCCAAGGCCTCTGAAAGAACTCAGATGTCACACCAGTCAAGGATATCGACACTTCAGATTCAGTGCAAATACTAAGCCCAGGGGGCGTCCCTATGACCAAGGTAGCCCTAAATGAGGAGAATGAGTAGATGATCCAGGGAATCTTGGTGGTATCTTTTAGTGGGATAGTTAATTAGAGTTTAAAACAATTACTAAGAGATTTTGAGCATCCAGGTGAAAAGCCCCAATTCTACTTTAGGGTTTTAAGCAGAAAAATGAGATCTAGGAAAAAATGGTGAAATTAAACGAAATTGGATCCTCAGATGGATTGCTGGATGTAAGAATAAACAAATGAAATTGAAACCAACAAAACCCAGTTTGTAGTTTTAGAAATACCCACTCCTCCCAAGGAGGGCATCTTCCCCAAAGAAGCAGACTAGTGCTTAAGATGGGCAAATGGAGTCCAATTATGATGAAAATTAAGACTTAGGGGTTTTATATTAAATCCAAAGTGGGTTTTGAATTTTATATCCCGCCGCAAAATAGAACCTATAGATCTAAGAAATGAGGGTTTTAAATGAGGGTTTGATGAAAGGAAAATGCAGCCCCAATTAGATACTGAGATAAATGATAGATCTTACCTGGAAAAAACATACCTGATGTTTCTGAGTATGAATGCCAAGGTAATGAAGATTATTTCTGCATAGAGCAAGTGAATAAATGGTGAAAATCCAACTTAGTTGAAAACGCCCAAGGAAGCCCAATGCGCCCTCTCTCCTGCCAAGCCAAATAAATAGCAATGAGAATGACCAGAGAAATGACAAATGCTGACGGGAAATAAACAAATAAGAGCATAATAAATCATAAGATAGAAATACTCCCTGTATCCGTCAACCCGGAAAGCAGAGCAAGTTGGACGTCTCCCTCAGGTGCACCCCTCTCCAAATTGTCTTCCCTGTCAAACAAATGGATCTATAAAAAGTGTCACAGATTCACCAATGATCTCCAATGCAAGTGAGAAATAATGTCAATCAATCACCCGCAAAAGACAAGAGATCCCAGAAAGATTTTCTCTATAATTCTTCAAAAGCCAATGGTGCCAAATTTCTCGATGGGATACAATGGGGGGGAGCCTCATCTTTATATAGCTTTTGAGAGACGCAAAATCTAACTTACTTTTACATTCGACGGTTGAGATTATAACATCATCAATGGTGGAGATCAATTTTACATGGATCAACTTGACTAGATCAAGGGGGCGCACTTTTTGCCCAATGACACCTTGTCTAAGTAAAAAATAAGATATAACATAAGATGTGATCATGTTAATACATAAAAAGGGGGTCACTAGGGGCTTTATTCACCCTAGGCCCCATTACAATCTCATAACATATGATATAACAGTGTAATACATCAACTAGCCAAGTTAAGGGTCGCCACTTGGGGGACGTCTGTTGAGTATAGGTTGTCATTGATGACACCCATTAATGACAAAGTATGTTAAGGGGACAACAAAGGAGTGACTACGAGACAAAGGTAAGATAAAGGTTGATAGATTGGCAAGAAGGACCAAATGACCCATTTTGTGGTCATTTGTGAATTAGTAGGGCTCATGGAATCCTTGAAGATGGTAATAATGTCCTAGAAGGTTTTTACACTTACATTCATGGTGGTATGACAACACACTTGTTTGAAGTCCATAAAAAGGCATTTTAATCAATGATTAAGTAACATCTTGAAGGAGATTTTAACAGTCTTATGGCAGCCTGTTAATATATATTTGACACTAAATAAACAAGCCTAAGTACTGATGTCAGCCCAAAATAAAACAGAATAATAAATCACTTTTTGACAGGTCGGCTCCATCTCTATTTTGATAGGTAGGTTCAGTGAAAAAATCATGGAAAATTCAGAATATATAACCAACAAATGATCTCATTTATAAAAGAAAAATTCGGTGCTGTAAAAGAGCTCTGAAATTTTGGGATGACATGACATTGCAGCAGACGCAGGCACAGTAAAGTGTGGACTGATATTTAACAAAAGTACAAGTCTGATTTAACTCTGAATTTCGGGTACAGTGGACTGAGGCAGCCACAAGAGTATTTTACCGTGCAAATTTTTTTATGTGAAGACTGATTTCGGTGGGGGCATCCAAAGATACATTAGCAGCCCATGTTTTGAAATACAATAAGATTACAAAGATTATATCTAGTGTCTCTTGTGCAATGTGTTGGTGATTATGTGTTTAACTTGATGAATGATTAATGATATAGGTTATTGATGAATATGATAATGTAGTAAATGTCTGAATGAAGATATGAGATTTTGATTGAAGTTGAAATTTGGATTAAGTATAAGCTCACTGTTCACCCCCCCTCTCAGTGAGCCATTGTGTCTAACAATGTCCTCATGTAATACCTTCTTGGCCTTGCCCTACTCTTTGTATTGATTTGGTCATTTTTTTAGGGACATAGCTTGCTAGTCTTGGCATCATTTCCACTGTCTCCATCCATCCGTTGTCTTCCCATGCTGATTGATATCCTTGACTTGTGATTTGACTAATAACATCTGGGACTTCCCCCATCTTCACCTCTATCTTGGAATAGGTATCCATGTATAAACTGTGTTGGTTTATATGATGTTTATCACAGGGGATGTCTACTTCTAGGTCTTGAACACAAGTAGTCCTACCAAAGAAAGTGTCTTTAGATACTAAGGCATCAGAGCTTAAAGTTATTCTAAATGGACACCCTGCAAGCAAATTAAAGTGTCCTTAGACACTACTGGAAATGGAAAAATAAAACTAGTTAGTGGCCAAGAGATGAGCACTCATCCATTGTATAGTGTAAGGCTCATGTATCCTCACAGGGTATCAGGGAGGCAAGCCCTAGAAGGATGAGCCTTAGTCATTTTCTGGAATCCTAGAAGGCTTTCCAGGGAACTTGCTATTGGAGGTTGGCAAGTGATCAATGAAAAATAAAGTTGATGGCTAGAGGATGAGCACTCATTGCTTGTATAATGTACGACTCATTTTCCCCCACAGGGAAACAGGGAGAGACTGGCCCAAGAAGGTCATGTCTTTGTCATTATTTGGAGGCCCAAAAGGCTACCAAGGCACCTTCCTTTAGAGGTCAATTAGTGAAATAAATGTTGAGCAAATTAATTCTTAAAAAGGTTGCTTGTCTAGAGCCTAGTGGAGCCATCTCATCATTCCAACCATTTGCGAGACACCGCCATGCCCTATTGTTCACATAGTCCAACTTATGTGTTGTGTGGATCCCCTTGTCCTTTAGCCTAGATGCTTACAGTGTTGAGTTATCAAGTCATCCCTTGGCCTTACCTATTGTTTATGATCTCTTCACCCTTGATTAGCAAAAGGGATAAATCTATAAATGAGTATACACTGGAGGTTTTTGGTTTTGAAGCAACTAATCATTTTGATTTGGATTATTATATATGTATTGTGCTTATACTTGCCAACAAAATCTAAGCATACTTGAGTGTCACTGCTAGCATAGATAATTGAGCATGCATGCCCATTAGTACTTTGCAACATCATAGTTTAGCACTTGGGTCATCCTTTGATTAGTGTTGACTTAGTCAACCTAGTGTTGGCCAGGCCATGAGCAGGATCTGGGATGAGTTATAGACTGATGGTTATAGATGATGACTATTTATGGTCTAGAGGTGTCCATTAGACACATTCATGTTTCAGATGGTGATTTGTTGAGATGGATTGTACTATTTCTATGATTATCAACATTTACAGGCTTTATTATTATTATTGTTTTGACATTGGATAGGGCCTCTGATGTACATTTCTGATGGACTTATGGTGTATGAGTACTCATTTCTAGTTGATTAGGGCATTTCTGAGTCTTTTAGTGCAGCTGGTTTTCAGTTTCAGGCAGGCACAAGATAGATATGGGTATTTTGTAACAAATATGCCGTGGGGAAAATGAAAATAAAACAGTTTGCAGTTACAGAGGAGATATCTTGGAATGCTGGAGTGGATTTGTGGGGTGCAGCTAATCGTTTGTACCATATACCTGGGGTTCCAGGTACATCTGTGCAGTTACTTTTTTGCGTAGACTCCTCTTTGGTGAGATATTGGTTGTTTTATGTTCCCAAGGAAACATTTTAATAATTAAAAATGGCTAATGAGGAAATTGATTTGGGTAATTGAGGCAAAGGATTGGCATGGAATTGGTTTGAGGCATAGTCTTTGGGTCATATTCATCATCCGACATCAGCTTCACTTCATTCGAGGCCCACACGCCCTTGGTTTATGCATTTTGAGGGTATTCTGATGTATTTTGAGGGAGACCCCCTAGTGATTTGTATCACTCCTTTATATTATTTGCCACCACACATTGTTATTGTGCCATGGGGCCATGCTAGTGAAGGATAACATAACCACCTAGCCTCACCATGTGCTACTTTGTGGTCATTACTCATATTTTATGTGGTGCGCCCCTCATCGGGCATTTTTAGTGATGCACCCCCTTATATTTTTGAGTTGATCTGTGTGAGATGTATCTGTCTAATATTAGCCGTAGATTAGGATGATTTTATCTTATGATCTTGACCCTTGATCTTTTTGGATCTAGGTACTATGTACTTGAGAGATCTATATATTGGGATGCTCTCTTATTTGTAAAGGGACTTTTGACCCTCAAACTCTTGGATTAATAAAATATTTTGCAGGAACTCTTGGAAGCTTTGTCAAATGTCTTGTATGGAGATTGGAAAGTCTTGTTTTCTCTAGCATTCTTGTGGACCTATGCATTTCTAATATTTTTGCAGGTTGCCATCCATTTAGTGAAGGAAGCGTTTGGGTAGGGGTGCTATTGTGACTGAGCTCCATACCGTCCTCTCAAATTGCCATTGGTTCAGGGAATATCTTTATTGTGTCTTACGGCCATCTTGATGTTCTTTGATTCATCTTTCATCGTCATTTCATCCATTCTTCAGTAAATGGATTCTCATAGCAGATCTCTTTTGCAGGAGGAGGGAGCACTTGGCATTTGAGAGAAGGTAGTGATTTCACTTGGAGAGGCATAGAAAACACTCGTAATTGATCAGAAAGACAAGATCATCGTCATACAAGGTTAGTAGCAAGTATTTCCAGGTATGTCTCCATATATTTTATTTTTCTGGGCTTTGATTTGATTGTCACAACCAAACCCTCTTTTCTTAAAACCCTAGTTTTGTAGATTTGATAGATCCGGTGACTTTCTGATGACGACCATTAAAACCCACTTGGAGATCATTGAATAAACCCTAGATATCAAGTTTCATAAAAATCAGACTCCATTTGGCCCGAGATCTGGCACTAGTCACTCTAGGTGGTGGTGCCCTTCTTGGGTGGGTGGCCATTTCTTCAGATCTGTCAGATGGGTATGCTTGGAACTGACTCAGAATCATAGATCTAATCTTCAAGCACCTTGATTTAGTCATCTCATGCCCTGATCTGCTCTTTTGGGTCCACTTTGTCCACTTATGCAAAAACCCTAGGTGGGTCCCTTTAGGGTTTCATTTCATTTGGCTAGATCTCCTAGATCTACTTCCTTAACTTAGTTGTGGTACAATCTCATTCAAGTTGGGTTATTTCCTATCTTTACTAAGCCTCCCCAAATTGGCCCTAATCTTCATACCACTCTAATTCGATAGATCTAGTCTTATCCACTCATTATCTCTCCTCTCTTATACATTGTCAAACCCTAGGAGTGTCTTGAGTAGGTGCGCTAACCTCTTAGGCTAGTAGGGTCTTCCCCTTGGTCATTCTTCGGATTGATCTAAAGTGACAAGAACTCGTCCGGTGTGACAACTACTCTTTACCCGTAGTGGACGAGGCCCTTGCGGTGTAACCTGTTAGCTACCTCACCTCTATCGTCCCGGATGGGATACCTTTAGTGGGTAGCTACACTTTGTGTTATAACAGTAACCACAAAACTTCTGAGCACTAACAATAAACAATTGACTTGTTTAATACTCTGGCGGCTCACTGGAAATCCCCTAAGTGCAACTTAGTGGATAACAAGGGCAAGAGTTAGAACGTAAAGGGATGGTTCAAGAGGCATCTGATTGCTTAGATCTTTGACTTTTTCGCCCAAAATATCTCCAACCTGCTAGCTACTGTAAAAAACCAGCGAGCTATAAAGTATTAGAAATGCCCAAACAACACTTTGAAAGTGCTTTTGGACAACAAAAAATTAGGGGAAAAAGACTATGCTAGAAACCGGATCTAAGGCAAAACAATTAACTAAGAAGATTGGGATTGTAAGACTCAATCTCTTAGGATCTTGGACAACCTTTAAAGGGCTGCCAATAAAGCTCTTTGATGCTAGATTTTAACTTTTAAACTTAATGCAAACTACTTTAAACTAGCAAGCTAAAAATATCCTTGAAATGCTTGCAAAGAAAAGTAGGTTTGATGCTAGATCTTGATGAAAGAGAGATCAACTTTATGAATATTTTAGATCTAAGCAACAAAAACACTTCTATAAATTAGATCTAAGGAAGATATTGATCTTAAGCATGTAGATCGAAAATATAAAAGCAAGTAACAAAGTAACCGAATGAGAAGTATAATTTTAAGTGAAGAAGATATGAAGAAAAACCCCCTTTGGAAATGGGCATTTGTAGTTCTGTTGATGGCTTCAAGATGGATTATGTTTCCACAAAGGGTTGGAGAGCAAGAGAAACAAGCAAGATCTCTTGCAAAATCCAACAAGGAACTTGTAAAAGCCTTCACACTTGGACAACACTTGTCAAATCATATAGTAAAAGTTTAATGTTGAAGACAAAGAGAGCGTACTTATAAACACATAAGCATACAAATCTTAAATCTTAAACATAGATTTTCCTAATGAACAATGAAGCAACACTATCCACTTCTGTCTGTTAGTACTAATCTTTCTTTAGGTCATCGACAAGAAAAGCAACAAATGCAAAGAACAACTCTTACGGTTACCTCATTGCACACATGAAACAATACTAATCCAGTTGGAAAGAAGACACCACATTGACCTCCAAAGCCTTATTTCATTAGCAAAATATTCAGAAGATGATTACAAAGAGAGCAAAGGTTTCATTCTTCGTGTCAAAAGAAGGAGAAATGCCTCGCTTAAATAGCCAAGAGAGCCTAGGGAGGCACTACCTACACACTGAGAGAAGATTGTAGTTTGTAGGAATGAGTACAAGTTTAAGTGGAGTGATCTCCATAGAGCAGGCGCCACCTCCCATGAGGTAGGTGACCTCATTCTACCCACTCGCCATGTCACACAAATGTCGATACAAACTGCAATTCGCCAAGCCCGTGAGGTTAGCGTCACCTCCTACTTCATGATTCGCCACTCATGAAATTTAACCAAAGTTTTTAACACCTCTCATTATTTGGAATGAAGTCGCTAATTGATGAGGGACCTACCATGTTACATCACTTTGACTTGCCATGTTACATTACTCACCATGCGAATTCAAGAGGGGCGAATTATTCATGTGAATGTGGTTTAACTTCATGTAGTGGGGTCTCAAATCAAGTTTAAACTTATACTCTTATCCATGGTCCAAGCCACTTTTCACTATTTCATATGAAGCCACTTTACTTTTGAATTTTAACACATGTTTTAACATGCCCCCACTCACTTAAAAAAACCATTTTGTTGCATCCTTAGCATTTATTGACCATTTTGATACACCTTTATAGAAATAATGCCTTGCGGGGTGTGGTAATTGTCTGAATCATAGGAAAAGTGGCCTCTAGGGTAAAGAGGATGCTTTGAGTGTGATAATGAGCATCCCCATGCCAAAAATGGACTCCGAACCCATCTTATATTATTTTGAAGTTTTTCAATTAAACCATTAAAAAATGGCCTAATTTTGCGGGAAAAAATAATTTTCTCGGAATTGAACAAAAACCTAGGGGTGACCTAACACATGTGCGTACGATTCAATTCGAATGCTTAGCATATTTATAAACATTGACACAAAAGCTCTTGTTATCACACATATAGTAGTCGGGCTACCATATTCTATTTTTCAGATTCCAGTACACTTTTCAGCCAGTTCCCTTGCACATGAGATGTTGAGATGAGCATCTATGATGGATCGTTATTTGATGATGGACTATAGTACTCTCCCATGCCATGACTGAGTCTCAAGACACTCAGATTTGAGGACTAATGTAGCCATTTAGCCAGTTGCAGAGCAGTCAGTACTGCCCAGAGTTGCACCAGTGGTTTCTCATTGGACAGATGTTGGTTCAAATTGATTATTTACATGTTTATGACTCGGCATATATTATCTTGTGTTATGGTTATTATTGCTCTTATACTTATTCTTGTGACATGTCTTAGCATCTAGTGACATGATCTGGCGGTCATATAAATATGTGGACTTGGATGAATTGATATTATGTATGTATGTCCCTACTTAGACCTAGAAGTTTTTGACCCATACTCATTGGTTTTACCCTCCTTAGGGAGAATAGAGGTAGTCATTCCCACCATACTTTGGCTTGCTAGTGTTGGTTTCATTATTCACTATCTCCACCCATCCGTTACCTTCCAATTATGTTTCCGACTCGACCTACTATTTGACTTGTGGCATGGAGGACCTTTCCCCACTAGAGCCTCTTTGTTGGACAAAGCTTCCCTGTTTATTTGTATCTCGGTTCTGAGTTGCCTAGGTTGTGTTGGCTAAACCTGAAACAAGTAGCGCTGCCATCAATACAATGTGTTTGGAAATGAAATGAGTATCGTATGAAAAATCCCATTCATGAAAAGTAGTGTTTTTGAACATACATGAATGGATGGCAAGCCTAATGAAATTGGCTTTGAATTACATTGAAATGAATATCTTAAAACATTCATCAAAAGTAGTGTTTTTAAACATACATGAATGCATGAAGCCTATATAATAAAAATCCTTGTAACAAATGCATGGACCAAGGCTATGGAAAATGAAAGGCCCAAGAATAAGCACCTCTGAAAGTAACTTATCCATTTGTGAGACACTGCCATCCCCTGTGTTATTGCTTGTCCGGCATATGCTAGAGTGAGTATCCCTTTCCCATATCCGAAGTGTCACAATGTCAAGATGGTAGTCACCCTTCATCCTAGCCTGTTGATTTTAGCCTTCACCCTTCACTAGCAAATTGATTACAACTATGAAGTGAGAATGGTCTTGAAAGTCTAATCTGAGTTATAAGTTAATTAATGAAACTCTATATTTGGTTTATAGATCGCCAGTGAAATTATTGCTACTTGTTATAATTGTTATTTGAATAATTTGTAGAGCATGTCTTAACCTTTAAACATTTGCAGCAGATGGATGTCAGCCTGGGTTATATTATTGACCATTTACAGATTATTATTTTTATCTGTCTGGGCATATTGGAAATTATTCTTGATCATGCAGAGATCTGTAGGGTGTATGGGTATGCACCTTAGGTGGATTTGGACTCCCCGAGTCCAATGAGACAGCTTGCTTTCAGTTCCGTACAGTTACAGGGATGATTTGGCTCAGTGTACCATTATGGTGCAGTTTTGCCATGTTGGATGGTCTATTTGAGTAGAGAGATGATTGGTTTGTTTCACCTAGGGCATTGTATGAGGAGGGGGTGGTCCAGCCACTTGTTTTTACCATATTACCCCCCTCCCAGAGAGCGTGGTGGGCTCATTTGGATAACGCTGGCACCCTAGGAGGCAATTTTGACCATATCACGGTTCCCGGGGCAGATTAAAAATAATAAAAATGGCTACTGAAAAATTCAATTTGGGCTACTGAGGCAAGGAAATGGCATGGGATGAGTTTTGATGATGAGTGTGATGTCTTCCACTCCTTCTCCAGCAGTTTCAGCACTTGGATGGACCCACATCCATCTCTCCGAAATGATTTATTGTTTTCTGGAGCTTTTGCAGGCTCACAATTTCCTTAGAAATGCACTATTTTGCACTTAAAAAATTATATTATTTTTATTGTGCCATGGGGACACACCAGGAGAGTTAGTTAACACTCCATGGACCCACCATGAACTTTATTTATTTTATATTGAGTGGGATCCCCTCTCCTAGGGTGATTTGGTCCATTTTTATATTATATTATTGTATTGATCCATGTACTCTATGTTGAGCTCATCTCAACCGTTGATTAGAACATTTCAATCTTTTAATTTTAGCCACCCATTTGAAAAGTGGTTATGATTTTGGTTCTCTCATTCCTATTTAAAGGAGAAAGCTTCTCATTTGTAGAGGTTCTTTGGCTTTTGGATTTGGATAATAGAAAAACTATTTTTGTGGAAATTCTTGGATCTCCTTTGCATCTAGTGTTCTTCGATGGTGATTAGAAAATCTATTGCTTCCTAGAATTTGGGTATTTGTTGTGAGATCTATATATTTTTCGGGAAACATTGTCTTGTCTACAGGAGGGCTACTTCAACTTGTGCATTTTTACAGGGGTTCCTAAACTCGCTTTGATTGACTTTGCTTGTATAAGAGGGTTTTCATTAGCATCATTGTGATCTATGATTTCATCTTGCTATTTTTTTGTAGCATTCGATTCTCTTTCTTGACGCATCAAATTTGATATGGTTGGCGTTTGTTGTGCAGGAGAGAGGGTGCATTGGCTTCCTTGGGCAAATCGTTTTACATATAAGCTTACTCAAATCTTCTCAAACTGATCGGGACGGCATAAATCATCACCATCAAGGCATCCACAAGGTTTTCTAGGTAAGATCTACAGGTTAGTGCTTCTTTTCTAGATCTCAATCCGTTGCCATCTTCATTTTCATGTAAAAACCCTAAATATAAAAAAATAAAAATATTATGGATCAAACCGCTTGATCTCGGGGCAAACCATTTCTGGGTTTTGTAGATCGGGTCAAACCCTAAGTGGGTAATCCAAAACGTTTTGCTAAGGTGACTCCTTTTGTCCCAAATTCCAAGGCACTATTCTCTAAACCTTAACGCTACCCTTCATGTTGCCTCCTACTCTTGTGATTTGATCTTTTCCTTGTGGCTCGGGTGCTTTGACACTGTCATACCTTATTTCGAGTCTACCTCGAGGTACTAGGTAGCCCCAATCTTGTTCTTACCCTCCCTGCATTGGTCATGTTTCCCAAGGCAATGGATATGGTCATCTTTTGACAGTACCTTGATCCCGGATCTAGTAATAGGCTCATAGGTCACTTGTATTTCGAACTTGGATCAAATTTCATATTTCATAAACCCCTGATCCAAGCCCTAATTCACTTTGTGACTTCATCCATAGATCTAGGGTTCATACCACCTTACACCTTATGTACTTCAACTTCATTTTGATCTGATCTGGTGTTTTGGTCTGGTCTCTCCTGTCAGGAGTAGATTTGGGTCTCCCCCATTGTTGTCTTGGGCTAAGACAACATCAAGTGAAGATAGCCTCGATTGGCGTGACAACCATCCATTTGTGAGTCGAGGCTATCTTGGCTCCACCTCTTTAGTTGCCTATCCCTCTATCGTCCATCCTGGATCCACCTCATAGAGACAACTACAAGTTTGGTGATAACAACTCTAATAATCCCTTACAATCTAACCACCAAGACAACTACCCCAACTTTGGATGTGTGAGTGAAAAACTAAGAAATTATTACTCGTTTGTTCAACAACCAATAATTACCAAGGGAGAAAACACTCTGGGTTAGTTGGCTTGATGTCTAAGTCTAGGAAGCCGAGTCTTTTATAAAATTGACCATGCTAGCACATTTTTTACAAATTCACCAAGGGGGTATGAACATGTGTTACAAATTAAAAAAAAATTTCCAGAAAAAGCCTAGCGGACTTCTGGACTTAGAAGAATGAACAAGTATACTTGTTCTACTTTTCTTGACTCACTTGAAAAAATCCACCGAGTACAACTTAGGTGGTAACAACTAGCAAAATGGCCAAGTCTATGAATGAGTATACACTTGAGGCTTTTGTTTATAGTAACTGATTGCTTTGATTTGGATCTATTATTGATATATGGCTCTTATAATTGCCAGTAAAAGTCACTTGTACTTTAGTCTTGCTGCTAACATAAATAATGAATCATGCTTTATCTGTTTTGTATCAGAGATTTTCATTTGGTCTATAATGGATGATATTGATTATTTATGGCCTAATAGTGTCCATTATATGTATTCATGCTTAAGATGGTGGTTTATGATGATGGATCGCATTATTTTTATTGTTATCAACATTTACAGGCTTTATTATTATTATTTTTCTGGCATGGATGAGCGTTTTGATGTATCTTTTGATGGACATATGGTGTATGAGTACTCATTCTTAGTGGATTTGGACGTTTTGAGTAGTTTCATGCACTTGTACTTGATATATGGATTATTTCATCATCTAGCAACAATTTTGCCTCAGTATCTTGTTTTTAAAATGTTTTTCAGTGGCTATTTGGTTTTCCCAAGGTGCTACAGGGGCACATAATGTGTAGTCAGTCGATATTACCATATTGCTATGGCACTAGTTTCATTTTTGCATTCACAAGGATTGCTCAAATCAAGGAACAACTTGAAGCAGTCGAAGAGCATGTAGAAGAAGGAGATATTGTTATGACCACCTTGAATGGTCTCCCTAGATCATGGGATTCATTCATTCAAGGAATATGTGCCAGAAGAAGGTTGATCAGTTTCAACAGACTCTGGGAAGAACGTACACAAGAAGAAGCTCGACTCATAACAAGAGAAAAGAAGATGGGAGCAACTGAAGATCATGCTCTCACAGTTCACACGAGAAGGTATCATCGAAAGAAGGATGATCACCATGACAACAAAAGGAAGGACATTTATCACAAAAGGCAAAAGAAATTCAGAAGAGATCCTTCTGACATTCGATGCTACACTTGTGATGATAAGGGACATTACTGCAGAGATTGTTCCAAAAATAGAGGCTCCTTCAACAAGAAGTCAAATAAGAAGAGACATCATTCTCACGCCGTTGAAGTTGATGAACCAACAATAAAGAGACTCAAAGCAGAAGCTGATTCTTCAAGTGATCTCAACTCTCACGGGCACTATCTCACATGGAAGTAATGATTGGTTTGTAGATCGTGGGGCATCCAAACATATGACGGGATATAAAGAATCATTCGTCAATTTGTCTGAGCATGAGTCACCTCACAAGGTGAAACTTGGGGATGATTATCAATACCCCATAAAAGGAAGTGGAGAAGCTTCCTACAAGCTAGACTCTGGAAAATCTTTGAAGATGAAAGATGTGCTATATGCTCCAGGATTGAAGAAGAATCTTCTCTCCATCTTAGCACTGGATGCAAAGGAAATAAGAGTTGCATTTCTTGATGGCCAAACCCTAATGTGGCCAAAAGGAAAGTCAATAGATGATGCAACAGTGGTTGGAGAACAAGAGGGAGACTTGTACAAGTTGAAGGGACAACTTGATCAAGCCTTGGTTCATGACTCCATAGAACCAAGTGAACTATGGAACAGAAGGCTTGCACATGTGCACTATAGAGCACTACCAATTGTAAGCAAAGCAGTTTCAGGACTTCCAGAAATCCAGACAAAACATGAAGCTGTTTGGAAGGGATGTGCACAAGGGAAGAACGTAAAGAAGACATTTCCAAGTAGTGAGAGCAAAACAAAAGAAATACTGGATATAATCCACTCAGATGTCTGCGGGCCCATGTCATCCAACTCACTAAGCCGATATGTATACTATGTTTCCTTTATAGATGATTTCTCATGTAAGACTTGGATATATTTCTTAAAAAGAAAAATGAAGTTTTCAAAAAGTTCAAGGAATTCAAAGCCTTGGTCGAAAATCACACTGAAGGAAGATCAAGACTCTACAGTCAGATAATGGTGGAGAATTCACCTCGAAAGAATTCAAGGAACTCTGTAGAGAATCCGAGATTAAGAGGGAGTTGAGCACTTCATACAATCCTCAATAGAATGGTGTTACAGAACGAAAGAACAGAACAATAATGGAAGCAACAAAAGCAATGCTACATGACCAGGATCTTCTGATACATTTATGGGAAGAAACAACAAGGACAACTGTGTATGTATAGAACCTTACTCCGCATCAAGTACTCGACAACAAGACTCTTGAAGAGGCTTTCTCAGGAGAGAAACTAGAAGTCAACCATCTCAGACTATTTGGCTGCCCAGTGTACATACACATTCCAAAGGAAAAGAGGACCAAGCTTGATCCTTCAGGTAGGAAGGGGATATTTGTAGGATACAATGACACTTCAAAGGCCTATCGAATATACTTCCCAGGATTCAAGAAGATTGACATTAGCAGAGACGTAACATTCGACGAAGACTCAACATACTCCAGATCTAGAAAACTGCCTATTGAAAAAGACAAAGAACCTGAAGCAACAAGAGTCCAAGACATCGCAATAAAAGAAACAATTCCAGAAGACCATGAAGATCATGACATGGCAGAACCACAAGCGCCTGTAGAACCACTTCACAAGAAGAACTCCTATAAGAACTCCTTGGGCACAGGAGCTATTACAAGATGCAGAAAGGTATGGCGCTCCAGATGGGATGCATAGAGAAAGGAAAAGATTGTTATCACATATATAGTAGCCGGGCTACCATATTCTATTTTTCAGATACAACACATTTTTCAGCCATATCTCTTACATATAAGATGTTGAGATGAGCAGTTTTGACGGATCATTATTTTATTTGTGGACTATTGTACTCTCCCATGTCAGGATTGAGTCTTAGGACACTCAAATTTGAGGATTGATGTAGCGATTTAGTCATTACAGAGCAGTTATTGATGCCCAGTTTTATATCAGCACTTTCTCATTGGACAAATGATGTTTCAAATGGATTATATGCATGATTATGACTCAGCTTGTATTATGTTGTGTTATGGTTATCATTGCTCTTATATTCATCTTTGTGACATGTATTAACATGTAGTGTCATGATCTGGCAGTCATAATTATTTGGACTTGGATGTATTTGTATTATGTATGGATGTCCCTACTTAGACTTGGAAGTTCCTGATCTATACTCATTGGTTTTACCCTCCTTAGGGAGAATAGAGGTAGTCATTCCCACCATTGTTTTGGCTTTCTAGTGTTGGCTTCATCTTTCACTGTCTCGACCCATCCATTACCTTCCAATTTTTTTTTTAACCCGACTTACTACTTGACTTGTGGCATGGAGGACCTTTCCCCGCTAGAACCTTTGTTGGACAAACCTCCCTATTTATATTGTGTCTCGGCTCTGAGTTGGTGACAGAACTTGCCTTTGGTGAGTTGGATTGTATGCCTAAATCATTCTGGTCGGTTGTCCCGATGTTTGGCACTGTGCATAACTCCCCTTGGTCACTTGAGATGTTGTTGGCTAAAACTGAAAGCTCATGTACTACTTATATTGGAAATGTTTATATGCGTCCATGGAAAATGAAAATGCTAAAACTGTGTTTCTTAACATATGTGAAAAAGGGAAAGAGCAATGAAATGCTAAAATACTCCTTGAAGGGTATAAAAGGTCCAAAAAGCAATGGTTAAATATATGCTATATCCAAATATTGCTGACCTTATAAATTTGAATATGTCCTGGATGAAAGCTGTAGTTAGCTGTGCTTTTAAGCACTGGTGAAGTCCCCAAAAGGACATATAGGCCGAAAAGGCCATGGAAGTAAAATTGATGATCCTAATAAAACTGGATCAAACTTAATGTAGACATGATGCCTAAGTTGAATAAGCACTCTCTGAACAACTCAACCATTTGTGAGACACTGCCATTACTTGTGTTGTTCTTTGTCCGACATGTGGTTATAGTGAGTTTTTCCTTTCCATATCCAAAGTGTCATGATGTTAAGTAGGAAGCCATCCTTTGCCCTAGCCTTGTCAATTTCAGCCTTCACCTTTCACTAGAAAATTGACTACAACTATGAAGTGAGTATAGTCCTGAAAGTCTGGTTTGAGTAATAATAAATAAAACCCTATATATGTATTTGGTTGATGTACCGCCAGTGAAATGACTGCTACTTGTTGAGATTGTTGCTTAAATGATTTGTAGAGCATGTCTTAGCCTTATAACACTTGCAACAGATGGATGATAGTTTGAGTTATATTATTGGTATCTGGTCATTTACAGATGGTTATATTGTCTATTGGATATGGTTGATGATCAAGTAGAGACCTGAGAGGGGTATGAGTATACACCCTAGATGGATTTGGACTCTCTGAGTCTAATGGGATAGTTTGTTTTCAGTTTCGGGCACTTGTAGAGATGGTTAGGCTCATTTTACTCTTTGGATGCAGTTTTGCTTCACAGGATGATGTATCTGAGCAGGGAGATGTTTTTATTGGATCTCCTAGGGCGTTGTATGGGGCATAGGGGGTGCAGCAACTTGATTGTACCATTGTATCCCTATCCCAGAGAGCCTGGTGGGTTTAGTTTGACAACACAGGCACCCTAGGAGGCTGTTTTGGCAGGTTCATGTTTCTCGAGGCAGATTAAAAAATGATTAAATGGTTATTGAAGAAATCGATTTGGGCTACTGAGGCAAGGAAATGACATGGGATGAGTCATGATGATGAGAGTGATGTCCTCTGCACCTTTTCCAGCAGTTGCAACACCTGATTGGGCCCACACCTATTTTTTGGGCATTTTTATATTATTTTCTGGAGCTTTTGGGAGGCTCATGATTTCCTCAAGGAAGCACAAAGTCAAAAAATTAAAATTATTATATTATTTTATTGTGCCATGGGGCACCCAAAGAGAGTTAGTTAACACTCCATGGACCCACCATGTGCTTCATTTATTTCTTGTTGAGTGGGGTACCCTCTTTATGGGTGATTTAGTCCACTTTGGTACTTTATGGTTATATTGATCCATGTATTGTATGTTGAGCTCATCTCAACCATTGATTAGAACATTTTATCTTTTAATCTTATCCACTCGTTTTGAAAGTGGTTAAGATTTTGGTTCTCTCGTTCCTATTTAAAGGAGAGAGCTTCTCATTTGTAGGGGGTCTTTGACTCTTGGATCTGATTAATAGAACGATTTTTTTGTGGATATTTTCTGGATCTGCTTTGCATCTAGTGTTCTTCGGTGGTGATTGGAAAATCTTTTGCTTCCTAGCATTCGGAATATTTTGTGAGATCTATATCTTTTTTTGGGATCTTTGTCTTGTCTACAGGAGGGCGTTTTCAGCAGGAGCGTTTTTGCAGGGGGACCTCAACTCGCTCGGATTGTCTTCGTTTTGTGACAGGGGGTTTTCGTTAGTTTCATTGTGATCTATGATTGCATCTTGTTACTTTTCTGTAGATCTTGCTTTTCTTTCATGATACGACAAATTTGATATTTTTGATGTTTGCTTGCGCAGGAGAGAGGGCGCATTGGTCACTTGGAGCACAACGTTGGTCCTAGAACTCACTCATATCTTCCAAAAATGATTAGGATGGCAGGGATCATCATCAACAAGGCATCTACAAGCATTTCCAGGTAAGATCTAACAGGTAAGTCTCTTCTCTTTCAGATCTCAATCCATTGTACCTACTTTTCTTCAATTTTTCTGAAAACTCCTAAATAATAAAAATCCCCAAAAAATATTTAATCGGGGAACTGCTTGATCTTTAAGCAAACCATTTCTGGGTTTTGTAGATTGGGCCTCCCCCTCACTGAATCATCCTCAACGTTGCCTTAATTCTGACTTGTCTGCCCTAGATCTGACTTTTTGACTGCTCAAACCTAACACCCCACTGAAAATTTGACTTTTTACAGAGTTGAATTTTTTCCGGAAAATAATTACATGGGTGTGTAGATCAGGTCTTCCTCTTTCCAGAACACCCCAACGCTGAACTAGTTCCTGCCAGGTTGCCCTAGATCTGAAAAACTGACTTTCAGCCTCCTAGCCTCCTTCATCAGATTTTGACTTTTCCAGATCTGATTTTTTTCCTGAAATTTTCTGACTTGGGTTTGTAGATCAGGCCATCTTGATCTCATTTCCACTCCAACCCTGAGTTGATAGTCTCCTGGTGGCTCTAGATCTGCAGATGTGCCTCTCCAAACCCTAGCGCTAGCCCTCCTGCTGATTTTCCTATAACCTAAATCTTCCGGGCCAAATCCTTTTCTGGGTCCATAGATCAAGGCATATCTCAGGTGGGATCACTTTAACGCTGTGCAAATACTGACTCCATTACCTAAGGCTGAACAGGCACTGATCTCTACGCATAGCACTAGCCCTATCTTGAGCTCTTTCCCCCGAAAGTTGACCATTCCTTGACAACTCAGGTAACCTGATACTTTCATATCTTTCACTGAGTTTATCTCCTTGGTACTAGATAGTCCCAACTCTGTCCTTGCTTACCCTGTCTCAGTTACGTTTCCCAAGACAATGGTCATCTTCATCAGTTGCTAGTACCTAAACCCCAGAGCTAGGGTTTCCATCTACCTTACACCTTACGTACCTCCGATCCACATTTGATCTGTTCTAGTGTCTAGGTTTGATCTCTCCTGTCGGGAGTAGATCCGGGTCTCCCCCGTTGTTGTCTTGGACTTAGATAACATAAAGCGAAGACTACCTTGATTGACGTGACAACCATCCATTTGGGAGTCTAGCCAGTCTTGGTTCCATCTCCTTAGTTGCTTGCCCCTCTACCATCCATCCTGGATCCACCTCACACAGGAAACTACAAGGTTGTTGATAACAAAGACCTAAACCATACAACAACTATGTGGCCCTGCTCTGTGACATCATTGACAAAGAACCTTCCAACTACGAAGAGGCTGCAAAAAAGAAAGAATGGAAGGATGCCATGATCGAGGAGTACCAGTCGATTATGAAGAATGATGTCTGGTAGATAGTTTCGAGACTGAAAGGGAAGTCTGTCGTGACTTCGAAGTGGATCTATAAGATCAAGAATGCATCAGATGGTAGCATTGAAAAACACAAGGCAAGGTTTGTGGCGCGTGGCTTTTCCCAGAAGGAAGGCATAGACTACGAGGAGACATTTGCACCTGTAGCGAGATGCACTTCCACCATATCTATACTTGCATTGGTTGGAGTAATGAAATGGAAGGTACACCAAATGGAAGTCAACACAACATTCTTGAATGTTGTAGTTTAAGAGGAAGTGTACGTGGATCATCCACTGGGATTTGAGACACATGACAGGCAAACACATTTGTGCAAATTGAAGAGAACCTTGTACGGGTTAAAACAGGCATCCAGGACCTGGTATGGCAGGATGGACAACTTTCTGATGAGTTTAGGCTTTACTAAGAGTAAAGCGAATTCCAACTTTACTTCAAGGTTGAAGGAGGAAGACCGGTGATGCTTCTGCTATGTGTTGATGGCCTATTTCGTACAAGAGAGGACGAACTCATTGTAGATGCAAAGAGGAAGCTTGCTGCTGAGTTCGAGATGAAAGACCGATGAATGATGCACTATTTCTTAGGCATGGAGGTGTGCCAGAGTACGGGTGGGATCTTCCTTGGTCAATGAAAGTATGCAGTGGAGATTCTGAAGAGATTTGGAATGCTGGATTGCAAGTCGATAACCACACCTATGGCATCGAACTTAAAGCTACTATGTGATGCTTCATCAGAGACAATTGATGCCATGATCTATTGTTAGATGATTAGTTCATTGATGTATCTGGCGAATATGAGACCAGACATATGCTTTGCTGTGAACACCCTGAGCCAGTTCCTGACAGATCTGAGACATGTTCACCTAGTAGCTCCAAAGCATGTATTGAGGTACTTGAAGGATACAATTGATTAAGGGCTCAAGTACGATGCGAATCAGAAGATTAACATGCACGGTTTTGTTGATTTGGATTGGGCAGGCAATGCCACTGATAGGAAGAAAATTGCAGGATGTTGCTTCAGTTTGGGATCTAGTATGATATCCTGGTTTAGCAGGAAGTAGTCATGTGTGGCACTGAGTACAACCGAAGAAGAATATGTTGTAGCTTGTTCGGTTAGTTGTGAGGCAGTAGGGCTTCGAAAGCTGCTGTTTTATTTGTTTGATCTTGAGTTAGAGGCGGCTTATATCTTTTGTGACACGCAGAGTTGTGTGAAGTTGTTAGAGAATTCGGTGTTCCATTGAGATCAAGTATCACTATATCCGGGATGTGGTGCAGAGAGGAGCAGTGAAGCTCCAGTACATGGCGACGAACGAGCAGATAGTAGATGTGTTGACTAAGCCGCTGGCTAGAGTGAAGTTTGAGTACTTTAGAGAGAGACTTGGTGTTATCCAGATTGAGGTCCTTCGAAAGAGGGAGTGATGAGCTCTTGCATGGTGGTAGACGCAGGTTGTCCTCAGACGTAATGTGTCCTAGCGTGCTCCCATGCTAGCGATGACAAGAAGACCAAAATACACAGATGCATTAGAACGAGATCTCACATGGGAAGGTATACAGGCTGTCCCTCGATGTAATGAGTCCTAGCGTAGTACGCAGGTTGTCCAAGGACGTAATCAGTCCTATCAGGTCGTCTTTGGATGTAATCAGTCTTGGCGTGGTCCGCAGGTTTTCCTTAGATGTAATGAGTCTTGGAAGGTCGTCTTTGGATGTAACCATTCCTGGCATGGTACACAGGTTTTCCTTAGCTGTAATGAGTCCTTGCTGTTATCCTTGGATGTAATGAGTCCTAGTGTGGTACATAGGTTGTCGTTGCATGTAATTAGTCCTTATGTGGTCCCTTGTTGGGGATGATGAGAGGTCACAAGGCACTTGGTGTGCGCTTGGGCGGTTCTCACATAGTGGTAGACGCAGGTCGTCGTTGAGACATAATGAGTCCTGGTGTGCTCCTATGTTTTAGAATGCAGGTTGATCGTGGAGAGACATAATGCACCTGGTGTGCTCCTAGACGATTCTCACATAGTGGTAGACACAGGTCGTCGTTGAGATGTAATGAGTCTTGGTGTGCTCCTTTGTTGGTAGAACGTAGGTGGTCAATTGTATGCATCTGGGCTATGCTTCGTGTGCGATGGCGAGACGATTCAGATACGACTAGATGATTAAGATATGACGAAATGAGGGTAGGAGACGCAGGTGATTACAGTGGCAATGTAATGAATGGTCATGGGATGTACTTACGCGATGGATTGTTTGAGGGTATGATGAAGACCTAGATGAGGACTAAGCCTACACCTAACATGAAACAGTGTTGGCTCTGTAGAAACTTCCTATGACGGATAGACGAAAAGATGTCACTATTCAATGATTGACAAGATGAGAACTACGACAGCAGCAACGATGATGAATCAACTATGATGATGTGACTAGATGTGTTGATGATCGTGGCGAGAGAATACCTTCCTATTTAAGAGGGAGTGTTGTGGTATTTGTAACTTCAGAAGATATTCTGATGTATATTATTACTGTATATTGTTGTACCCCCATTGGAGATGTGTTTTCCTCCTTTCGGGATGTCATTATTGTCTATGGTCATTGAGGTAAACCCTTTGTTGTAAGTCGGGGCAGTAGTTCCCAAATTGAATATAATAAAATGTATTTTTAAGCCCCCCTAGGTGCAGTTGACTCTGTTAGGGTAAGAGGTTGGCCCAGTCAAGTTATTAGGTTAGTCACTTGTTAGCAGTGTTACACGGGGACTCGCCCCTCAGGGTCGGGGGCGCACCCCCCTCGCTCCCTGTGCCCCGGGGGCTCGGGGGCTCCTGGGGAAACGTTTCCCAGCGTCCCCAAAATCAGGAAACTCTCGGAAACTCACAAAGGGGCGCGTCCCCCTGTTCTGTAGCGCGCTTCGGTGAAGGGGGGCTCCCACACGCCCCCTCCAGAAACCGAGGGGCTCCTAGATGCCCCCCACGATTTTCCCAATTTCAGTTTAAAAAAACAAAATTTTAATTTTAATTGTTGTTTAGTCTCTATTTTAGGCTTAGTCTTTAGTAATTTACCATTTCACTATTTTAGCATGCAATATCATTGATTCAAGTTTTCAATTACAATGACTGAAATTAGAAATATGAATATCAAAATTCAAATGACAAATTTGAAAATTATCATGATGAATTGTATAACGTGTTTGTATTATTAATTTGCTATATTCTGATTTACATTGCACAATGATAAACTTAGTATTTACTATTTATTATTTACTTTTAGTAGTTTACAGGAGATGAATCATTGAATTGTTATTGCTGGGATTTAATAATTTATAATATTAATTTTTCTTAAGACCTGGACGTCCCCCCGCCTCCCTCGAATTTCACTAAAATTTGAGGGTGGTCTCCACATGTCCCCAATGTGCGTTTCCCCGCTCCCGCACTCCCACGTCTCGGAAACATGGGGGAACATTGCTTGTTAGGTATAAACAGGGAGGCACCCTCCCTTATTTATACACACACTCACTCACTTAAGTTCGCATGAGGAGAGAGAGAAGAACAAGGAGGAGAGAGAGAGAGAGCTGCATAAGACTTCTTATACTTAGGTTTTCCATCTTGTGATATTGTCTTAGTGACGAACCCAGTGTTGAAAACCTCGTCGACTTCTCGTGAAAAATCGAAAAAGTCACAACTTTTGCTTCAAGCCGATTTTTCAGTGAGCAAAAGTCGCGCTTTTTTAAAAATTCAGGAAGGCTCGATTTTTCTTTAAAAATTGCGATTTTTCCTTAAAAGTTGTGAGTCGATGTGAAAAATTGCCCAGACCTTCAATCCACGGATTTTAAGAGGAAAAAAGGATTTCTTTATGTCATTTGGCAAATACCTTTGTTGGAAGAGGAGGAGAAGAAGGGCTTGAGGAGACCACCAACACCTTTGGAGGCTTTCAAACACCATTTACCATCTCAATCAAGGATTTTTGTGGAGCAAATGTTCAAGATTCCTCACAGGTATGTACATTTTATCCCATTGTTTTTCTATCTTTTCCATGGATTGTTTGAAAGATTTCTTACATTTTTCTTGCATATTTCTTTGACTATTTCTTTGCATATTTCTTTGCTATTTTTTTTTGGTATTTTTCCATTAAATTCCATGCCCAAAAATATGAAAAACAGTCACAATGTAAAAGGGGGTTTAAAAAATTAGAATGGAAAATATCATGCTTGTTTTTTTAATTCGTAGCCACCCTCTTCTTCTTATATTTCATGGCTTAAAATCTAAATTTAGAGGTCTGATTTTTTAAGCTAGAATGTTGCTATTTTTTCCAATGGAGTTTAATGTAATTTTGTTTTTGTTTTTGTGCCCTAGGGTTGCATTTGAGTTGAAGAATTTCAATTGCAAAAATACCAAAGATATTGGACCCATTTTGGCAGTATGGTGAGCCCGAGGATGGAACATATAGGCAAAATTTGAGTTGCAAATTATGTGGGCATCACATGTCGGGAGGGGTTAACAGCTTGAAGTACCATCTAGCCAAACTACTTGGCCATGATGTTGGCCTTTGTACTGCAATGACCCCATAAATCATGAGATCTGCCCATGACGCCATCCATGAAAAAATGAGAAAGAAGGATGAGATCGTTGCAAACAAAGCTAAGCTTGCAGCTTTTGGCCAAGCAAGAAGTGTAGGTGCATCTCTATCTACCACTATCGCCGAGGGTAGTGGGAGGGGCTTCACAGCTTCACCTCTTGGGAGGGCGGGGCTCTAATCCCGTTTTGTTGGACCAGGATTACAACCTTCTATCAAGTCAATTATAAAGAAACCAGAAAAGGTAGAAGCGGACAGGGTTATGGGAAGGTGTCTTTACTGAAGTCACATACCTCTCAGCATTGCTAAAAACAATCCATTTTGGCAGCTAATGTGTGATGCCATTGCAGTAGTTGGCCCAGGGTATAAAAGTGCCACCTTTGAGGAGTTGCGGGGCCCAATCCTTCAATCAGAAAAGAAGGACATCGGTGCTAGGTTGACAGAGTTCAGGCAGTCATTGGAGAGCACTGGATGCACAGTCATGTTAGATGGGTGGACAGATGGTAAGGGTAGAACCCTTATCAACTTCTTGGTACATTGTCCTAGAGGTACAATGTTTGTAAAATCAGTTGATGCATCGGCACATATAAAAGATGCAACACTTTTATGCGAGTTGATTGATGGGTTCATCCAGGATATTGGGGTGCACAATGTTGTGCAAGTTATTATAGATAATGTAGCTAATTATGTGGCTGCTGGGAGGATGCTTATGGATAGGTACCCCTGTTTGTTTTGGACTCCATGCGCAACTCATTGCATTGATTTGATGTTGGAGGACATGGGGAAAATTCTTTTTATCAAGGTGGTGATTGATCAAGCTAGGACCATCCCCAAGTTCATTTACAACCATGCTTTTGTTCTTTGTCTCATGAGGAGGCACACCAAAAACAAGGAGTTGAAGCGTCTTGCAATCACGCGTTTTGCCACCACATTTATTACTCTTCAGTCTTTGTTTCAATGTCAGTTTGAGTTGAAGCAAATGTTTGTTTGTGATGAGTGGCGTGATTGTGCTTACAACAGGAGGAGGATGGGAAAACCATTGCCAAGTTGGTGTACACTGATGCCTTCTGGGAAGGAATGGAGGAAGTGTGCTCGGTGAGTGAACCTTTAGTAAGGGTTCTGAGACTTGTTGATGGTGATAAGCCCACAATGGGCTATTTATATGAGGCCATGGATAGGGCCAAAGAGGCCATTCGAAATTTCTATGTGGGAAAGGGTACCCCAAGGCATAACAGGTACATGTTATGGGATTTGATTGATACTCGATGGACTGGGATGCTTCATCGACCCATTCATGTAGCAGGACTCTTCCTCAACCCTGCATTTGCCTACAAATGCAATTTTGATTTTGATGGTGAGGTTTTGGAGGGGCTTCTCACTTGTGTTAAGAGGATGATAGCTGATTATGACACTCGTAATGCAGTCAATCTTGAGGTAGAGGTTTATCAGGATGGTAGTGGAGTATTCATGACAGGACCGAATTCATGCCAGGTAAGTAATTAACTTATTAGAGCGTTTTAAGTTTTCAACTTTATTTGAAAGATGAATTATGATTTATTTATAATTATTTCCTATTTTAGTTTTCCAAAGTTGAATGTAATGAAATGTAATTTAGTTATCTTTATTTCTTGTTTGGTGTAGCCACTTGGTGGCGAACCTATGGTGTGAGGACACCAAATTTACAGAAATTTGCCATTAGAATCCTTCACCAAACCTGTACAGCTTCGGGATGTGAGCGGAATTGGAGTGTATTTGAAAAAATAGAGACGCAAAAGGTTAGAAACTTAGAACTTAGAATTTCAACAAAGCAATTGCATTTAAATGTTTAATGCAATTTATGAATCTGTGAACCTCTAAGATATTATAATTTATTAATTTATTACCCTCTAGACTCATAATTTTTTTTATTACCCTCTTATAGGTTGGAGTTCACACGTCTTAATGACTTGGTGTGTGTCCATTACAACCTCCGCTTGTGGATGCCATAGATACAAAAAGAACCAGATGCAAATGCCATCTCCTTAGACAATATTGATATATTGTATAAGTGGAGGGTGGAGATTGAGACTCCTATCATGGAGGAGTCACCTGCATGGCTAGAGGAGGGGCAAGTGGAGGAGGAGGAGGAGGTGGTTGGAGACACCATGAAGGGTGATGCGCTAGCATCGCCACCACCTTTTGCACCGATTGATACATCTAGTCCTCCATCCATCACTTAGTGTCCAGTATTAGATGTAGCGCCAAGGCCTTCTGTTGCTACTTCTAGTGCTAGGGGCAGGCCTGACAAAAGACTCATGATATTTTCCCGTAAAAGGGGAAGAGGGCATTGATATTAGATAGCTAGATGCTAGTTTTCCTCAGATACATTTATATTTGTGATGTCATTTTGTATTGTTAAAACTTTATACACTTTTGAGTCCTTGATTAGACAACTATGATGTTTCAGACTTTTAGTATCGACTTTGATGTATTGTTTTATGTTTGGCATGACTACATGATGATGATATATATCAGTGCTTTCTTCATATTTATGTTCCAATATGTTTTTCTGATGTTATTGTTGCTTTATATGTTTAAAATTCTAAAAAAAATGAATGTATTTTCTATTTTTTAATGTTTGTCGACTTTTGCCGATTTTTCCCGATTTTTTTGCCGATGTTGCCGAGAAGTTGTATTTGGGACCCTCGCCGACTTTTTGCCGAGGTCGACTTTTTCAACATTGGACGAAACTATTCTGAGGATGTTTGTGGGGTTTTCTCCTTTATGGTTCCCCAAGGAAAATCTTTGTGTCTTGTGTATTTTCTCTATCTTATTCATCTTGCTATGCTTGTTATTCTTTCAGATAAAGATCCTAATCAATTTGAATTAGATTAGAAAAACTAACACTTATTTTCACTCATATGTCACTTGTTTATGACTCATTGATCATCTTCTTGTGGAGTGCCCTAGTGCTTTTGGTTTGATTTGGCATTTAGATCACATGGACTATCTTTTCCCATGAAGGGCTTGGTTTGTTTACATTTGAGATTGTATTTGGAGGGTTTATTACACACTCTTTTGATGCTTTGATGGAGGTTGTTTGGTATTGGAGGAAATCTAGGTGGTCAAACCCTGGATCAAACTCTAGATCTAGGGTTTATCCACCATCTTACATGCTTATTGGACCTTTATGTTGGAGCATTTTACTTGGTGAACCTTTGGAGGCTAGTAGTTGGGATCAACTTGTCATATTCCCCCATTTGTGGGAGGCATTTCTTTCTCTCTTGACTTGAGGCCTGTACATGTGGCTTCACCCTATTTTACGCATTTGGTTATGTTAGTTGGAGTATTTTGGTTGTTTTATTCCTCCCTATGCTAGAACTAGGAGTATTCCAATTCTTAATGGAGTGCCCAATTGATTTCATCTTATTGGCACATATTTTGAGGCATGTTCACATGGTGTTCCTTGTTTGATGGGGTCATCCCCTGTGTTGTCCGCCGATTGCACACCAGCAGCAGAAATCTTCCGAAAGCTGTCTCCTTACTTGAGAAAGTGAGAGAGGTGTGACCTTGGGGGCAAGCACAGAGCTAGGTATTGTCACCTACTCCTAACTCCTCTGTTTAGGCTAACTCCTAACGAAGCCAAGGGGGGTAGTCCCTACAAAAGAGTTTCTATGGCTCTTAAGTTGTTAAAGTGTTTTTGATGGTAACGGATGTGGATGGGTGTTGTTTAGGAGTTACTGTAATTAAATGTTTTTGTTTATTATGAATTCAACACATAAGACAAAGCAATCCACGTTGCTATCACAAGGATTAAGAGATAAACAATTATTCAAGACTTTATGAAATAAGGATGCATTCACAGATAAGAATTTAAATATGCCAAAGACAAGTGATCCAGATATAACAATTACGCAAAGATTAAAAGATCAGTGCCTTTAGGGAGTCAGAGCTCTGCAATGCTTTAAGAAATAAATCCAAGTCCTGAAATAAAGCTAGTGGATGTAATGTTGTGCAAGTGGTCTTGGTATATTTCAAGTATTTTAAGTGATCTTGCTTATGGTGTCAGCGAAGGGTTTTCAAGAGCCGGGAAAATGTTCCAAGTTTAATTTGTTGAAGACATGACGGCCCGTCCAGTATCCCAGGCTGTTATCACGAAGATTCACCAGCTAGCTGAGAAGCTTAGACAGCGGGGAGTTTTGGCGCCTCTACTAAGAAGAACTTAGTAAATTTTCTACAACGCCGGTGCGTTGGTTATGGGTGTAAGTTTTATTATGTTTCTCTTATGCGAACTTAGCAAGTCCGTTCACCGTTCTGAGTATGAGCCCAACCCGAAAGTCGGTAGAGCATACTAGTAATTATGGGAATGTGAGTTGCAAATTTTATGAAGTGAATTAATTAAAACTCTCCGACAGAGAGCGCTCTTGACCTTGTCTTATGACAAAGGTTCAAGAGACTTAATTAAACTAAATGCCTAATGCAAGGGGAATGCAAACTAGCTATGCTCTCTGATAGAGAGTGCTCTTGACTTGGGTTACGACAAGTTCAAGAGACTTAGTTAATTAATTGATTAAAACTTAAGAAAAAGAAAGCTAAACTACCTAAGAGTCTCTTTCAAGTTTTTTAGGCCCTAATCGGGAAAGCATGGGGGTAAGTAAATAAATAAAGAAACCTTTTTACTTTTTCTATTTTATGCAAGATGAACCTTCAGAAATAAATTATCTAACTTCAATAAAAGAAACAAAACTTTAACAATTTGAAACTATTTTATCCTATTCTACCTTTAGCAAATTATTAAACAAATATGCAAGCATGAAAAATGGACGATACAAGCTTCCCCTAAATGGGGGAAGAGGTGTGTGGGAGCCGTAATCCCACTTGCTCTTTATTAACTCTTTTATAATTTTGATGTGTTTTGTCTCTTCTTGAATGAGCAAGGTGAGAAAGGGAAAGAAAGAAGAGGGAGGTGTTTTGGTCTTTTTCGCCCTTTGTTTACTCCTTTGCTTGCTTATGGCCTTTAGGCTCTTTTTGACTTCTCTGAAAACAAGAGCTTTGAACACTAACTTGTTATATGTTAGTCAAAAAAATGAAACAAAACTAGATCTATAAACTAACTCTAAAGAAACCAAACTTCTACAATGAAACCGGAGGAAAGTAGATAGAAGAAGCTACGAAAAGGAGAAGAAAAAGAGGAAAAAAGAGGGCTGAAACAGAGGCAAAGAAGGGCTACACACAAAGGCAAAAGAGGGCAGCAAACTAAAGTGAGAGAGGGCTGCAAAAGAAGGCAAAAGAAGGCAAAAGAAGGCTGCAAACTAAGGCCAAAAGAGGGCTGCAAATTACAAGAAGAAAGAGCAAAAGAGGGGAGCGAAAGAGGCAAAGAAAGAGGCTGCAAACTAAAGTGAAAGAAGGCTGCAAACTAGCAAAGAGGACAGCCAACAAGGGCATATGGTTTGGTGAAAGATAAGTCACTTAAGCCCAAACCTTGCCTAACCCAAAAATCAGAAATTTTTTACTTCGAAAGACGAATAAAGGTAAGGAGAAAATGGTCAAACTTGTGGATCTTTTAAAGACACTTGGATCTCGTATATCATGCAATTACCAGAAATTTGTACTTGACTCCAAGAGAAGAAGATGCAGCTGAGCTCGAACTTTTGCTTGGTTGGATGAAATGATCTGCAAAATAACAACTCATAGACTTGCCAAACAAAGGATTAGATCATGTATTGTTCACAAATTGAAATAAAGAAGTAGCATGAAATATAATTGAATAAAACAATGCTCTTTTTCAATTTCTAAAAGTAAATCAATAAACAGATAACTTGCAAACCACAAATACCTGTTCTTATGTGCTTACAAAAGCCTTCTAAAGCATAGATTCACAATCTCAAAATGACAAGAAAGAGAAAAGTCAAAACAACATCACCTCATCCATCAAGTGCAATCATCCACAATGTCACACCACATGAGCCTCCAAAGCCTTAATTTTATTCCAATGGTTGCATGAAAGCAACAAGCATTTACAAAGTTTCACTAGAGTTTCTCTACACAAAATATCCACCCTAATAGAGCTGAGAGAGCCTCTATTTATACAATGAATGAAGACCAAAACCCTAAAACCAAAAACCCTGACCTAACCGGCTCAACACATAACTGAGAGCCCAAACCTAAAGATGAAGAGCTAAGAGTGAGGGGAGGCCTCCACCTAGGCAAGGCGTCCCCACCCCAACCCTAATCACTGAAAACCAAGCCCTGATGAAGCCACACATGTGAAGACGCCCTCTTGAGGAGAGAAGGGTGTGAGCTTGAAGGAAGAGGCGAAGGCTAGGTTTGGAGGAGCCACAGGCTAGGTATGGAGGATCCAATACCTAGAGATCATCAGTACAAGTTCCAGTTAAACCTCGATCAAATCACCCGGCAAATGAGCAAACTCCAACTCACCCAAGCGTGGTCATCACTGAAGGAGGTGAATTGGCCAAGTGGATGAGGGCTCAATGCTCACTGAATGCTGACTAAAGCCGAGTTCTATTAACTCCAATCATCATTAATGCCCTGTTGCCGCCTAATACACACTTTATGATACGGAAAAGTCTCCAACCCGCTTTGTGTGTCCTTGGGGGCAAGTTAGAGCTGGGGACCACTGTCACCACAGTCCACAACTCCTCCGTTTAGGCTTGATCCCAACAGAGCCAAGGGGGCTAGTCCCTACGGAATACTAAGTTCCAGATTTATTAATTAATTACAAATTAATTAAAGGGATCCTTTTAAGGAAAGAGGCTAAGACCTTATATAAAACAAGACCAGTGCCTAGATAATGGAGTCAAAATAAGTTACCACTTTACAAGATTACAAAAAAAACAATTTAGAGATTTAAGCTATGATTGAACTTATGGCTTAAGTGTTTAACAATGAAATAAATAATTATAGACAATAAGGAAATAAAACATTCAACAATGTACATATTATCTACCAGTATGGATCATGAACCAGATTTACAATATGGCTAAAAATGCTATAAATGAAAGTTATCAAACCGGCAGTAAATTAAAAGTATGGAAAGAACTTAAGCAGTTAAGCATCTACCACATGACCATTTGCAAGATTGAAAGTAAATAGATGCAACTGCAAAATAAAGTGTTGGAATAAAAAATTGTAGTGCGGATTGTTGGAAATAAAGAGTGCTTGAAAATAGAAGATGTTGTAGAACCGGTTTTGAATTGTCTCTTGGTTTATTTTAGTTGATTTTACTAAAGTTGTTCTTCTTGGATTAAGTTTTAGATCCGGTGGTGTGACTACCCCGATCTAGTTCCTCTCAAACCGAAGAGGGATTGCTGTTGCGCTCAACAGGTGGGAGCAAAGCCCACCCCTAGCTCACAGGTCAAACCCCAATGGCCCGGTGCTCACAAGGAGGACGTCGAAGCGCCTAGAGAGCCCCTCGGTCTACTACCCCTTGCAGCTTCCGAGTCACTGTTTTTAATCAATTCGAAAATCGCTAGATGGATGCCTATTAAACTAAGACTTCCCTTTTCCCTGGTCGTATCTCGGAGTACCCCGGAGGGTGATAACCGAGTAGAGGAGCAGGATGTGGGAAGTTGTTGGTAATTTTTAAAAGTTAGTTTTAATCTTGATGGTTAATATGCAAGGTTTATTTTAAAGTGATCACCAAGATGACTTGGGAAATAAAGTGTTTGATTGTAGTGGGTAAAAATGAATGTTATTCTAATTACCTAAGCCCCTACTTCCCCTGTTTTTCATATCCAGCTTGAATTCCCTAAAGGGAGATGACAAGTGGATAGAGGATACACAGGTTTAATGGGTTGTATGATTACTTTAACAGAAAAATAAAATTTGCATAAACAGAAAAACTTAAGCAAATATTAGCCTACTTCCTACTCTATTTATTATAGATTACAAAAGCTTATAAGCTTTGAAGAATACCCCAAGAGACTCTCTTTGGGGTTTACAATAATCAGAAAAAATATGGAAGAGAGGTGAGGATTGGAACTCCTTTTGTGCCGGTTGAAGTTTGAGGAAATTTTGTGTCCTCTTGGGCAGCAACTCTCCTTTAAATGTGCATAACCTGTCAAAAACCAGCGAGCTATTCTTCGCTGGAAATCATAGAAAAAACACTAAAACTGTTGTTAAAATATTTGTACAAGATCTACAAATTTACATAAAAATATGACAGACAAATATTTTTTACTACTCTGAGCGCTTCGCGTTCTGACTTCGATCCTTTGAGGTCAGACGTGGGATACCACGATTAAGCTCAAAGTGTAAATAAATATAAGCTGAAATTGATACAATTACAAATTTACAAAAAAAAATTCTGAATGTAAAAGTGACAGTAATATGGTATTTAGAGGGCTGGAAAATGAGTTTCCAGCCACCTAAATGATGTGAAAATAGCAGAAATAAAAGGGCAAACTAATATATAAAAGGTTAGGGCCCTAAAATAAGGGTTATATTCACTAAATAGTGAATAAAACCCAGTTTTAAACAGGCTGAAAGTAGATGGCCGAATTGAAAATATTGCCGGAATGATGTTTTTTGGAGAGATCTCCTTGCTTGAGTAACCTGCAAATATAATCTATGCCTGCAAAATATTGTAATCCTAGAGATGAATGCCTAACACTCCCTGCAAAACACTTTGAAAGAAATGTTAAATCATTCATAAGAAAGAGTAAAAACACTTTTTCTCTTTAATCTCTCCACAAAACACTTTGTGGAGAGCTAACTAGAAAATATAATAAATGCAAACAAGACAAATACAAAGTTACCTCAAGAGTAGTAGATCATGAAAAAATTTGCAGCATAGTATCCCTCCAAAGAAATTTTTATTCAATGGCCCAATTTGGACAAATCTTCAATACAATGGTAGCAAGAATGAGAGCAAGAAATTCCGGCAGCATAACAATAGCATGAATGATCATGATTAATGAGGGAGTGATACCCTCATTAAATAGTTGAGACAATCCCCAACTCTTTGAAGATAAATGGTTGAGATTAAATCTAGATCTAGGGTTTAATCTCACCCACTAGATCTAGGTATTTGGCTTTCTATTCTTCTCCATTAATCTCCACCTTTAGATTAATTCTTAATCAAAGGCCATAAGCTTAATCCATGTCTCAAATAATATTAGCCTTTGGATCTAAGTCTTTGACTTAAAATCCACCATTAGATTAGCTTTTAAGCAAAATGGAAAAATCATGGGCCCCAGGTGGGCGCCCTCCTTTAAAATTGGCGGATTCCTCTACAAGTGGCGCTATCCAAAATGATGTAAAACGTGGGCCCAAACTTAGCTAATGCCCATCTCCATTTAGCGCCCCTTCTACATGCTTTAGCACCCCACTAACTTTAGCATCCATCTTTATTGGTAGGCTATTCTTCATAAAAACGTGGGCCTTTTTATACACTAGCGCTAGCTCTATTGCTAGCGCTACCTCCAAATTAGAGTGGGCCTTTATGTTATAGCGTGGGTCCCTTTCATGTGTTAGCTCCACCTCTAACTTTGGCGTGGGCCCTCTCCATTTAGCGTGGGTCCATCTCCATGTAGCGTGAGCCTTCTCCATTGTGTAGCTAGCGCCCTCACTAAATTAGTGTAGCGCCCTCTATTATGCTAATGCCCCTCTATTTTGGTGAGGGTTTCTTCATACTAGAGTCTTCTTCCATGTAGTTGACGCCCTTCACTTGGTGGAGATTCCTCATTTATGGTAGCGCCTTCACTATGTGAGGATTTAAACTAGGTCTTGGCTCCTTTTAACCTTTGCTTTGACTTTAGCTTTATGCCCAAATTAATTTTTTAAACTTAGACTTAGGCTAAAATAAAAATTCACCTTAGATTTAAAATTTTTAATTTAATTTTTAAATTTTTCCAATTTGACTTAGGAAAAATTAAAAAATAACTTAAAATTTAATATCTAGGCCATGGGGGGGTGAAAAACTTTGGAATAAGTTTTCCTATGCTTAGGAATCCCCAAACTAACTTACCATGGCATTTCTTGATTTTTTACTTCAAAATAAAAAAATGTGAATTTTGACTTAGGGAAATTAATTAATTCCCTAGGAAAAATAGACCTTGCTTAGACAAAAATGGTCTATCTCTTCAACCACTCATCAGAATAACACGGGACTCGAAGCAGTGGCTTAGGGGGTTTCATAGCAATTAACTTTGCATTTATAGCCCCTATTACAAAATGCCATGCTTGAGCAATTACATTATTACATCAAAACTCAGTTAACTAACCACCAAGGGGTGAAATTAATTAACTGGAAAAAATAAAAAATACAACAACATAACGAAACTCCGCAAGACTCTAGACAAATGCTTAGCATGGTCATGTATCACTCCTTGAAGCCTTAGCCACCTCATGGACTTGACTGGTAGAACGCCCGTCACCACTTTGGAGGATTTTGAGTGAAAACCAAACCGATTAAACTTGTTTACGCAACAAGATCAATTGGAAAGGGAAAAACACTCGATGAGGGGACTTCCCTAACAATCAGTTCCATGGTGTGGCATCCGTATCATATGACCCATACTAGCACATAAAATTACATTAATTTTCCCACGCAGGGGAGCGGACATTTCGTTTTACAAAGGGGCAATAGCCCTGCAGAAGTGAAAAATCCTCAGATTTTTCTAAGGTACGAATTGTACAATTATGTACATCTTCATGTACATGGAGTTGCCACCTAGTCGAAATAGGTGGGCAACATGCCCGATGCCATGTCATTCTACATTTCATTTCGCTGAATTTAGATTAATTTGGAGAGATTTGGATTTTCTCCAAAATAATCTTTTTTATTAATTAATCAATATTTTCCCCAAAACTGACTTTTTTGAGAAAATATGAGTTATGTGGCCGAATGATTATTCGAAACTTGGTGCTAGCTGGCTGGCTGGTCATAAATGATTTTTGGCTTAAGGTTAGAGCCTTCAATCACTGAATTCGGGTTCCGGATGATCGACTTATTACAAATTGAATTTTTCCATTTAAATTATGAAAAAATTTAATTAAAAACTTACGGAAAATTAAAAAATTAAAAAATTTAAAATTTTGACGCGTCTGGTAATTTTTTTTTGGAATTTTTTCAGAGGGTCCTAGTGACTTAGGACATGACCATAGTCTATTCTAATAATGTCTAGTAGGTTTATATATACTCAGTTGGGCTCTAATAACCCCCCAAGGCCCAGAATTCAAAATCGGACATTCCAGCTTTGGAGGAAGTGGGAGAAAATCTCGTCAATTATACTCGGCTATAGGCAAAGCATAACTGTCAAGGGAAGAAAAACTCCCTGGAATACCTTAGTTGAAATTCTACATCTTAGGAGACCGAACCACTCAAAACACCCTACTAGCACATTTTATTACAAACCCCGCGGGGCCATGGTCATAATTATTCAAAACAAAAACTGACTAGCCAAAGCTGGCTAGACACAAAGGCGGATCATCTGATACACTGGAAACAAACATTTATCATGTTTGTCAACTGGCGGCTCCTCAGCTAATCCAACTATGGTACAAAAAGGTTGGCAACATCTGGCTCCAACTGTGGGACGGGTACTTGCTTGATTTATTGATCAAAGAGAGTGCCTAAGAATCCAGGAATCTCTGTTACCTGCATGTAAACATAAGTGTTTTAGTCCCATGTATATGATAAAAATAAGCCATGATGAAATACCAGAAAAATATTTTTTGCTTTTCTCAAATCAAAGTACATGAAATAAACTTTTTCTTTTTCTGTATATAAATGAAATATGATACAAATGCTAGTATACAAAAGTTAAGATACAACATTCTAATATGAATATGATACATAAAATATGATACAAAGATAAAGTACATAAAAATACAACAAGGATGGGTTTAGAAATGCCCTGGGATGACCCCTTGGTCATCTTGGAGGTTGTTTCGATAAAAGGGCTTCAAGTGTTGGCCATTCATGGGCAAGTTTATTGTTTCTCCATCCATGGTGTTAAGTAAAAATGAATTTGTGCTAGCAGTGTCGTGGATGATAAACGAGCCTTTCCAAATGCTATCAAATTTTCCATGCTTCCTAGGCTTCTCCCTTCTCTTATCCCATAAGAGAACAGTGTCCCCTATTTGGAAAGATCTCGGCCTAGCTGACTTATCAAAAGTGCCCTTCATGCTTTCTTGATGTCTGAGTGACTGATCAAGGGCATCTCTTCTAGATTCATCCAACTCTATGATCTAATTGATCCTCTGCTCCATTTCTGATTGTTCTGTGCCATATTCACTTAACATTCTGAAGATCGGAATCTGCATGCTGACAGGAAGGGTGGCTGTGAGTCCATACACTAACTCAAAATGTGACTTTCCAGTTAAGTTCTTCTTAGTAATCCTATCCGCCCACACTGCATATTTAATCTTGCTATCCCATGCTCGTTTATTGTTACCCACAGTCTTCTTAAGGATGGTCATCAAATTTTTGTTAGTGGACTCAACAAGTCCATTGTCCCGTGGATAGTAATCCGATGAATGGGATAGGATAATGCCATATTTAAAACATAATTCATTTACTGCTCCCGAACTGAAAGCTTTGGCATTATCGGTTGTTATTTTAAGGGGAGTTTTGAATCTGGTGATGATTCTTTCCTCGATGAAATCTATAACAACCTTCTCAGTGGCATTTTTAGTGGGTATGGCCTCTACCCACTTAGTGAAATAATTGGTTGCTGTGAGAATCCAACAAAAACCATTGCTAGAGTTATCCTTAAATTTGCCAATAAAATCAATCCCCCACTGTTGAAAAGGGGCAAGGACCACAACTGGAGTAAGGGGAAGCGCAACCAACTTCTGCTTCCCAGTGAATAGCTGACACTCTTGCCAACACTTGACATGCTTGTGAGCATCTGCAAAAATGGTGGGCCAATAATATCCAGCTCTCAAAATCTTGTGGGCAGTTGTATTTGCTGCATATTGGCCTCCACAAAATCCTGAGTGAAACTCCGCCAAGATTTTCTTGGAATCCTGTTCGTTGATGCACCTAAGTATGATACCATGTGGGTTCCTCCAACCCAGACGCTCTTAGGTAAGGCAATACCTAGCAGTCTTGAGTCTCAAAGCCTTACGCTTGTGACCTTTGAGGTGATCTGGGCAAGTGAGATGGAGAAGGAAGAAAATGATATCAGAATACCAATGATTGTCAAGCTCTTGAAGGGCAGGAGTCATAGCTGGCTGAGGAGCATTACTTTCGGCAATCATTTCAATAGCTTCTTCATTTTTCTGAGTAAGCATTCTAGCAAGGCCTTGTCCCTTGATTAATTTGGTAGGCTTTATTTCAAGGTCATACTCCTGGATTTTGGACACCCATTGATCCAGATGGAGATCGGTGGCCACCCACCTATTCCACTGGCTCAAAACAATTGTCCATTGTGGCAGTTTCCTAGTTATTTTTCTACTGTTTTTCAGGTCCTAAACTTTTGGGGCCGTTTTGAGGCCCTAAACGATGTTTTTTGGAGATTCGGAGGCCAAATGGTTAGATTTACCATACATCTGGCCAATCAAAAAGTTGTAAAGCTTAGACAGACCTTTCCAACGAGCTATCGAACGCCCAAATCGGAGATCGTATGCAAAAGTTATGACCCCGGGAAGTTGACTGTTCAACTTAACACCTTGGGGCCGCAAACTTTATGATGGTTCATCTTCTAGGGTTACGTTTTGGACTTTTGGGGTTCTCACTTCTTATTATAAATAGGCCCCTTTGGCCTCATTTTGTATTCAGCTGGGCACGAATGAGCGTAGCAGCCACATCTCTTCTCAGAGATAGCTACCACCTTTCTAGCAATTGTATTACAATCTGTTCTATTTCCGCCATTTAATAGAATATGTGTTTACTGTATCTTTGTTATCTTTGCAAAATGTCTGTTATTATGATTCTGTATATGTTCTTTCATCTCGTTCACGCATAAATCCGGATCGGTGGTATCAGAGCAATCTGCTCTTTGATTGTTTCTCGGCGCATGTCCCCGACGAGGTTCGAGTATAGAGAGTTTGGTCTCGAACTAGTTTCACTTGATCATTCTCGCCATCCCAAACGACCTCCCATGGTGGAAGAAAAGAGAGACAACGGAGCAAGAGATCCTATCAAGTCACTGCTCAAGGAAGCCCTCGAGCGACAGAGGAACAAGATGATGGATAATTTCACTCAAATAATTTGCCATTGACTTGCATGCAAAGAGCATGGTCATGCATGGAGCATGGAAAAGAGCATGGTCATGCATGAAGGTGGCCTTTGGCCCAAGTGGTCCTTCTTGACCCAATGAGGATGCCCTAGATCTTCTATGGATGGCATCAGTCCTGATCTGATTCCCTAGCTATCAGTAACCGCTCGAACCCACAGGAATCACATAGGTTAGCGGTATGGGCCTCAAGGCCTAAAAGGAAGGGGACATTACAGTCCTCCCCGCTCGAGATTGCTTGTCCTCAAGCAATTTCAAACTGGGATGCTGCAATACCTGATCACCCTCCCAAGTGGCATCCTCTGGCAGTAGTTCTTTCCATTGAACCAAATATTCTTTGATCACCCTGTTCCTGAGCCTCCTCTCTCTGGTCTGTATGATCCGTTCAGGAATCAGTATCAGCAGTCCTTCATCATCTAAAGGGGGCAATTCTGTAGATGGAGCAATGTGTTGCCCCAGGGTCTTCTTCAGGCTGGACACATGGAACACATTGTGGATTTTGCTTTCTCTGGGCAGCTCTAGCTCATATGCCACCTCTCCCACCTTCCGAATTATTTTGTATGGTCCATAGAAGCGGGGTTTTAATTTCTCTGCTCCTTTCTTTTTAAGCGACGACTGTCTGTAAGGCTGGAGCCTTAAGTAGACTAAATCCCCTACCTCAAAGCTCCGCTAAATCCTGTGTTTGTCGACATACATCTTCTGTTGATTCTGGGCTGTCTGTAAATTTTCTTTCAATACTTTCAGGATGTCCTGACTGTCTTGTATCCAATCCTTAGCCTTAGGAGCCCTGCTGTCTCCAAATGCCAAATCTGCCTAATCCAAGGCCTCATAACCATATAATGCCTTAAAAGGAGTCATCCTAATAGACATGTGATAGGTAGTGTTGTAGCAGTACTCTCCTGGGTGTAGCCATTTGATCCATGTTCGCTACTGCCCTGCTACATAGTTCCTGAGATAACCTTCGATCCACTTGTTGACGATTTCTGTTTGCCCGTCACTCTGGGGGTGATAGCTCGTACTAGTAGCCAGTTCGGTCCCCACCAATCTAAACAGTTCCTGCCAAAAGGCACCTGTGAACCTGCTATCCCGATCACTGACAATGGTCTTAGGCAACCCATGTAACCTGAAAACTTCCCTGAAAAATAACTCCGCCACCTGAGGTGCCGAGTAGTCTGATGGTATCGAGAAGAAGTGTGCAAACTTGGTCAGTCTGTCAACTACCACATATAAACAATCTCGCCCTTGGACCTTGGGCAAGCCTGTAATGAAGTCCATGGAGATGCTCTCCCACTTCTGTTCTGGAATCGGTAGTGGCTGGAGTAGCCCTGCTGGATGTGTGTTCTCAACCTTGTTCTGCTGACAGATGCTACATTCCCGGACATGTTGCATAATCTCCCCCTTGAGGCCCTTCCATGAGAACCTCTCTCTGATCTGCCTGTATGTTTTTAAGAACCCTTGAGGCCCTTCCATGAGAACCTCTCTCTGATCTGCCTGCATGTTTTTAAGAACCCTTGATGCCCTAATAGAGGAGAATCGTGGGCTGCGTAGATGATCTTCTTCCTCAATGTAGATTCTGGAACGAGGTATATTCTGTCCTTGTAGTAGATGATGTCATCCACAATCCTGTACCTGTCATCCTGAATTTGCCCATCCAATAATTCGCATGCGAATTTATTTTTGGATTACTCCACTAAGAGAAGGGCCCTCCAATCTGTGGATATACTACTGAGAGATAATGGGGATGGTCGCCTGGATAATGCATCAGCTACTACGTTACTCTTACCTTTCACATACTCGATCTCGAAATCATAGGCTTGTACCTTGCTGACCCATTTCTGCTGCCGCTCATTCAGTTCCTTCTGTTCCAAGAAGTACTTGAGGCTGTTGTGATCTGTTTTGATTTTGAACTTACTGCCCACCAGGTACTGTCTGAATTTTGTGAGAGCATGCAAGATAGCTAGCATCTCTTTGTCATATATGGAGTAATGGCGCTCGTAGTTCTTCAGTTTGCGGCTCTCGAATGCAATAGGGTGGTGATTTTGCATCAATACTGCTCCTAACCCTTCTCCTGAGGCATCACATTCTACTGTAAAAGGTTGTGAGAAGTCTGGCAATGCTAAAACTGGGCAAGAGCTCATAATAACCTTCATCTCCTCGAAAGTTTTCTGCGCTGAGTCTGACCAAGTGAATGCCCCCTTCTTGGTGAGATCTGTGAGGGGTGTTGCAAACTGGGAGAATCCCTTAACGTACCGCCGGTAATAAGTGCACAGACCTAGGAACCCTCTCAATTCTGTCACTGTTTTTGGCGCAGGCCAATCTCTGATAGCTCGGATTTTCTCCATGTCCACCTGTACTCCTTCTGCATTGATCACATGTCCTAAGTACAGCATTTCCTTCATGCCAAACTCACATTTGGACATTTTCGCATAAAGCGACTGTTCTTCTAAAATACTCAACGTCTCGTCCAGGTGTCTCAAGTGCTCCTCCCATGTTTTGTTGTAAACCAAAATGTCATCAAAGAAGACAAGTAGAAACTTACGTAGCTGTGCCCTGAAGGTGTGGTTCATGCATGACTGGAAAGTAGCTGGAGCATTGGTAAGCCCGAAAGGCATGACCAGAAACTCATAGTGTCCAAAGTGACATCGAAAAGCTGTTTTGGGAATGTCCTGGTCCCTTACCCTGATCTGATGGTACCCCGAGCGAAGGTCGATCTTGGAGAAGTACTGAGCTCCCCGAAGTTCATCCATGAGCTCGTCAATCCTGGGAATGGGATACCTGTTCTTGATGGTCTTTTTGTTAAGTGCTCGATAATCGATGCACATACGCAGAGTGCCATCCTTCTTCTTAACCAGAACGACTGAAGATGCAAAGGGGCTAGAACTGGGTCGAATGTAACCAAGCTCCAGTAATTCCTTGATGGTTTTCTCAATCTCATCTTTGTACCTCTTGGGATGCCTGTAAGGAGTGGTGATGACGGCTTGTGTTCCCTCCTCTAGCTCGATGATGTGCTCAAAGCCCCGGTCTGGTGGTCTGCCTGATGGAAGGTCCCGAAAAACCTTTTCGTGTTTCTGCAGCAAGGCTTGAATGTCACTGGGGTGTTGTGAGTTGGTCTCTGGAGGTTTCCTGAAGGTGACAAAACATTCTGCAGCCCACTCTATATCATCCTGTCGAAGCACTGCTTCCATCCTCTGTGATGAAACCGGTTTTGGGGGATAAGTGTTCATGCCCCTCAAAACTACCCGTTTGCCATCTAGCCCCTGAAACTCCATTTCCATTGCCCTGTAATCTGTAGTGTATTTTCCTATGGAGTAAAGCCACTGAACACCCAATACCACATGAGTATCCGCTACATCCACTACATAGAAAGAGTCTGTCATCTGATAGTTACCCAAGGCAACATTCAGTTTCGGAATCCAGTAGTTGCACTCCATGCTGGAGTTCCCAGCTACTGCTACAGTGAATCCCTCGAACTTCTCGGTCTGAATACCTCGTTTGGCTACCCAAGCGGAGTCAATGAAATTGTGGGTGGCTCCCCCATCAATCAAAACTCCTACTCTGTGACCCTGCACTACTCCCCTGACCCTGAGAGTATGGAATCTCGGTACCCCAGACAATGTAGCAATGACCCCCTCTGGTGTATCACCCTGGTGTGATTCCTCTTCTGTGGCCTCCTGCTCATCGTCGTCCTCGTCACTGTCCGAATATACCTCAATGTAATGTGCCTTCGCTTTTCCGGTGCATCTGTGTCCTGGTACCCATGGTTCCTGGCAAGTGAAGCACAGCTTCTTCCTTCTCAAATCTTTCCTGGTGTCCTCATCTATCCAGGTTTTCTTGGGCACATCCTGCTGGAAGGGTTTCCTGTCCTTGTCCCTAACAGGAAAATTGGTTTTCAGAGGGAACTTGTTTTTAGGGACTGAATCCTGAAGATCCCTTGCTCTGCTAATAGCATCTTGCAGAGTGGGGTTTGTAGGCTTTCACCCATCCCCGTAGCGGCTCTATGAGGGCCTCAGTGAATAACATAGTCAGTCTGCTCTCTGACACATCTGTTACCATAACGGCTAGCTTCTGAAACTCTGAAATGAATGATTCCACGCTACCAGTCTGCTTGAGTTGAGCCAACTCCCTGAAGTGGATCTCTGGATCTTTCCTGTCAAACCTCTCCATGAGTTTCTGAGTGAACTCACCGTAAGAATGTATGGTACTGTGACCCAATGTCACCAGTCCATGGTACCACCACTCGTGAGCTTCTCCGTCCAGGTGAAGTGTAGCCAACTTAATGGCGTCTGTCTTTGTCATGGGGTTGAGCTGGAAATAGGTATCCAACTTTTGGACCCATGTTCTCGCTGATCCTCCGCGAGTCCCATCAAAGTTTGGGATGGTTAACCTACCCAAGGTTTTCTTCAGCTCATAGTTGTGATTGGAACCCTTGTTGAAATTCCTGGGCCTGTTCCTGCTCTTCATGTTGCAGAAGTCGGAGAAAGACATAGCAGCATGAAAATCATCTCCTAAGTCTGTGTACTCTTGCAAATAAGCCCCATAAGGCTCGCTGGGTTCTACCTGCATGACCGGGCCCCCTACTGTATCTGCCAAGAAGTGAGGCATGGTAGGCCTGATAGTAGGTCTGCTGTATATGTGGGGAGTGTTCTGGATGTTGGTGTATGCCATCTTACCACTGCCGCTGGAAGATCCCCGCTCTACCGGTGAAAGGGGTGTACTACTGATACTTGGTTCCGGTTTCGCTGACAGTCTACTGATTGCATTGAGGACTTCTTTTTGTCCTTTCGCTAAGTCTTGTAATGCAGAGACCAAGTTGCGAAAGTCCATCCGATCCTCATCATCTCCCGTTCCTTTTTCCTTATCCGCATGAATACCTGTCTGTTCCATGTCTGAATTGGTATCCTCTAGCTGGATATCTTCAAATTCTCCTGTGTATCTACTCTTCCTCCTCCTATAGGTTACAAAAGGATCCCCTTCTGTATTCATCTACTTTGCATCTCTTAAGCCCATAGCTGGCCAAGAAAATAGCTCTGATACCACTGAAATATCCCAAATACTGATATTTTCTATTTCTAAACAATGTTGCGGATACAACTGGGCTTACAAACCACCAGGTGAAAATCCCTATTTTATAGGAAAAATTAGGGTTAGGGTTTGTGAGATAGAATGCACACTTACCACTGATAACTGGCTGAGCTGCTACAGATGAAGTCTGCAAGTACTGAGCTGGATCAAAGAAGAACTGATCTCTCCTGTCTCTGGTGAATGCTCCAGCAGCAAGATGCCCCCAAACAGAGAAAAAGGTTACGCCCTCAAGGAAGGAGGTGTTCTATGGACCCGCCGATTTGCAGGACTGGTAGCTTCGATGTGCTGAAGAGTTTGTCTGGAATATACTGCAGTTCTGAACCCTCTAAGTGTGATAGCGTCTTGGTTCTCTGAGGCAACTGCTCACGCCCCTGATGGTCTGGAAAGGCTGATAACTCCTTCGGATGAGCTCAGATGGAGCTGATAGTCACTGGGTACCGGAGTATGAAGCTGTTGGTGAGGATGATGCCTGAGTTTCGGAAGGAAACTGAGATCTGAAGGCCCAATAGCTGATTAGGGATTTCTGGTGGAAAACCCCCTCTTACGGCTGCACCGTGCCTCTGCAAATATCTATACCCTGTGCGATATAACTGATGAGTGAAATGAAGAACAAGTGGTGAACCAGTATGGCTTACCCGGAATAAGACTAGGACAGATGTTTCACTGCCGAAATCCTGTTAGCTGAAGACTCCGTCTCCAACCCCAACTGCTGTGCTGCACGCTGTGCTGCTATCCAAGAGCTCCCAAAATAATAATAATCATAAGTGAGGTCTCCTCTTGCTTTTCCCTCTATTTATAAAGTTCAACTGTGCAAAACCTAATCTTTGACCTAATTAGGTCACTTTATCTTCTAATTTGCCGTTGACTTGCATGCAAAGAGCATGGTCATGCATGGAGCATGGAAAAGAGCATGGTCATGCAAAGAGCATGGTCATGCATGAAGGTGGCCTTTGGCCCAAGTGGTCCTTCTTGACCCAATGAGGATGCCCTAGATCTTCTATGGATGGCATCAGTCCTGATCTGATTCCCTAGCTATCAGTAACCGCTCGAACCCACAGGAATCACATAGGTTAGCGGTATGGGCCTCAAGGCCTAAAAGGAAGGGGACATTACAGAGTATCAAGGACTCCGAGCGGCACCTGATCCTGAAATATCGTAGTGGTCTACATCGGTACATACGAACTGAGATGGACTTCCTTGACATCTCTTCACTTGGATCTGCCTATCGGTATGCTGTCAAAATCGAGGAGAAATATCGACAGAAGAACAAGCGAGACTTTGGACCTATGCACCCACCGTAGAAGCAAGGCAAGGGAAACCCTGGCCCGCAAAACACAGGACAAGGAAAGGACAACCAGTTCCCGCCACAAGCAAAGAAGGGGGATGGAAAGACAAAGAAGGACACTAGTAAGTGGTGTGAATTTCATAAAAGCCCTTGGCACAACACTGATGAATGTTGCTCAAAGCAGTCATTAGTAGCCGAGATCAAATCTTTAGAATCAGATCCTGATTCTGATTCCGAACCCAATGCCACAACCGCATACAATGGGAGGCAGATCATTGATGCAGACCCCATTGCCACTGTTGCTACCGCACAGATTCAACTAGAGGATCCTGAAGATTTAGAGGTAGAGGAGCGCCTCTTCCACTCGCAGATGTGGGTGAAGGGAATGCCTCTACATTTTGTTGTTGACAACGGCAGCCAAAAGAACCTGATCTCAGCAGAAGTCATCAAGAGATTGGAGCTTCCGACAACACCACACTCGCAACCTTACAACATCGGTTGGCTAAGCCAAGGATGAGGTATCCGCATTACTCAACAATGCCTCCTACCATATGGCATCAAGCCTTTCAAAGACGAGGTACTGTGTGATGTGGCCCCACTTGAAGTCTGTGATGTTCTTTTAGGACAACCATATATGTGGAAGCGTCATGCTGTATACGAGTCACGGCCTCGCAGTGTCATTGTCACTTTGGGAGGACCACTCTACCGGATCCTAGAGATAGTTGCACCTGCCACAGTCTCGCAGGGTAGGAAGATAAGCTCCCACACCAGGAAATTATTCCTCCTCACAATTGCGTCTGAAGGTGAACATAAGATCACAGAGACCTCCACACCCTCTACACAGGGTGTCTCTGCTCATCATACACAAGAAGAAAACAGAGCCATCGTTTCCTCATCTATCCGAGTACCTCTACGATGCAAGGCCACGCATTCAAGGTGCTCATCCAAAAACAAATCATCCATACAACAATTACAACCCTCTCGGGATGCCAAAGAAAAGCAGCCTCTTCACTTCAACAAATGTCGCACCAGGAGATCAACTCAACACACAGTTCGAGATATGATACGGGATTTGACGCAATGGAGACCATTGCTTCCTAAGGAGGGAGGATTGATCTAGATGGAGATCGGTGGCCACCCACCTATTCCATTGGCTCAAAACAATTGTTCATTGTGGCAGTTTCCTAGTTATTTTTCTACAGTTTTGCAGGTCCTAAACTTCCGGTGTCGTTTTGAGGTCCTAAATGATGTTTTTTGGAGATTCGGGGCCAAATGGTTGCCATCGGCATCCATCTGGCCAACCAAAAGTTGTAAAGCTTAGACAGACCTTTCCAACGAGCTATTGAACGCCCAAATCGAATATCGTATGCAAAAGTTATGACCCCGGGAAGTTGACTGTTCAACTTACCACCTTGGGGCCACAAAATTTATGACGGTTCATCTTCTAGGGTTACGTTTTGGACTTTTGGGGTTCTCACTTCTTATTATAAATAGGCCCCTTTGGCCTCATTTTGTATTCAGCTGGGCACGAATGAGCATAGTAGCCACATCTCTTCTCAGAGATAGCTACCACCATTCTAGCAATTGTATTACAATCTGTTCTATTTCCACCATTTAATAGAATATGTGTTTACTGTATCTTTGTTATCTTTGCAAAATGTCTGTTATTATGATTCTGTATATGTTCTTTCATTTCGTTCACGCATAAATCCGAATCACCCATGTGCCCCTTATTCATAAACAATCCTGTTGAGACAGGATGTCTTTCACTATAGTGTGGGGAACATATCCAATAACTTTAGAATACCCAATATAGGTTCTGAAATGTTTTAAAGACTTAACCAAGGCATAAGCCTGCTTTTCCATGATGGTATACTTTAATTCGAAATTCTGCAAGGCTCTACCTATAGGTTGCTTGAACCCTTCGAAGTTCTTTTGGAGCAACACACCGACAATAGTGTCTTCTGAAGCAAAGGAAAAGACCATGAAATCTTTCGTGTAATCCGGGCTGACTAAGACCGAAGACCTGGTAATGTCATTCTTTATAGAACCAAAGGCTTCCCTTCCTTCACTAGTCCACACAAACTTGGCATTTTTCTTAAGTAGGGCTTGCATAGGTTTCATTAATTCGGCCAAGTTAGGAATAAATCTTTTGATAAAATTTATATGACCATTGAAGGATTGTAGGGCTTTCACATTCTTAGGAAGGGGAATCTTTCTTATAGCCTCTACTCTTTCAGGGTCAATCTTGACACCGTCCTTATTGATGATGTGTTCTAAGAGTTTTCCCTCTTCTATGCCCAAAACTGACTTAGCCTGATTCAAAGAAATGCCATACTTCCTACATCGCTCAAAAATCTGCCTGAGATGACCAACATGGCTGGATCTTTCTTTCGAAAATACAGTAACATATGTCAGCATGAAGGTTTAGTTTTTGTATAACTTAGTTGTCTAGGACTTTTTCATTAGGGAAGCCCTTTCATCGAGTGTTTTTTCCCTTGGATAAAAGATTCATTTTTAGTGATTTTAATTATCTGAGTTTTTCACTCAAAAATACCTCCAAAGTGGTGAAAAGCGTTCTAATGATCGAGTCCACGGGGTGACTAAGGCCTAGGAATGTTCTATGTAACCATGCTAGACACTATTTAGAGTCTTGCGAAATTTCATTAGGTTTTACTTAGGATTTTTTAATTTTGGGTGATTAAAAATTGTCCCTTAGCATAAAAATATTGTAATAAAATGAGGGTTAAATGACATCTAATTCCCGTGAATAGGGTATGGGTTTTCAAAATCAATGTCATGAGTCCCCTTCACCCTTTGGAAAATTTTGAAGTCATTCAGACAAGTCTTGCTAAGGTTTCGGTCATATTTTCCAAAGTCAGTCAAGGAAATCATGAAAATTGACAATTAATTAGCAAGCCAAATTTTGGAAAAGTGCCTAAAGTCACTTAGAAAGGAAAAATTAAGTTTCTAAGTGTTATATTATGTTCCTAAGGTGACTTTAGAAGAAAAAATCCCTCCCCATGCAAGTGTTTCACAAGAATGAAGATGTCGCCAAAGGGGGGCGCCCTCCCTCTTCATGGAAATTGAGATAATTAAAAATAAGCCAAAGTAAGGGGTCCCACTTTGGTGGTCCCCCCCTTTTGGCCTAGAATGAAGATTAAAAATATTAGAGGGGGGTTTTACCCCCATTTTTATTTGATTTCCCACCCTAGGGGGTGCCCCCAAGAGACATGGTCCCCCTCTTTGAGCTCCCACTCTCTCATTTTGACAAGTGGCTTGCATGTATTTGGGATCTCTGCTCACTCATTTCCTATTTAAGGAGGCTTCCCCTCCTCATTTCGGTTACACACATACACACACTCTTTCATGCTCTTTCTCACATTCTTTTTCTCTTGCTCTCTAGCCCTTGCTCTTGCTTGGGCCATTGTAATTTTCAGCCATTTGGCTTCGCTAATCAAAATCTTTGGAGGGATCTTGTGTTCATTGTTCCCATTGATGATTTGCTTCCATGCTTAAGGAGCTACACATGCTTGGTTGGCCAAGGAAGGATACTTGTTTGCTTTGGTAATATTTATGGTATTTGCATTCCATAAATTTTGTGTTTTAATTCTTGTAGAAAAAGTTCATATATTTTCTAGTTTGAAGTTTGTGATTTATTTGCTCATTATTTGATTCTCACCTTCTAGTAGTTGTGTATTGAAATCTTATAGGTTGTTGGTTATTTGGATTGAAGAGTGGGATTCTTTGGTTGGATGCCCCATTGCTTCACTTCTTGAAGAACAAAGGACCAATTTTCTCTTTCTTTACATACAAATTTCTGCATTTTAATTTTAGTTTGTTGAGTGTTTCAAATCTGATTTTAACTCTTATATATTCAAGTTCTTTCAAAATTATTCATTTGGCAACTTTGTGTAAATTTTGTATATATATTGCACTAACACACTAACTTCCCTAAAGTGATTTTGGGCACATTTTATCATTTTATGTTTGCTGGTTTTAGCAGGCTGGTGACAAAACAAGACAAAAAAATTTCAACCAAGAAGGGTGCAAAGGCTACCCCACAGGCTGAGCTTTAAGGCCATCACAAGAAAGGGATGAAAACACGGTTTTTCCCACTTCTTTCCTCTTGTTCTTTATGCTGAAATTTCAACCATTGTAACAAGTCCAAGAGAGGCTCTTGGACTTGATTTCTTATTTTGCATTTTAAATAAAATTGAAGTTTCCCTTGTTTGCCATCCTTGCATGCAAAAGAAGTTGGGCTTGCCCACCTTTGCATAAGCATTGCAGATTGACTTGGGTTTTGGCTTAGTTATAATTTATTTTATTTTTTACTTTTATTTTTCCCACACCTTGCAAGTGATTTGGCTATGCCATCCTTGCAAACTCGTGTTGGCTAGCATTCTATTTTATTTCAATTTGATTTTTCCCACACCTTGCAAGTGAATTGCCCAAGCCACCCTTGCAATATCGTGTTGGCTTGCAAATTGAATAATTGTTTCGTTTAAAGCAAAATCAACCTTGCCCCAATCTTCGCCCCGTATTCACTCTCCTTGCCGGTTGGTTCGACGTGTTATCCATTAATTTTGCACTTAGTGGATTTTTTGGTGAATCGCCAGAATATTGAACAAGTACACTTGTTCATGATCAGAGTTTAGAAGTCCACCAACCTTTTTCTGGGAGTCTATTTGAAGTTTTTTTTTGTAAATACATGTTCATACCCCCTTGGGGAAATTGTAAAAAATGTCCTAGCATTTAAATTTTTATAAAAGGCTCGGCTTCCTGGACTTGAGCATCAAGCTGACTAGCCCAGAGTGTTTTTTCCCTTGGTTATTATTGGTTGTTGAACAAACGACTAATAATTTTCGAGTTTTTCACTCGCACCTCCAAAGCTGGGGTAGTTGTCTTGGTGTTTTGGCCTTAGGAGGTTATTAGAGCCTTCGTGTCAGTGTTTTTCAACATGCTAGGCATTCCGATTGAGTCGTATGAACATGTACTAAGTCCCCCTAGAGTTTCGTTGGATTCCGAGAAAAATAATTTTTTTCTTTTTTTTAAGCCATTTTTTAATGGTTTAAATGGAAAAATTCAAAATGTAATAAAAGTGTGATCCGGAGACCGTTTTCGACAGGGTTGGGCTCATTTTCAAGCCCATAGCAACATCTTTACCCCAGGGGCCACTTTCACTATGTTTCGGCCGGCTGAAGCATCCCTAAACTCATCATTCGACTAACAGAGCATCAGAGTAGCATTTAAATGCTAAACTTGGACAAAATGCACCAAAGTCAAAGTTTTGAAAAGTAAAAAATTAATAAAAAAATGATGAGAGCGTGACATGGCATGGGTCCCATAAGGAGTTACCACCCTCTTCTACTTAGTAGAAGTTAAAACATTGTTTTAAAGTATGGTTTTGAATTAATATGAAAGGAGGGTGATGTGAGGGTGAGGGACTCATGCTTATGTGGAGAAGTGGTGAGTGGGTGAGGGTGGACTCCTCCCCACTTAAGAAACTTTACATTAATTTTTCAAAACCTTGGTGTAGTATCATTCAAGTGCATGTGAGGAGGAGAATTCAAATTATTTAATAAAGGAGGATGACGTGAAGGTTAGGGGACTCACCTCCACGTTATGAGATCGTTTTTTTGTATGGCATACTCTTGGTCCAAGATATGGTTACAATTTAATTCATGAGGAGGTGACGTCAAACATGTGTATCAAGCGAACCTTCTTTTTGATCTTATGGCATAATCCGTACAATTGCATGAGGAACTCGCGAATGGTGGAGATGGGTGGTGACGTGGGGAGTGGACCCCTCTTAGTATCCACATCATCTAGTCTTGATACGATACATCAAATTTATAACTCAAAGCGAGTATGCCATTGTGGTTGGTGGTACATTCGCGTGAGGTTGGAGATGGCTCGCATGAGTTTGGGGAGTCTTGCGATTTGGAGTTTTGTAAGGTGGCACCTCTTCTACACCATATCTTCAGTCAAACTAGTAATCACCCCACCGATTTTGTTGATTGCTTCAGTTTAGCTCAGCTCCAAGTCAGTTAACTCCGGCTTGATCCTTAGTTCATAAATTCCCCTCTGGGGATTGGTTTTTGTATATATAGAGGTGCTTGGCTCCTCATTCCAGATGGATCTTTAGGGGTAGAGTTACTCTGAGAAAATTGTATCAGCATTTGCTTTGGAATTGTTAATAAAGATATTCGACTTTGGAGGTCTATGGGCTTTTGATTGTGGTGAATTCTTCATGGTTGAGGTGATATTGTCTCTAATTCCTCTCTTTCAATACTTGTATGTGTTTAATTAATTTGCCAGCTCAAGAAGGCCATTGTTGGCACGGTAGAATAACCATTTGTTGTCTCAATTTGGTTATTTATGCAAAGTAGATTAATATCTAGATGGACATGAGTAGTTAGTAATACAAAATGTTGATCTGGATTTGATTTTCCTAGCATACTAGCATATGATTTTTTGATCTCACTTCTTGTATTGAGTGTTTGTGTGTTATCAGGCTTCACCAATCGTAGAAGGGTGTGAGCTCAGCTTCTTCTATCCCAAGCTTCAAACAACCATTTTTGAGTTTAACATTTTGTGACTACAGGACCTACAGGGCTCGCTATCTTTTGCTACAAAAAAGAAAGCTGGGAGTAGCTCTCTCTCTCTTGTGTTCCATCCACAAGATAAAAACATTCTTTTGGTTACTAGTTACCACAAAAAGCCCTAAGCTCCATTTATCCACCCTTTGGCTTCTTCTTTCTTGCCTTGTTTGGCTTGTCCTCCTCTTCTCTTTTCGCTGCCATATTTTTGTCCTCTCTCTCTCTCTTTTGCAGCCCTATTTCGCTTCCCTCTTAGCCCCCTTTCGATGCCCTCTTTGCCCTCTTTCGCTGTCCTCTTTATGTCCTCTCTCTCTCTTTTTGCAACCTTCTTTACTGCTATTCGCTTTCCCCTTTTTCCTCTTTTCCTCACTTTTTTCAGCCCTCTTTTGCTTCCCTTTTGCCCCATTTTACCCCCTTCCTCTTTCCCACTTTGCGTGTAAAGTTTTGCATCTAGTTTTACTTCAAAAAAACTAAAAAAATTCGCATTTTAAAAGGGTAGTTTTGCACTTAGAATAATTTCATTTTTGTTCGCATTTAGATTTACTTTGATTTTATTAACGAATAATGGATGCTTGAGTCATTGTTTGTTGTGAGCAGATACTAAAGAAGAGGTCAACCAAAGACAAGTTTAAAGACTTGGAAATATTGAAGAAAGAGTTCCCAACAAGAAGACAAACCACATCTTTTTTTGTTTGTTTGTAAAAGCCATTAAGGCTCCTTCCATTTTAACTTTTCAAGTTCTTTCAAAGGTTGAAAATCCAAAAGATTGTAACAGTTTAATAAAAGTTTCGTGAGTGGGGTCTTTAATCCCCCACACCCAGCTTCCCCATTTGGGGAAGTCTTGTAGTGGCCTTTTTTTTGGGTGGTTTGCTCGCTTAGATTTACTTCACTAGATTGGTTTCATTTTATGCTTAGAATAGTGATTGCTATTTTAGTTCATTATTAGCATTTTTAATCATTGTTTTACAATTTTTGAGCTATCACGTGGTTTCATATTTACAAGCTGATTGTCTCTTAAAATAAACCAAAGTCTATTGAACTTGCCATAACCCAAGTCAAGAGCACTCTCTGTCGGAGAGCATAGTTAGATTTGCATTTTCCTTGCATTAGGCATATAGAATAGTTAAAGTCTCTTGAACTTTTGTCATAAGACAAAGTCAAGAGCACTCTCTGTCGGAGAGTTTAACTGTGTGCTCTAAACTTAAAATTTGCAACTCACACCCCCCATTCTAAAATTTACTTCGTTGCTTTCTGCCATCAAGTATGCTCTGCCGACCCTAAAAAGTTAGATTCATACTCAGAATGGTGGTTGGATTTGATTAATCGGACAAGTGAAAACATTAATAAAAAATTCACCCCATAACCAACGAACCGACGTTGTCGATAAATACTGAGGTAGTGGGCAAATTCTTGCTAGTGATGTCGAAACAAACCATTGTCTTAGAGTTCAATCAGGCTGGTTAAGTTCCTTGGACACCTAACCTGGAATACTGGACGGTTCGACATGTCATTGAGAGGAGCCACTGAAGGTATATCTTCCGGTTGATACCTTTTGTTCTTAGCCATAATAATCAAGATCACTAAAACTCTATAAAATTTACAAAGAACACTTGCAAAATGATCTCACAAACATACTGAGCGCTTATCTCTTCGCATCCCAAGCACTGCAATCTTGACTCCGTTACCCATCGGATAAGGCACTGGTCTTGTGCTCATTTCATTTATATATCTGAAGTGCATATTTTATTTCATTATGGATGTCTTTGCTTAAATCAATCAGTTGTGTTGTCCTTAAATTATTGCAAGTATACCTTTGTGCTATTTAAATTTTAAATCTGTGATCTTTTCATCATAATCAACTCCTAAACAACACCCATCCGCATCATCATATACCAAAAACACTTAAAATACATTGAGCCATAGAAACTCTTTGTTAGGGACTACCCCCCTTGGCTTCGTTGGGAGTTAGCCTAAACGGAGGAGCTAGGAGTAGGTGACAGTACCTAGCTCTGTGCTTGCCCCCAAGGCCACACCTCTCCCACTTTCTCAAGTGAGGAGACAGCTTTCAGAAGATTTCTGCTGTTGGTGTGCATTCGACGGACAACACGACGCTGGGTGACAAGAAAGGGAGAAGATTCGGGTTGACTAGAATAATAGGCATTTCAATCTATTATTGCAATATTGAGTAAAGAGGATTAGTTTTCAGAGTTAGAGGGGTAGAGGTTGTTGGGGGCCTCGTGGCACTTTGTGTCCTCCTGTTGAGCACCCAACTAGTTCTTGGGACTGATGTGTGGTGCTAGGAGAGAGCCTTGTGCTCTCTTGTTGAGCACCCAACAATTTCTCTCAATTGAGGGATACGGTGGAGGTAGACACTTTAGTTAGTTTGCATTTTCTTATACAACACTCCAATCCCCCTCAGTACAAGTGAGACCTAAAATTTATTAAAACGTACAAGACCATTCACAAAACATTGCATCCTTTACTTTAATAGCACTTCATTGCACATTCTTTATTCAAAGCATATTTTATTTCAAGTTCTTTGTTTGATTCGACATAGTTGCAACCAAGTTTCACTCACCATTAGTTTTATTTGCTTAGTGTATTTTCAGTAATTTAATTTGATGATCAGTTATTGTAGATTATGAATAGTTTCAATCGATGTATCTAGTTAATTTTGTCAAGTTTAATTTGGTTTATTGTGACTCCATGGCCCTAGCGAAATAGGCACTAGTTTAGCAAACAATTAATCATTATTTATTCTTGCAGATTTCTTTAGTTAAAATTTCAAAGCAAAGTCTGCTTGTCATTTGAAATTATTGCATTTTTGCATGAATGATTGCCATAAATCCTAAATTAATCTAATAATCTTTTAACTCCTAAAACACAACCTTTGAAGCATAGTAAATAGGGACTACCTCCCTTGACCTTTTTAGGAGTTGGGTCTAAATGGAGGAGCTAGGAATCGAGGTGGCATTGGGTTCTAAACTCATAGTTGCCCTCAGGACACACCTAGTGGTTGGAAGACTTTTCCACGGTCAAGTGTGTTTTAGGCGGCAAGAGGTTGCATATTTGCTGCCTAAAAAATCCTGGCCACATTTTCACCAAATATTTGAGGAACACCCCACCTTTGTTGCTTGAGCGTTTTGGTTATTTGGGAATGCACATGGAAATGCTACACTTTTCTTCTTAGAGATTGTAGATGCTCTTATTCCTTAGATTTGGGAGGCATCCACCTCGAGAAGGTGACATGTGGCATAACCACCACTTATTGTTGATTATTTTATGCATTGCTTCACTTGTCATAGGGAGGTGGTTATGAGATATTAGCATTATATTATTTCTTGGAGGATGTTGTGGATGAGAAACAAATCATTGGTTTTTTGTAAGAAGAGCTTGAGTTAAACTTTATTTAAAGGGTAGCTCTTTCCACCATTTGTCATGGTTGGTGTTATCACGGTTCTTGTAGTTTCCCTATAGAGTGATCCTATATAGGATGGCAGAGGGGAAAGGCAACCAAAGCCGCGAACTACGAGTACCCCAACCCCCAAAGAGTGAATGATTGTCACGCCAGTTGAGATACCCTTCGCTTTATGTCACTAAAGCCCGAGTGACAAAGAGGGAGACCCAAGCCTATCCTATACGGAAAGACCTAAAGCTAACCACCAGATCAAACTAAATGCATAGAATACGTAAGGTGATTGCTGGGAAACCCTAGATTTAAGGATAAAGTCACGAATTAAGGAATGTCTGAGTGTTTTAGGATATTGTAAGTATTCTTGGGTTAAATGGTTGGGTGGCTAGTAAATTCAGACACCAGATCTAGAGTTTGTTTGTTAACTCAAATGATCAAATCCGGAGCCCTGGGGGGATTTAGATAAAAATTAGGGAAAATACCCAAAGTTGGATTTGATAATGAATTAGGGCTTCTAACACACTCGCTTGGATGAGAGATTTGACAATATGACAGAAACCAAGCAAAACCGAAAAAAGAAGCAAGGGAAACTGATTGCCAAGTTGAAGAGGGGCACTTTCTCCACCAAGGATCAGTGCCTAGAGATGGGAAAATGGATTCTATTGCTGACGCTTAGAAGGGAGAGGGGGTTTTCTCAGGATGGCCGACAAAACCCAGATCGCCAAATTTGCAGATTCCCAGTGCAAATTGGTCCGATGAATTTTCCTACTTCTAACAAGGGTTTTTTTAGTAAAAATAACTGATGGGCTATGCATGAAAAATAAAATACAGAGAAAGAAGTTGAGAAACTTACTCGAAATTTGTAGATGCCTTCTTGGATGATGAGGATTGCCTCCTCATAGATCAAATGAGAAATCCGGAGAAGATCTTGATGCAAATGCCTTGCCTGGTGACCCTAGCGTCCTCTCTACCTGCCACATGAAGGGAAAACCAATAAGTAATGACAAATAAATTGGGATCTGCAAAATAGAAGCTAATAACAAGAAGCGAAGAGTCATAAAGAAATAATCACTACCTGTCAAAACCAAATTTGAAGCTGGACGTCAGGGTGAAGCCTCACCAATGCGCCCCCTCTCCGAAGCGCCTTCTTTACCTGCAAATCGAAATGGGTACAAAAGATACAAAATGCTATCCCTGAACAATCTCAATGCAAGAGAGAAACAATTTCAATCATCATCACATTCACTCATCTACAGGTACACAAGACATGAATCCCATAAAAACCTCTTTATTCAATATTCCAGTGCCAGAGGTCATGCTTTACAATGGGGAGGGTCTCATCTTTATATAGCTTTTGAGAGACATAAACCCTAACTCACTTTTGCATCCAACGGTTGATATTATAACATTATCAACGATGGAGATAAACTTTACAAGGATCAACACATGGATCACATTGAATAGATCAAGGGGGGCACACTTTTTCCCAATAACACCTTGTCTAAGTCAAAATAAAATATAACATAAGATGTGATCATGATAATACATCATAAGGGCGTCACTAGGGGCTTAATTGAACCTAGGCCCCATTACAACCTCATATCATAAGATATAACCATACAATATATCAATTGGCCAAGTTGAGGGGTGCCCCTTGCGGGATGTCCTCATTGACTAAGCCAAGATAAAATAATCCTAGACCAAACGTTGACTGAAACTGCTAAAGGACTATCTAGGGAGCCATAAAAACATCATCTGAGCAAATTCCATGCCATTTCCTTGACCCAATAGGCCAAATTGAATTTTCAGTGTATTTCCTAGTTCATTTTTTGGTGGTGCATCCTCTGAAACTGATAAAAATCATCATAACTTTGTCCAGGATGAGAACGGGGGAAAACTGACTGTACTGGATGATCTGGAGACATAGATTAACGGCTAAGTCACCTGACACGGGGACACGGGACACGAAAATACGAGAGTCCGACACGGACACAGTGACCCCCGGAATCAGGACACGTAGGATACGTTTTATATACATATATATTTTAAAAAAATATATATATTAAAATTTAAAAATATAGACATATAGATCCAAAAAATTTAGAAACTAGAACATTTACAAATATTCAATAGAAATTAGAATAAAAACACATTAATGATTAGTAATTACACATTTGTCATTCACAAGTCACGATTCACAACACATTTGTCATTCACAAATCACAATGAGACACATAGATGCATGTCGGAACCATATTTCTCATTAAGTCATCAAAATTAAAATGTATACAATGTACATATATGTCGGAATGTTGAAATCTGAGCTAAACTCAGCCCAAACACTTAGTAGAACTCTGATATCAGTCTTCAACATTCATAAAATCAAACACATATCACATGCATGTAAATTTCATGTCTCTGTAAGCTGATATACTGTAACTAAGTAAACTTTGCAGCGGAAAATTAACTCAAAATCAGCAGAATGTAAAACACATTTAAGACACAGTATTTTGGTCAAATTTGACCCTGGAAAAACCCCACACCTTGGGGAAAACCAGCATGCAAGAGAAATTTTATTGAGCTTTGAGAGAGAAATTTCTGAAGGTAAAACAGTCATTAATTACAGCATAAATAATCTGAACAGAACTTCGATTTCTGTGCACAAAATCTACCTCGAAATGCGTGCTTGAACATACAAAGTCAGCTACAGAAAATCTGCCTTGTACGGCCTCACTGTATGTACTTCACAGGTAGCATTTTCACCTTTGGTTTGAGTGCACAGACCCTCTTCATTTCTGCACCAACAGACAGGCTGCTACAGGCATTTAAATGTGCTACCAGCAGCAAAACACTTGCTGTACGGTCCTCTCCTCTGCTGAACAGCCCTTAATAAATGCTGCAATCACCTCGAGTTTGAGCCACTATTATTGCCTCGAAAATAGTGCCAAACCACTGCTGCATGGACTACACAGAATTTCAGACTTCTTTTGGGGATGCACGGTCACTAACTATCTCAGCTGGTGCGCCCTTCTTCTGGAAAATCGTGCCCTTCTCTAGAAATTCGAGCCCTCACTTTGGGATGCTCCTCTCTCTCATTCTCATGCTCAATCTCTTGTTATCTCTTGCTCAAGTGCTTCACACACTCCTCACCAAGCTCCTCTCTTGGAAATCGAGCCACT